>JAWPHD010000759.1:0-401789 GCA_037043455.1 Cyrtodaria siliqua | reverse complement strand
GAACACTCAGCGTGGTTTGAACTTGAAAAATTTGTATGTGAAGCAGACGCCCTACCGATATCGCCATAAAAACTATCTCTGCAGCAAGACAACGGTAGTAACATGCTTATAAGCCTATCTATTTAGATGTACCCCAACTGAGTCCTGCTACATATTGAAATATTTTGCATGTGTATTTCAGGCAGTGGAGAACTTTGCTTGGAACATCAGAGTGCTGCAGGGCCAAGCAGACCTCCTGCTTCAGGCTAAAAAGGAATGCCAGGAATACCTCAGACAGGTCAGTTGTACAGACGCACACTTCATGGCTGATCTTTGCTCCGTCTCTACTACTAAGCCAAATGAAGCAACAATGATTTAAGCATGTTATAGCTAGACTTGTACTTGTTGGAACCACACTATATGTCCCTTCAGCTATCGTGATGTGATGCACATTTTAGCCACAAAGGATGCAATGTTGTTATATGACCTATTTTCACATTGCAATGGTGTAATGAAGGGTCTTAACCCCACTCAGCTCTACTTATTGGAACTTTTTTCGATAATGAGATGAAAACTTTTGTGTTTATGTATCATTTATAAATGTTGAATCTCCCAGGGTGAGGGTGGATAGGGGTTTGTGTTTAAGGTTATGGTCATGTATTTTGTACATCTGGTCCATAGATTCATAACTGCTCGAGATGATGGGTTGAAACATGATATGTGTATAGGCTCTAGGCTCTATATGTGTATAGACAGTGTGTCGCATACAAAATTTGAGGTCATGCAGTTATACTGTCTAGTCCAGCAATTTGGCGATGAACCATAATACCATAATGTGGATAAACTATTCTTCAATCTGTAATGAGAAAAATGGTCCTATAGAAATCACAGCACCAAAACGCAATGGCACCGTAGATCTGCATTGTACCACAAACAAAGAGCAAGTTAACTTTACAATCAAAAGGACAATACGCAACAGAAAAAGTGTTGAAGACAGGGTTACCGACTTGGAACGGTCAGTAGGCAGTATGGCCCACTGGTTAGCTTAAACTTCATTTTTCATCAATTTTTGCGCACAATATGACCTATTTATGTGTCGACGTGCCGTAAAACAACATTCATTCATTCATTCATTCATTCATTCATTGGTTAGCTTAAATTGATTTTAAGTGTACACAACCTCGCTATTATCCTGTCTTCTGGGCTCAGAGTGACAAGATAGTGTAAATAAAAGTACATCCCATCAAAAGAAAAAAAATCAAACAATAAAGTCCATATCCAGAGAAATTAGGAAATAATACAAGTATCGGTATATGTTATTATAAAGATATATAAAAACATAATTAGAAACTGTACTGAACAGCCACAGCAGTTGCTGCCAATGAGACACATAGCCATGTGAGATAACTCTATCATGCATGGGAGGTCACAACATCATGTTGATGTCGCCTTATTTTAGTGTTAAATTAAATACAATCATTGAAGTTGCTTATTGTTTTAAGTGCATCATTTGAGAAAAATAATCCATCATGAGTTTATCCATGTGAAATAGTGAGATTTCACCATTATAATTGCAACCAGAAACTCGACAGAGCCTCATCCTTGGTTGCAATTCTGAGGGCCTCGTTCCTGGTGGCAATTCCGATCCCTTGGGTGAGATTTCCCTACCTCACATGGATACTCATGATGGATTCTTACTTGCTGGTTTAAAAATGAAAAGAAGTAAAAAACGCATCTACATGTACCTGATAGATCCATCACTGTTTAATTATTACATTTATGAGAGCCATTTTAACAAGCCTCCTTATGCACCCTCAGCCCTTGTTGACAATTTTAATTATGATTACAAATGACCCCAACAATTTTACTAATATCACTGTAGATACTCTCTACGTATTACCCATGGATGTATTATCAAGTATAATCAGTGTGATACATGTATGTTATTTTACAGATCTCAGAAGCTGCCATCACTCTTGGTCTAACTAAAAATGACGAATCTATATGCAATAATAATCACACAGCATGATACAGGTAGGTGTAAAAAAAATGTCATAGTACTTTGACCTTCAGTTCGAGGTCACTCTTGATTGAAAATATCAAGTTTTGATTAAAAAGTTTGTACAAGTTTCTTTCAACACATCACAACTTATATACTATTTAACAGATTCGATTCAATATTTGCACAGTAGGTAAGTCTGATCATTAGTTATCCAACAATATCAATGTTTCTATGTTTGTCCTTCAGTTCAAGGTCACACGTGATTGAAAATGGGAACTTTTGGTAAAGAAGTTTGTCCGACCTTTTCCAACTATCCAACATGTTGATTTAATATTTGCCATTTAGCTATGCAGCTGTTATCAACAATTTTAGTTTCTTCGACCTTGACCTTCATTTCAAGGTAAAACTTTATTGAAAAGGTCAATATCCGGTTAAGAAGTTTGTCCGAGTTTCTAAAAAAAAAAAAAAAAAAATTGCTTTGATATTGGTTGGCACAATTGTTACATATTAGCATTACCAATCAAAACATACAGTTAATTATATGACCTTCACATTCAGTGCAAGGTCAAACTTAATTTTAATAGCATGTGTTTCCACTGTACCAATATTACGAGCATCAAAAATGTCCATGTCGTAATCACAAAATTTCAACAACTTGTTTTACATTTCAGATACAGGATTCTTCGTCATCCAGAATGTCTCAACAAAGATCCAACTTACAACACCTTGCTGTCATTCTAAGATTTTTCGCATGGAATGTCTGTCTGACATTCTAAAATGTGTCACATGGAATGATTCTAAGAGATGTCACATGTAATGTCTGTCTGATTACTCCTGTAAGATATGTCGTGCAGATATTTATTGTTGGCCATTCAGTTTATAGTGTATGTATGAATCATTTGATTTTCAGCAATTCTGTTTCACCATGAAACCATGTAACCATGATATAGCTGTCTGATCACTGTGTCAATTACTTTGTCATGTGTCTTACTGACAATTTATCAAATACTCGAGTGACTTTCAATAGAGGGCATTGTGTAATCCCCCATTTGATTTTATCATAGTCGTCATTAGTTCAAACATCGTAGACGGAGTTAATCCATAATAGGCAGCTAAACCAATAATGTTTAGCATCTTGGAAACAAACTTGCAGAAAACTTCAACATATATTCTTCTGGAGTAGAATACATAAAAAATTATAAAAAGCAAAAATAAAGTTTAACTTTTTAACTTTATACATGCAGATCAAAGCAATACTATTTGCATGTATAAACATAAGTTCTACTTCTCAATGTTAATAAAAGGAATATATACATATTAACCATGACAACTAGACATTTCCCAAAGGGTCGATCCATTGAAACATGACCCCATGAAGGCAGTTTAATAAACATCTACAGTGAACCCTATTTTCCGAAAGTTGGTTCTCAGACTCCAATATTGGATTTATAGGTGAGTGTTAAATTTCAAAACTGCCTTCCTGGGGTTCCATGCATGTTATAATGAATTGACCCTGGTGTTCCATTTATTTTTCAATGGAATAGCCCAGGGGTCCCATGTATATTTTAATGGAATAGCCCTGCGGTCCCGTGTATGTTTTAATGGAATAGCCCTGGTGTTCCATGTATATTTTAATGGAATAGCCCTGGGGTCCCATGTATGTTATAATGGAATAGCCCTGGTGTTCCATGTATTTTTTAATGGAATAGCCCTGCAGTCCCGTGTATGTTTTAATGGAGTAGCCCTGGGATCCCATGTATGTTTTAATGAAACAGCCCTGGGGTCCCAGGAATGTTTTAATGGAATAGCACAGTGGTCCCGTATATGTTTTAATGGAACAGCCTTGGGGTCCCGTGTATGTTTTAATGGAATAGCGTTGGGGTCCCGTTTATGTTTTAATGGAACAGCCTTGGGGTCCTGTGTATGTTTTAATGGAATAGCCTTGGGGTCCCGTGTATGTTTTAATGGAATAGCCCTGGGGTCCCATGTATGTTATAATGGAATAGCCCTGGGGTCCCGTGTATGTTTTAATGGAACAGCCTTGGGGTCCCATTATATTTTAATGGAACAGCCTTGGGGTCCTGTGTATATTTTAATGGAATAGCCTTGGGGTCCCGTGTATGTTTTAATGGAATAGCCCTGGGGTTCCATGTATGTTTTAATGGAATGGCCCTAACAGCAATTAGTTGATGTTTGCTCACTATACTTCAGAACCATTTTAAGAAAAATAAAACATCTTGTCGGATTTGACTAACATATACATATTGCAATTTCATCTAAATTGTGTTAGCCATGACTTGAATGGCAGGGTTCTTCAATAATTATATTGTTATGAACCTCCAACGTAAATAATGCTGGATTCCCAAACATGGTTGTCTTGTCTACCTGTATCTAACGAGTCATATACCCGTTTCTTCATTGCTATTTGGTGATAAAGAACTTTTTTCGCTGTTTTAGAAACAAACTCGCTTTTTTCATTAGGCAAAAGATATTTTATTTTCATTTTTGTGATTTTACAAATTTTCAGCAACCCTTATAAATCCTTTCTAAATAAAATATCTCATAAAATGTTTTTTTTTGCAATTTCTTTGCCTTTCGTCTTTCCATAGCGAGTTTAATAAACGTGGCTGCAGCATAAATGGAGTGTCTACAATAGAATTTGCAGCAACTCTGCAGTTCTGCAGGTGAGAAGGTTCTAGCCCATTCTTTATATTTTATCTTGATGTAAATGGAGGATGAGCCTGGCATGTTCATTCCTGTTAGGCGCCATATAACCTTTCATGTGTTGGAGCGCCTTAAAACCCAATTCAATTCCATAGCGAGTTATGTTTAGGAATGTTTAACTGAAACATCAAATATTAGAACCGTGTTAAATACACCTCTACAAATACTCGCTGAGAAAGATGGTGTTAATATTTTTTGATTATTTTTTTTAACATTTCTAAACATAACTTGTTACTTGTAATCTTCATGGAAAGATGAAAGGCCAAGGTGAAAATGTTATGAGATATCTATAAATTATCTCTCTCCTTTTTCCAGATCACATCTGATATCATCCTGAGAATTCAATATAAATACCGAGGTCCGTAGAACCGAGGTATTGATATTGTTCAAGGGATAACATCAGGTGTGATGTGGAAAAAGGAGATTTGTAATTTATTTATCATTAAACTACAAGCACCAAAAAAATATTGTGAACTATGTATAGATCTATCAGGTGGAAAGTGAAGAGTTGTAATATATATTCATCTTTGATTAATGATTACTGAAAAGATTTTTTTTTTTATAAATTTCTTTATCGATTTTGGAAATGTTATTATTAACAAAGCGCTTGATTCAGGGATGTTTTCGATTAATAACTTTCTTCATATTTAACTTTTTGTTTTAGTAAAGCGCGCATACTGCTACAAAGAGGACATTTTCCTCCACGGCAAACAGGTATTTCGATTCATATAGGCTTTTTTAGATTAGCCATCCCGAAGTATTGGAAATGATGAAAGCGTACATGACCGTGAACAATTGGAGGGGCTTATCTCAGAAAGTACTGGATGAATCAAACTCCCAGTTGCGTCAGAGGAAAGAGCTAATTTTGTAGAAGGATGTGCACTTTTGTTGAACAAAATTTGTTAAATATTAAGCTATATTGACACATTTTTTGCCGTGAACGGGATAAAAGTGGCCAGAGATTCAAACTTTTCCACAGCATCCGATTGAATGGAAATGAAATTTAAACAGATTTTAAAAACGGTCTGCACTGCACGTTAATGACGTCAGTTAAGTAACGGTTATTGACGTCGCTTACATTCGGGGTATCATCCCGCACAGGTTATCACCCGCAAATCACACATCATGTGTCATATCAGGTGGTACAAAAATGACGTTTAAGGTATAATAACACTATAGTTTAATGATATTGTATTATAAAGGGTTGATACAGGTTGCAGAACATTGTTAATTATATCAGTAAAATAAAAAATAAAGTCTAAACCAGCGAAATAGATTATTTTATAAACGAAAATAAACTAAAACTAAAATAAATATAACTTAAAAATCGGTAAATTATTATTAAACTATTAACACATTTTATGTAGATCTGATACTCATTAAACACTCGATAAGCCAAAAAATCGATGGATACCGGGAGACATGACAACCATATTCGGAAATGCAGTGTTGTTACATAACCATATATACAAGAACTCTGGCAGTAGTTGTCATGACATCTAAATAAAAACTTGTGTGAATTGTTTCATTTTCATTGTTGTAAACACTGCATTTATTTTACATAATATTACTATCATTTTGGCTGGTACCAAATAGTATACTTTTTTTTTATGGGATGCAGAGTTGTCTGTCGTTTGCCGTTATCCGTCGTTAACTTTTGCCTTGGGAACACGATAGGGACTTCATTGTTAGTCAGATCTTAGTTAACCAAACTTTGCCAGGGTTTGTATCAACGAAAGCTCTGACAAGTTTAAAAACCAGCTAGATCGGATTAGAAACGCCAGAGGTATGGCCCTTGTTTTATTGAAAAAATTCATTTTCAGCTTGTGAACACTCACCAAATATGGCCGCCGTTAATAAAAAATAAATTAGAACAAAATTTAAACAAGTTCTTCTCATGAACTGCCTGGTAGAATATGAAGAAACTTCACGGAAAACTTTCTTAGGCTTAGGTATTCCTTTCGGAGATTTATAATAATCGTCCCCATCCATCAACAAGTATGGCCGCCATTACTAAAAATAGAATAATCTTTAAAATATTTCTTCTCATAAACTGACCCCACCCCAACAGACCACACCCCACACTGACCCACCCCTTCCAACCACCCATCAACCTACCTACTGAGTGTTACTTGATTATTTCACAATTATATCAATTCTCACGCTCCCAACGTTTTGGTCTGTGTGGTGAGCTGGCCCAATTATTGTTTAAATGTTTCTGAGTATATAAAGTACATGTACATCTCTGCTCATCTCAGTCACCATCATACCCCATCCAACCATACATCTCTGCTCATCTCAATCACCATCATACCCCATCCAACCATACATCTCTGCTCATCTCAATCACCATCATACCCCATCCAACCATACATCTCTCATCTCAGTCACCATCATACCCCATCCAACCATACATCTCTGCTCATCTCAGTCACCATCATACCCCATCCAACCATACATCTCTCATCTCAGTCACCATCATACCCCATCCAACCATACATCTCTGCTCATCTCAATCACCATCATACCCCATCCAACCATACATCTCTGCTCATCTCAATCACCATCATACCCCATCCAACCATACATCTCTCATCTCAGTCACCATCATACCCCATCCAACCATACATCTCTCATCTCAATCACCATCATACCCCATCCAACCATACATCTCTCATCTCAGTCACCATCATACCCCATCCAACCATACATCTCTGCTCATCTCAATCACCATCATACCCCATCCAACCATACATCTCTGCTCATCTCAATCACCATCATACCCCATCCAACCATACATCTCTCATCTCAGTCACCATCATACCCCATCCAACCATACATCTCTGCTCATCTCAGTCACCATCATACCCCATCCAACCATACATCTCTCATCTCAGTCACCATCATACCCCATCCAACCATACATCTCTGCTCATCTCAATCACCATCATACCCCATCCAACCATACATCTCTGCTCATCTCAATCACCATCATACCCCATCCAACCATACATCTCTCATCTCAGTCACCATCATACCCCATCCAACCATACATCTCTCATCTCAATCACCATCATACCCCATCCAACCATACATCTCTCATCTCAGTCACCATCATACCCCATCCAACCATACATCTCTGCTCATCTCAATCACCATCATACCCCATCCAACCATACATCTCTGCTCATCTCAATCACCATCATACCCCATCCAACCATACATCTCTGCTCATCTCAATCACCATCATACCCCATCCAACCATCCATCTCTGCTCATCTCAATCACCATCATACCCCATCCAACCATACATCTCTGCTCATCTCAGTCACCATCATACCCCATCCAACCATACATCTCTCATCTCAGTCACCATCATACCCCATCCAACCATACATCTCTGCTCATCTCAGTCACCATCATACCCCATCCAACCATACATCTCTCATCTCAATCACCATCATACCCCATCCAACCATACATCTCTCATCTCAGTCACCATCATACCCCATCCAACCATACATCTCTGCTCATCTCAATCACCATCATACCCCATCCAACCATACATCTCTGCTCATCTCAATCACCATCATACCCCATCCAACCATACATCTCTCATCTCAGTCACCATCATACCCTATCCAACCATACATCTCTGCTCATCTCAGTCACCATCATACCCCATCCAACCATACATCTCTCATCTCAGTCACCATCATACCCCATCCAACCATACATCTCTGCTCATCTCAATCACCATCATACCCCATCTAACCATACATCTCTGCTCATCTCAATCACCATCATACCCCATCCAACCATACATCTCTCATCTCAGTCACCATCATACCCCATCCAACCATACATCTCTCATCTCAATCACCATCATACCCCATCCAACCATACATCTCTCATCTCAGTCACCATCATACCCCATCCAACCATACATCTCTGCTCATCTCAATCACCATCATACCCCATCCAACCATACATCTCTGCTCATCTCAATCACCATCATACCCCATCCAACCATACATCTCTGCTCATCTCAATCACCATCATACCCCATCCAACCATCCATCTCTGCTCATCTCAATCACCATCATACCCCATCCAACCATACATCTCTGCTCATCTCAGTCACCATCATACCCCATCCAACCATACATCTCTCATCTCAGTCACCATCATACCCCATCCAACCATACATCTCTGCTCATCTCAGTCACCATCATACCCCATCCAACCATACATCTCTCATCTCAATCACCATCATACCCCATCCAACCATACATCTCTCATCTCAGTCACCATCATACCCCATCCAACCATACATCTCTCATCTCAGTCACCATCATACTCCATCCAACCATACATCTCTCATCTCAGTCACCATCATACCCCATCCAACCATACATCTCTGCTCATCTCAGTCACCATCATACCCCATCCAACCATACATCTCTCATCTCAGTCACCATCATACCCCATCCAACCATACATCTCTGCTCATCTCAGTCACCATCATACCCCATCCAACCATACATCTCTCATCTCAGTCACCATCATACCCCATCCAACCATACATCTCTCATCTCAATCACCATCATACCCCATCCAACCATACATCTCTCATCTCAGTCACCATCATACCCCATCCAACCATACATCTCTCATCTCAGTCACCATCATACCCCATCCAACCATACATCTCTCATCTCAGTCACCATCATACCCCATCCAACCATACATCTCTCATCTCAGTCACCATCATACCCCATCCAACCATACATCTCTCATCTCAGTCACCATCATACCCCATCCAACCATACATCTCTCATCTCAGTCACCATCATACCCCATCCAACCATACATCTCTGCTCATCTCAATCACCATCATACCCCATCCAACCATACATCTCTCATCTCAGTCACCATCATACTCCATCCAACCATTCCATCCCCCATGTTTACCCACAATTGTCTGTTGTTGATGTTGTTCATATAGTGCATACTCTGCATATCTCTTTTATCAACTTATTCTCCCTCGAAATAATAGCTTGTGCACACCCACCCATCCACCCCTCCCCAGCCCCAGCCAACACCTATCCCAACCCTTTTTTCTTTCTTTAAATACCTCTTTTTCATTTCTTAGTATCGCTCATTGATATATTGCTAATATTTGTTTCTAGATTGCTTGTATGAAGAGAGATTCTGCTTTCTTTGATTTTATATCAGGTGTATAATTTGTTGTTCTCTGAAAAAGCGACTAGTCCAGCTGCGTTGTTCTCCGACAGCTCTTGTTAGTGGCTGAGGCAGACCACCCACATATTCATGGGTAGAACCCGTACTGTATACCTGCCATCCGTAAGAATCAACACTTGCTCACACCTTTTATGGAATTATGCATCCTAAGCAGAACCTTAAAACAGTTTAATATTAATCTTAACCAAAGAGATGTGGGAGTGTGATTTTTTTTAGAAATGTGTATAATTTTTTTTTAAACCTGTAATTTTTATTGGATTTGCTCAACTATTTATTTTAAAACTAAGATTTTACTAAATTTATATTTATGAATAATGGAAGTAGAACACCAATAATATGAACTTTTAATATGGAACAAAACACAACAATCATTTTCTACTGGTTTTTAAAGGTCAGGTTCAAATTTTAAAATATTTCTTTGCTGTTCAAATAATCTTTATTATTGAGAGTTCTGAAAAACTTGGAATAGGGTGAAAGAATTATCAAAATCGGATGATAAACAAAGAAGATATGATCGTTTGAAGGTTCTGTTGAAACGGATATGGAAGCCGCCATTTTTAGAGTTATGACATCACTGTTCTAAATGACGATATATGGAATATTGATGAATATGGAATATTGATAAATATGAAAATTTACTCATTTATAGGGGGAAAAATTAAAGCAACTGTATGAAGAATACGTATAACTAATGACAGTAATGCTGTATACGCCCAGTTAAGGAGTTTGCATTCCTTTGTAGTGATTTGCTTTGCGTTAAATGATATTAATCAATATTCCATATAGGGTCAGGTCATATGGAACTTTGACATCATAGTTTTAAAAATGGCGGCTCCAATATCTATTTTAGTACAACCTTCAAATGATGACATCTCATAATTCTTTCACCTTTTTGCAAGTTTCTCAGAACTCTTAATAAAGTTCTGTTTGGCTGTGTTGCTACATTTTATTAAGGCAGTTTTTGTTGTCACCTTTTGCTAATTGTTATATTATAAATCGAGACTAGCGTGACCTTTTATTGGTGCCCGTGTTAGTATGTGTTCTCTCGATGAGGAAGGGCAACCAGCGTGACCTTTGTTTGAGGGAACACCACTCATTACCTGTAGTTCTTGGTGCCCGTGTTAGTATGTGTTCACTCGTGACCTTTGTTTGAGGGAACACCACTCATTACCTGTAGTTATTGGTGCCCGTGTTAGTATGTGTTCACTCGATGAGGAAGGGCAACCAGCGTGACCTTTGTTTGAGAGAACACCACTCATTATCTGCAGTTATTGGTGCCCGTGTTAGTATGTGTTCACTCAATGAGGAAGGGCAACCAGTGTGACCTTTGTTTGAGAGAACACCACTCATAATCTGCAGTTATTGGTGCCCGCGTAAGTATTTGTTCACTCGATGAGGAAGGGCAACCAGCGTGACCTTTGTTTGAGAGAACACCACTCATTACCTGTAGTTATTGGTGCCCGGGTTAGTATGTGTTCACTCGAGAGAACACCACTCATTATCTAGTTATTTGTGCCCGTGTTAGTATTTGTTCACTTGATGAGGAAGGGCAACCAGCGTGACCTTTGTTTGAGGGAACACCACTCATTATCTAGTTATTGGTGTCCATGTTAGTTTTGTTCACTTGTCGAGAAAAGGTTACTAGGGCAACGCAACTTTCAAGTTCTGTTTAATGGTAGCCATGTTAATTGTTCTTTGCTCTTTGTTAATTGTTATATTGTAAACTGTTATTTGTTATACTAGTTATCAACCTGTTATCATTGCTCAGATGTAAAGCATGACAAATTTGTTAAACTGTATATGTGTACATTATTTGTACACCATTTATATACTAATAAAGGATGGATATGTGATAGTATTTTATGTAGACCACGTGCAAAGTTCACTTTAATTTACGATGTACATTTTTGTAAGAGCGTGGATATTTTAACAATATTGTTATAAATGCACGTTTTATTTACACACTCTTGACTTTATTTTGTAAATGCTAGCTCACACTGTTCCCGGGCAAAAATAGGGCCACTAATTATCTAGGCAGAGGGGTAAAATTACCACAAATTCTTGTTCATTTTGGTAATGTGTTTTCATGTTCATTAAAAACAATCTATTAAATCATTTTAGAATTATTAGAATTTTGTGTTGCTGGATTTCAAGAACCTCATTACTCAATGTCAAGTAAAATCTCAGTGTGTTCTGAGAATGTAATGAGTTTTAAATTAACTGGTTTCATTGGTCCATTTTTTATCACTGCACCAATAAGAACGCTTCATTCATATTTTCATTTAGTTATTTCTATCATGACATCACTTTCTGGTATTATGACATCACATCCTGGTATTATGACATTAGGTCATGCCATTATAATGCAACTCAGTGAGTTATGAGAACTGAGCATTTAAATTGCTGTGAGAATTCTCACTGAGTGATGAGTTTCTTGAAACCAAGAATCATAAAATTCTAAACATAGAATAATTCTAAAATGGATTAATAGACCGTATAAAGGTCTTCATCATCATACCTGTATTGTAACAGGTGCTACTAGAGTGGTGGCATAAAACAATGATCGTAGCTTCAGAGAAAACTGGAGTGTTTACAACAGAATTTGCAGCAACTCTGCAGTTCTGCAGGTGAAATGGTTCTATTGTTCAGGGCGCTTGTTTCAGTCTAATTTTTATGGACTTCAGTGCAAAATTCTGATGCATCAAAAGTTAGAATTATTTTTTTAATAATTGTCTGTTACAAGGAGTTTTACATGGGAAAAGCCCCATCAAAAAAGCATTTTGGCTGTAAAATATTTATTTTTTCTACCAATTTTCAAAATGACTGTAAAATTTACCACAAAAAAATGGCGATTCAACCGTATATGATTTGTGTTCATATTGTTAAAATTGCTCATGTTAATGCTGAAAACCCTTTGGCTAAAACAAGAGCCCCGAAAAAGAGGCCCCCTGCTTCATGTCATTTCTTGGTCGGAGTATTAACTTTCATACCCCATCCAACCCCTTCTACAAGAAGCAAAAACGGGTTGGTTGGGGTATAATATAAAACGTTAATTTCGGCTTAAAAAGTTTGGATATTGTAAAATCAAAACATTTAATAGGTAATTTAAACTGGTTATTGGATTTATTACAGTAAAAATGTTTTAAAATGTGTTTTTTTGTCGAAATTTCCGTTAAAGAATTAATCCTGCTAATATAAGCTTTCCCATCACTTAATGGAATTAAGGGCGGACCACGTAATGAGTTTATCTTGATGTAAATGGAGAGTGGGCCTGGAATATTCATTACGCTTGGTGCCGTATAACATTTTTGTGTTGGTGCGCCATAAAATCCAACTAAACTCAAGTGTAACAGGCCAAGTGCCAGCTGAGATTATGCGATAGCACATTGTCCATCGTCCGTTATGGTAATAATATCTTGTACAAGGTGTTGGTGCACCAAAAAACTCTAATTCAATTCAATTGACCATAATCAAAAGCAACTCATGTGTTGCAGATTTGTTGCCCTTGATTATGGTTCAATAGGGATTTTCAGTGTAAACATGAATACTTTGGCATTTTCTATCCGATCTTAAACTCCATGACTGCTTTAGATAATGTGATGAAACTTTATGTGTGTATGTATCATCAACATAATAACTTCGGCTTCTTCTATTCGATCTGAAATTTTCTAACCGCTTTAGATAATGTGATGAAACTTTATGTGTGTATGTATCATCAACTTGGGGTTACATTTCCACACGCTTTTGACAATATGGAATATAGATCCTACGTAATTGTTTTGTTTTCCATTAATGTGCATTGCAACATTTTATGTATAATGTGTTTACAACATTTGATGAATAATATAATTGTATGAAGGAGTAATTATTTTGTCATCAAATATGGCATGTAGATTTCATGTAGAATTCATTATGGCATATTGTTAATGAAATATCCTAGGCACTCAGATATTATTGTAATCATTTGAAAAAAATAAACAAAAACTCTACTATACAGTATTGCACTTTCTTTTTTATTTCCACACCAAAGATCTACTATACAAAATCGAACTTCTTTATTTCCATACAGAAGGTCTACAATACAATATTGAACTTTCTTCTTTATTTCCATACCAAAGATCTACAATACAATATTGAACTTTCTTTTTTATTCCCATACCAAAGATCTACTATACAATATATAACTTTCTTCTTTATTTCTGTACCAAAGATCTACTATACAATATTGAACTTTTTTCTTTATTCCCATGCCAAAGATATATTATACAATATATAACTTTCTTCTTTATTTCTATACCAAAGATATACTATACAATATAGAACTTTCTTCTTTATTTCCATACCTAAGATCTAATATTGAACTTTCTTGTTTATTGCCATTCCAGATCTGCTATACAATATAGAACTTAGTTCTTTATTTCCATACCAAAGATCTACTATACCATTTTGAACTTTGTTCTTTATTTCAAAACCAAAGATCTATTATACAATATTGAACTTTCTCTACAATACAATATTGAACTTTGTTCTTTATTTCCATACCAAAGATCTATTATTGAACTTTATTGTTTATTTCCTCTCCAAAGATCTACTATACAATATTGAATTTTCTTCTCTATTTCCATACCAAAGATCTACTATACAATATTGAACTTTCTTCTTTTTTTCAATACACAAGATCTACTATACAATATAGAACTTTCGTCTTTATTTACCAATGATCTACTATATAATATTGAACTTTCTTCTTCATTTCCATACCAAAGATCTACAGGAGCATCAGTTAGTGTCCCACCTGTAAGCTGTGTCAACCCATTATCAGTTGTGCTATTGTGGTATTGTCTCGTCCTACGTGAGAGTTAATACTAGAGTCAAGATCATCTTTATTCATGATCAGTTGTACTATTGTGATATTGTCACGTGGTACGTGAGAGTTAATACTAGATCGAGACCATCTTTATTCATGATCAGTTGTACTATTGTGGTATTGCCACGTGCTACGTGAGAGTTAATACTAGAGGCGAGACCTTATAGTTGAGAAGTTTGATATTTTTGTACCGGATATTATTCTGAAACGTTCCATCTCTTCATGATGATTTAGTAATACACTCTAAAACTTATAGACGACTATAAATCAGTATAATTATTTAATAATAACAGAAAAATCAAACTTGAATATATTTGTAATTGATTCTCCCTGAAAACGTCATCCTTGAACATTTACGTTGCAAGACTCTGCAGTTATACATTGGCTTTGCTCAGAAGTTCATTCAATAATGTGCCATTTTGCCGCGTTGTGCAGTGGTTGTATTTTCCAAGAGTTTACAAAACACCGGATTGCTTTGCCTATGCTATTTTCCTGGACATATATCCACCCCAATAAGTTGTACGCGGTTTCTTTGTGCTTAAGGTTCTGGTCGTCTCTGATCACCCACTCCATGTTGTCTTTGGCGACTTTCTTGTGTGCGTTTTTGTTAAGTCGTCTATACACTAGATATTGCATGAAGAAGAAATAGACTTTAGCATCAATAACCGCCCAATCACACCACTCCGTGTAGTCCTTGGCATCATTACGTGATCCTGCTGGTGTGCCGACTGAGCGGAACATTTCATGCCTTAACGCGACCTGGATGATACTGCACATATGAGGCACAAACTGTACACATGGTGTGAAATACATTGCAGTATCGTCTTAAGTCAAATTACCGTCATACATTTTCCTGAGGAGGTTGTCGTTGCACGTATGCTTTACTAGTCTACATTGACAACATGTGACCAATAATGATATACTCGTTTCAAGGCGTGATAGCAATAGTTCACATATACCATATTGACCAAGAAAAAGCTGCTTTGAAACGAAAGCTAAAACAAAACTAAAATCACATCTTTCTCCAACAGCGGTTTTATATGCATTCAGTGACAACGATACACACGATTTACTTATGTTTCCGTCTGTACAGTTTTCCAGACCAAAAGCCAAAATCTCCTGGGCAATAATTGATCTGATGCTTGGTAAAACCATCATTCTTGCCACATGAGTTTCTTCTCTCGTGTGTTCAGAAAGAATTTCTGTACTTTGCAACGTACACATATACAGTATTATCTTTGATATGGATGAACGTAATTCTGTATTCAGGCAAAACGTATGAATGGTGCGTTGTTTGAAAAATGATTCCCTTTCACACAATGCTAGAGTCATATAAGTACTATAACTTGGGTCATATAACTTGGGTCACGCATAACTGGATAACGTATTAAAGGAGCGCTTGCTGCACATGCGATACTCTCTCCCATCCCGTCACACTGAATACGGAGTAAGAAATTACACCCCTCTGATAGTAACCCGTGTATAACTTGATACAGCTTTATTTGCGTGTCTCCTTAAATTTTACTAGCAAACATATTTTCCTTTTTGATGAAATAATTTGGACAAAAGCCGACATTGACGCAGCACAATAATGTGTTTCAAACAATAAAATACACATGCCAGAAAGTTAGGTGGCGTCCACCATTCTGCTGGTAATAGTTCTACCATATACAAGATACACGTCTTACAATGGTATGAACTGAGAGCATCTTGCCCGATTTCACGTTCAATCAAATCCTTTTTTATCATTTTTAAGAGAACATAACACTTGAACTGAATAGGAGATAGTCTGAACATGAGTTCTTCTCCACGCTAAATGGGTAACCGATTGGAACAAAGAAGCACCCATATGAGTTTAACAAATCGATACATTCTTGTGGATATCTATTACTGAGACGAAGGTGTGTGATCCAGTTTGGTGCAAAAGATGGACATGTCTTACATCTATACGCCCTAACGTAGTCTACTGATCTGAATCCTGGTTGAGCACGACGAGTGCCTGCAGGTCCATTCTGCTCATCTACATACGGATCATTACTATATACTGGTTTATTGTTCCTCACCAATCTGCCATACATGTCAACACTCGTATAGTCATCATCACTTCGTGCATTATCTACATTAGAAGGAACACCATTGCCTACATGTTGTAGTTTTACATATCCAGGGTAGGTTGTATGGTCTCTAACTAGAAGAAAACAGTCTCCACAAGGCAGAACCTCGCACATGTTCTCAAACACTGGGTAACGTTCATTACATTGTACCATATCCAAGTCTAAATCTAGTCCTGCCGTTTGTGAGCCTTCAGATGTACTACCGAATACGTACTGTGTATCATTGCCACAAGATAACTGTGTGTTCACTGTGCCCAGTATTTCGTGTGTTATGTATGTTTTCATGCGCATCTTACGTTCTTCCTCGGAGACGCCGATACTGTCCATAATCTCGCACAGCCTCAGAGAGAGTGCCCGGATGTAGTCGCTCATTGTAAATCTGAAGAGATAATACTAAAGTAATAAATATATACTATTTTAATAATTACAATAATGTAAATAGAATAAAAATCAAAAGACTAATTGCAACTATAGATACTATTATTATTTAATTTACTGCTGTTATTATACTACATACAACTATGACAATAGTACAACAATATTAGTGATAACAGCAAGAATCAAGTTAGTATACAACACATGAATCCTTTAAATGTTTGTAGTAATAATACATGATTGATTATTATTATTATTATTGATTATTATTATTATTATTATTATTATTATTATTATTATTGCTCTTGTTATATTTTGTATTCTTGTTATTATTATTATTATTATTGCTATTGTTGTTGTTATTATTATTATTATTATTATTATTATTATTATTAAAGTCATATTTTTTTCACTGCAATGAATTTGGCAAATGTGGATATTTTATTATGTAAACGTTTACAATACATTAACAGTAATAGGCTCACTTGACAGGTTTACAGATATAAGACACAATGTACATGTAAATGTATTGTCATATACTCATTATTAGAGAGAGAGAGAGATAGAGATGTTAAAAAGATATTTTCGGAAGCAGGAAGCATATAAACCATTAACAATATATAGGTCATTCTTCATTCTCGACCAATACACACTTTTTGAAGTGAAACTTGATTTGTTTAATCTACAGCATGATGAATGCATATCAAAAATACATATATACTGATGACGATGATAACCTATAACAAAGGTAGCGATATTAGAAATATGGACTCAGGTGCGGTAAAGTTGCTGTATATGGTCAGTTCATGTGTAGGCGTGACATTGCCTCCTATAACAATAGGGTATCACATATTGTGAAATAGTGTACTCCTTTCTAAATAAATGTTCTTATAGCTCCAATATTAAACATGGAAGAAGAAGAAGAAGAAGAAGAAGAAGAAAAAGAAGAAGGTAAATGTTTTAATACACAGCAACGTAAAAAGTTCTGGTAAGGTCGGAGAGAGCTCGGATCAGGAAAATGCAAACTGGGTTGTATGTATACTCCCATTGTGTAAACAGTATAGCATAGTGTTGATGAAATATTGAGAATATTCAATATTTTTAGGTCTACTCTATAATAAACAATAGCAATATTCAGCAATTGGAACTATACGATTATGCATTAGTAATACAGTTTTAGTATTCTTACAGGATACACTGTATGGCATAGATCCATTCAGTCACACTATGGTAACACTATATGGTATATATCCATTCAGTCATACTATGGTTACACTGTATGGCATATATCCATTCAGTCATACTATGGTTACACTGTATGGCATATATCCATTCAGTCATACTATGGTAACATACTATGGTAACACTGTATGGCAAATATCAATTCAGTCATAATATGGTAACACTGTATGGCATAGATCCATTCAGTCATACTACGGAAACACTGTATGACATAGATCCATTCAGCCATACTATGGTAACACTGTATGGCATAGATCCATTCAGTCAAACTATGGTAACGCTGTATGGCATATATCCATTCAGTCATACTATGTTAACGCTGTATGACATAGATCCATTCAGTCATACTACGGTAACACTGTATGACATAGATCCATTCAGTCATACTATGGTAACACTGTATGGCATTGATCCATTCAGTCATACTATGGTAACACTGTATGGCATAGATCCATTCAGTCAAACTATGGTAACACTGTATGACATAGATCCATTCAGCCATACTATGGTAACGCTGTATGACATATATCCATTCAGTCCTACTATGGTAACGCTATGAACAACTATAGTAGTTGCGGCTAAAGAGAAAACCAATCTAGGATACGACCAGAAAACTCGAGGGACGAAAGCTCATGCACCCACCTCCTTTAGCTGGGGTTTCAGTAGATCCTACTAGTTCATCTTGTGAACTTGGCAATAATATCTTGTACAAGGTGTAGATGCAGCTTAAAACCCCAATTCAATTCAATTGACCATAATCAAAAGCAACTCGTGTGTTGCAGATTTGTTGCCCTTGATTGTGGTTCAATAGGGAATTTCGGCATTTTTCTATCCGATCTTAAACTCCCTGACTGCTTTAGATAATGTGATGAAACTTTATGTGTGTATGTATCATCAACTTGGGGTCACATTTTCACACGCTTATCGGCATATATTATGTAGCTTTAAGTACACTCGTTTTTCATAATTTTTTATAAGTAATGAAAAGAGCCAATCATTGCAATGTGATTTAGGCTTCATACGCGCATTTATTCATATTGATAACAATATGTAATATATATCATACATAATTGTTTTGTTTTCCATTAATGTGTATTGCAACATTTTATGTATAATGTGTTTACAACATTTGATGTAAAATATAATTGTATGAAGGAGTAATTATTTTGTCATCAAATATGGCATGTAGATTTCATGTAGAATTCATTATGGCATATTGTTAATGAAATATCCTAGGCACTCAGATATTATTGTAATCATTTGAAAAAAATAAAACAAAACTCTACTAAACAGTATTGCACTTTCTTCTTTATTTCCACACCAAAAATCTATTAAATACAATATTGAACTTCCTTCTTTATTTCCATAAAAAAGATCTAAAATACAATATTGAACTTTCTTTTTATTTCAATTCATACCAAAGATCTACTATACAATATTGAACTTTCTTCGTTATTTTCTTTCCAAAGATCTACTATACATTATTGAACTTTGTTCTTAATTTCCATACCAAAGATCTACTATACAATATTGAACTTTTCTCTTTATTTCTATACCAAAGATCTACTATGCAATATTGAATTTTGTTTCTTTTTTTCTACACCAAAGATCTACTATACAATATTGAACTTCTTCATTATTTCCATTCCAAAGATCTACCATACAATATTGAAGTTTGATTTATTTCAATACCAAAGATCTACTATACAATATTGAACTTTCTTCTTTATTTCCATACCAAAGATCTATTATACAATATTGAACGTTCTCCTTTATTTCCATACAAAAGATCTACTGTACAATATTATACTTTCATTTTTATTCTCATACCAAAGATCTACTATACACTACTGAACTTCCGTCTTTATTTCCGTACAAAATATCTACTATACATTATAAAACGTTGTTCTTTATTTCAATACCAAAGATATATTATAAAATATTGAACTTTCTTTTTTATTCTCATACGAAAGATCTACTATACAATATTGAACTTTGTTCTTTATTTCCATACCAAATATCTACTATACATTATTGAACTTCCTTCTTTATTTCCATACCAAAGATCTACTATACATTATTGAACTGTTTTCTTTATTTCCATACCAAAGATCTACTATAAAATATTGAACTTTCTTTTTTATTCTCATACCAAAGATCTACTATATCATATTGAACTTTGTTCTTTATTTCCATACCAAATATCTACTATACATTATTGAACGTCCTTCTTTATTTCCATACCAAAGATCTACTATACATTATTGAACTGTTTTCTTTATTTCCATACCAAAGATCTACTATAAAATATTGAACTTTCTTTTTTATTCTCATACCAAAGATCTACTATATCATATTGAACTTTGTTCTTTATTTCCATACCAAATATCTACTATACATTATTGAACTTCCTTCTTTATTCCCATACCAAAGATCTACTATACATTATTGAACTTTTTTCTTTATTTCCAAACCGAAGATGTACTATACAATATAGAACTTTTTTTTTTATTTCCATACCAAAGATCTACTGTACAATATTGAACTTTCTTCTTTATTTCCATTCCAAAGATCTGCTATACGACTTTATTTCCATACCTAAGATGTTATATTGAACTTTCTTGTTTACTTCCATTCCAAAGATCTACTATACAATATTGAACTTTCTTCTTTATTTCATATCAAACATCTACTATACAATATTGAACTTCCTTCTTTATTTCCATACCAAAGATCTACTATGCAATATGGAACTTTATTTGCATACCAAAGAACTAGTATACAATATTGAATGTTCTTCTTTATTTCCATACAAAATATCTACTATATAATATAGAACTTTCTTTTTTATTCTCATACCAAAGATCGACTATACATTATTGAAAATCCTTCTTTATTTCCATACCAAAGATCTACTATACATTATAAAACTTTTTTCTTTATTTCAATACCAAAGATCTGCTATACAGTATTGAACTTTCTTTTTTATTCTCATACGAAAGGTCTACTATACAATATTGAACTTTGTTCTTTAGTTCCATACCAAAGATCTACTATACATTATTGAACTTCCTTCTTTATTTCCATACCAAAGATCTACTATACATTATTGAACTTTTTTCTTTATTTCCAAACCAAAGATGTACTATACAATATAGAACTTTTTTTTTTATTTCCATACCAAAGATCTATATAATATTGAACTTTCTTTTTTATTCCCATGTCAAAGATCTACTATACACTATTAAACTTTCTTTTTTATTCTCATACCAAATATCTTTTATACAATATTGAACTGTTTTGTTTATTTCCATACCAAAGATCTACTATACAATATTGAACATTCTTCTTTATTTCCATATCAAAGATCGGTATAATATTGAACTTTCTTCTTTATTTCCATACCAAAGATCCACTATACAATATTGAACTTTCCACTTTATTTTTATACAAAAGATTTACTATACAATATAGAACTTCTTTCTTTTTTTCTACACCAAAGATCTACTATACAATATTGAACTTCTTCAGTATTTCCATTCCAAAGATCTACCATACAATATTGAAGTTTGATTTATTTCCATACCAAAGATCTACTATACAATATTGAACTTCCTTCTTTATTTCCATACCAAAGATCTACTATACAATATTGAACTTTCTTCTTTATTTCCATACCATAGATCTGCTATACGACTTTATTTCCATACATAAGATGTTTTATTGAACTTTCTGGTTTACTTCCATTCCAAAGATCTACTATATAATATTGAACTTTCTTCTTAATTTCCATATCAAAGATCTACTATACAATATTGAACTTCCTTCTTTATTTCCATACCAAAGATCTACTATGCAATATGGAACTTTATTTGCATACAAAAGAACTACTATACAATATTGAAACGTTCTTCTTTATTTCCATACAAAATATCTACTATACAACATAGAAATTTCTTTTTTATTCTTATACCAAAGATCTACTATACATTATTGAACTTTCTTCTTTATTTCCATACCAAAGATCTACTATACATTATAAAACATTTTTCTTTATTTCCATACCAAAGATCTACTATAAAATATTGAACTTCCTTTTTTATTCTCTTACGAAAGGTCTACTATACACTATTGAACTTTGTTCTTTATTTCCATATCAAAGATCTACTATACATTATTGAACTTCCTTCTTTATTTCCATACCAAAGATCTACTATACATTATTGAACTTTTTTCTTTATTTCCATATCAAAGATCTACTATACAATATTGAACTTCTTCATTATTTCTATTCCAAAGATCTACCATACAATATTGAAGTTTGATTTATTTCCATACCAAAGATCTACTATTCAATATTGAACTTTCTTCTTTATTTCCATACCAAAGATCTATTATACAATATTGAACTTTCTTCTTTATTTCAATACCAAAGTTCTACTGTACAATATTATACTTTCTCCTTTATGTTCATACCACGGATCTACTATACACTATTGAACTTTCTTCTTTCTTTCCATACAAAAGATCTGCTATACGACATTGAATTTCCTTCATTATTTCCATACCTAAGATGTTATATTGAACTTTCTTGTTTACTTCCATTCCAAAGATCTACTATACAATATTGAACTTTCTTCTTTATTTCCATATCAAAGATCTACTGTACAATATTGATCTTCCTTCTTTATTTCCATACCAAAGTTCTACTATGCAATATGGAACTTTATTTGCATACCAAAGAACTACTATACAATATTGAACGTTCTTCTTTATTTCCATACAAAAGATCTACTATACAATATAGAACTTTCTTTTTTATTCTCATACCAAAGATCTACTATACAATATTGAACTTCCTTCTTTATTTCCGTACAAAAGATCTACTATACATTATAAAACGTTGTTCTTTATTTCCATACCAAAGATCTATTATAACATATTAAACTTTCTTTTTTATTCACCTACGAAAGATCTACTATACAATATTGGACTTTGTTCTTTATTTCCATACCAAAGATCTACTATACATTATTGAACTTCCTTCTTTATTTTCATACCAAAGATCTACTATACATTATTGAACTGTGTTTTTTATTTCCATACAAAAGATCTACTATACAATATAGAACTTTCTGTTTTATTCTCATACCAAAGATCTACTATACAATATTGAACTTCCTTCTTTATATCCATACCAAAGATCTAATACAAAATATTAAACTTTCTTTTTTATTCACCTACGAAAGATCTACTATACAATATTGGACTTTGTTCTTTATTTCCATACCAAAGATCTACTATACATTATTGAACTTCCTTCTTTATTTCCATACCAAAGATCTACTATACATTATTGAACTGTGTTCTTTATTTCCATACCAAAGATCTATTATAAAATATTGAACTTTCTTTTTTATTCTCATACCACAGATCTACTATATCATATTGAACTTTGTTCTTTATTTCCATACCAAAGATAAACTATACATTATTGAACTTCCTTCTTTATTTCCATACCAAAGATCTACTATACATTATTGAAGTGTGTTCTTTATTTCCATACCAAAGATCTACTATAAAATATTGAACTTTCTTTTTTATTCTCATACCAAAGATCTACTATATCATATTGAACTTTGTTTTTTATTTCCAAACCAAAGATTTACTATACATTATTGAACTTTGTTCTTTATTTCCATACCAAAGATATACTATACAATATTAAACTTTGTTCTTTATTTCCATACCGAAGATCTACTATACAAAATTGAATTTTCCTATTTGTTTCCATACCAAAGATCTACTATACATTATTGAACTTTGTTCTTTATTTCCATACCAAAGATCTGTTATAGAATATTTAACTTCCCTCTTTATTTCAATACCAAAAATCTACTATACAATATTGAACTTTGTTCTTTATTTCCTTACCAAAGATCTACTATACAATATTGAACTTTGTTCTTTTTTTCCATACCAAAGATCTACTATACAAAACTGCACTGTCTTTTTTATTCTCATACCAAATATCTACTATACAATATTGAACTTTCTTCTTTATTTCCATACCAAAGATCTACTATACATTATTGAACTTTGTTCTTTATTTCCATACCAAAGATCTATTATACAATATTGAACTTTCTTTTTTATTCTCATACCAAATATCTAATATACAATATTGAACTTTCTTTTTTATTTCCATACCAAAGATCTACTATACATTATTGAACTTTGTTCTTTATTTCCATACCAAAGATCTACTATACATTATTGAACTTTGTTCTTTATTTCCATACCAAATATCTACTATACAATATAGAACTGTGTTCTTTATTTCCATACCAAAGATCTACTATACAATATAGAACTTTCTTTTTTATTTCCATACCAAAGATCTATATAATATTGAACTTTCTTCGTTATTTCCATTCCAAAGATCTACTATACAATATTGAACTTTCTTCTTTATTCCCGTACCAAAGATCTACTATATACTATTGAACTTTCTTTTTTATTCTCATACCAAATATCTTTTATACAATATTGAACTTTTTTGTTTATTTCCATACCAAAGATCTACTATACAATATTGAACATTCTTCTTTATTTCCATACCAAAGATCTACTTTACAATATTGAACTTTCCACTTTATTTTTATACAAAAGATTTACTATACAATATTGAACTTTCTTCTTTATTTCCATACCAAAGATCTACTATACAATATAGAACTTTTTTCTTTTTTTCTACACCAAAGATCTACTATACAATATTGAACTTCTTCATTATTTCCATTCCAAAGATCTACCATACAATATTGAAGTTTGATTAATTTCCATACCAAAGATCTACTATACAATTTTGAACTTTCTTCTTTATTTCCATACCAAAGATCTACTGCACAATATTGAACTTTCTACTTGATGTGCATACCAAGGATCTACTATACAATATTGCACTTTCTTCTTTATTTCCATATCAAAAATCTACTATACAATATTGAACTTCTTTCTTTATTTCCATACCAAAGATCTACTATGCAAAATGGAACTTTATTTGCATACCAAAGAACTACGATACAATATTGAACGTTCTTGTATATTTCCATACAAAATATCTACTATACAATATAGAACTTTCTTTTTTATTCTCATACCAAAGATCTACTATACATTATTGAACTTCCATCTTTATTTCCATACCAAAGATCTACTATACATTCTAAAACTTTTTTCTTTATTTCTATCTACTATACAATATTGAACTTTCTTTTTTATTCTCATACGAAAGGTCTACTATACAATATTGAACTTTGTTCTTTATTTCCATACCAAAGATCTACTATACATTATTGAACTTCCTTCTTTATTTCCATTCCAAAGATCTACTATACAATATTGAACTTACTTCTTTATTCCCATACCAAAGATCTTTTATACAATATTGAACTTTTTTGTTTATTTCCATATCAAAGATCTACTATACAATATTGAACTTTCTTCTTTATTTCCATACCAAAGATCTACTATACAATATTGAACTTTCTTTTTTATTCTCATACCAAATATCTTTTATACAATATTGAACGTTTTTGTTTATTTTCATTTGCGTGTATATATGTGCATTTCCCTTCAATGTCGTGTATATATCTAAATCATTTATAGTGGATTCATTTATAAAAAGTCATTTACCTCTTTTATAATAATCCAAAATTCCAATTATTTTTTTCTGCATGAAAAATCACACCCGCATTGAACAGTGGACAATTTTAGAATGGTTCAGTGAGGTACACTGGTGGTTGTTAGACATGATTCTTACTGAACCAGCGTAGGCCCGTGATATAAATTGATGATATGTGGTATTTGTTTTTCGTTTGCAATTTCATGTGGTGAACGTTTTTTAATCATTTTGGTGTTAACTTTTAAATATCATCTTTATTATTTTATTTTTACATTTATCTATATAATGTTACATTATCGTTTTGACGATGTGACGTGACATGTTATAATATATGTTTTGAGCAATGTCCGCTTGTGTCATGCATGTACATTTTCTACTCTGTTTATATAGAAACTGCTTATGGTGTATCACACACGTTATATATGATTTTTCTTATCCTTAATTAGCATGACGTGTTGTATCGCATTAACATGACCTCTATACTGTGACATGAATATTTTGACGACGTGACGTAACATGTTATGATGCATGTGACCCTTTGTCAGATATGAACGATTGTTATTCTTGTTTATATTCTTGTTTATATTCTTGTTTATATTCTTGTTTATACACATTCATCTAATGTCTTTGGAACTGTGCTCATATTGCCTAACTGTTTCATTTAGATATTCATAACTGTTGTTTGTTATGTTATAGGCATACAGAGTATAATTCTTGGAGGGAAAAGTTCTGAATAGCGCCTCAAAATGTCTGTATGCAGACTCGTCTCGGCCTTAACGAATCAATCTTGCCCATTCTTTAAATACTTCTGGATTGAGTCCATTAACGTATACAAATGTGGCGATTAAGATACATTGAAAATGTTTTACGTTTTGTGTCCAAAACAAGCGTCTTATAATGTGAGGCCATTTTTTTGCGTCTCCTATGATGTCTTGGATTTCTATCCATAATTGAAAAATGTGTTTGTTTACACTAGCTTGTGCCATTATATCATTGCATTTATACTTGAAAAACAGTTTTGCAAAAGTTCTAATATTCAATATTAACAAGAATTAACTATTAAAATAAAAATGTCATTTATTCCGTCTGTCTTTTACTCACTATACGGCTGTTTATGTTCATAGACTAACGTAACTGATATATTAGAAATAATATCGGGATCTCACACATATCATTGACTAAGTATATTGTCTATCATAATACAATTTAATCCGTACATGATATATATGTAACTATTTCCGCATATATGTTTTTATCGCTAGTAGTTGATAAATGATGATTCTATCTTGTGTTGAAACATTGCAGAATGGTATATCCTCTAAAACCACCTTTGTCGGATGTGATAACCGAAAGGTCTTTCATCAAAATCAACTTCATAATTGCGTTGAAAGTCATACCATATTCGCAGGTCACATATATCCCGGACAGCGGGAATTTGTGAAAAGGATAATATCCGCGAATCAAATTTACTTGGAGTTGAAAAATGTTATCGTGGAATTTTACGGTCGCGGAAGGTTACAGATTTCTTCCCGTGTGTTACTTTGACAGTACTATGTACTAGTGTTTCACAGTATGTACGTGTATTACCACTATTAGAAGCTTATTGCACAGTGTCTTATATATATATTTTTTGTCCAAATATTTTTTTAACACAATGGATTGTTTCTGTATTTAAATCCAAACCATAACTCTGTTGTTTTATTATTCTCTTGTGATGTTGTGATGTAGAGGGAAAACTTGTAATTGGTGGGACTGTCTTCTTTCGTTAACCTGTGAAAAACATGGTGTCACTTTTATTTATTTTTTAGATCATACATACATAATGTAAATTCACGCATGTTTTTTACTCATGTTATGTTTTGTTAACTGTGAACATAATTAAAGTGTCTGTATCATAATATTATTATGAATATGCAAACATTTAATGCGTCGGTCATGTGACACGTAATACTGTAACATTTATTCATGTCTTATGATGCATCACGCATTACACATAATGTAATTTTAAATATTATTTTATTCTGCTAACTAAATACCCATAATGTATGTAGCGCAAACCGTCATAAAAAATAGATGTGCATATATTATACTATGCATGGATGCATTTGGTTTCTTAATAAACTTAGTGTAAAATCAAATTTCATTTATTCCGTTTTATTTGTTTTTATTCATGTGATTTTTTTGTTAACTGTGAACATTATTAAGGTGTCTGTATTATAATATTATTACGAATATGCAAATATTTAATGCGTAGGTAGGCCAACATTTATTTTAATACTATTTAAAGCTGCTATGATGGAAATAAGGAATCCGTTTCATGGTTTTACCATGCGGATGTAAACTTTTCACAGTGACTTATGGGTGAACCTTTTTGCTTTAAAAGGCTAGTAGGCAAGGCAAGAATACCTTTATGTTGATTGTATGGAACATTATGTTTAAAATTATAAAACCAATTAAAAAAATTGTGGATACTGTATATGGTAAGTAAAATACTATTAAATCAGTAGCTTGGTCTATGAAGTTTGTTAGGCTCAGCACAACAATAAAAAACGGCTTGGCAGAGCCTTGCTAATTTTGATTTTCTAAGCCCAGCATAAAAAACTTAGAGTAAAAGTGAGGTTTGTTGCATGCTGGAACTGGTTTAAACCCCCGGCGGCCTTTTTTGCCACTGACCGGTCCAAGGCGGTAACCCTGTTGTCAACTCTTCATTCTCTATTATTTATTCAGTTTAATAATTGTTCTTGACCGTCTTTCTATTCTTGTATTGTATCATGACCGGAAAAAGTACGAAGAAAAACCTTTTTACATACACCCCATCTGATACCTCCATCCTTTAACTCCACCCACAAATATGATCTAGGCATATGTGCCGTAACTTCATTGTAACAATGCTTTCTCAGATTCTCCAACAATTTAACAATGCCGGAAAAAATACAACAAAAAATTACAACACTCAGCGTGATTTGAACTTGAAATATTTGCATGTGAAGCAGAAGCCATACCGATATCGCCATAAAAGCGAGCTCTGCGGAAAGACAACAGTAGTAAAATGCTTATAAACCTATCTATTTACATGTACCCCAACTGAGTCCTGCTATATTGAAATATGTTGCATGTGTATTTCAGGCAGTGGAGAACTTTGCGTGGAACATCAGAGTGCTGCAGGGCCAAGCAGACCTCCTGCTTCAAGCTAAAAAGGAATGCCAGGAATACCTCAGACAGGTCAGTTGTACAGACAAACACTTTATGGCTGATTTTTGCTCGGTCTCTACTACTAAGCCAGACGAAGCAAAAATGATTTAAGCATGTTATAGCCAGACTTGTACCTGTTGGAACCACACTATATGTCCATTCAGCTATCGTGATGTGATGCACATTTGAGCCACAAAGGATACAGTGTTGTCATATGAATTATTATCACATTGCAGTCTGGTGTAGTGAAAGGTCTTAAGGCCGAAAATAAAGAAGGTTTGTTTCTGGTCTTCCGAAAGACCCTATTTTTAAGGCCCCGACCCTAAACTTTTTAGGTTTTTAAGGCATGTTGTGGAACACTCATATTATGTAATATGTTCAAGTAAACCTGCTTTTGATGTTCTTGATTTGAATTAATTTAAAAAAAAAGAAAAAAAAAAGGTTTTCCTACCTACCTACACTAATAGTTTTGGTGAAAAGACCAGAAACAGACCTCTTTTTTTTTTGGCCTAACCTTGCTCAACGCAACTTCTTGCAACTTTTTAGATAATGAGAAATGTTGAATCTCCCAGGGTGACGGTGGATAGGGGTTTGTGTTTAAGGTTATGGTCATGCATGTTGTACATCTGGTCCATAGATTCATAACTGCTCGAGATGATAGGTTGAAACATGATATGTGTATAGGCTCTAGGCTCTATATGTGTATAGACAGTGTGTTGCGTACACAATTTGAGGTCATGCAGTTATACTGTTCAGTCCAGCAATTTGGCGATGAACCATAATACCATAATGTGGATAAACTGTTCTCCCATCTGTAATGAGAAGTAATGTAATGGTGAAGACAGGGTTACCGACTTGGAACGGTCAGTAGGCATTATGGCCCACTGGTTAGCTTAAATCGAAGTACACAACCTTGTTATTATCCTGTCATCTGTGCTCAAAGTGACAAGATAGTGTAAATAAAAGTACATCCCATCAAAAGAAAATCTCTAACAATAAAGTCCACGTCCAGAGAAATTAGGAAATAATACAAGTATATGTTAATGTAAAGATATATAAAAACATAATTAGAAACTACTGAACAACCACAGCAGTTGCAGCCCAAGAGAAACATAACCATGTGAGATTATTAGAATCTTTCATGGGTATCCGGTGAAGATAGGGAATTCCAACCCGAGGTATACGTGTTTTTATCGGAACCGAGGCTCTGCCGACGTTCCGATTAAAACACTTATACCGAGGGTTAAAATTCCCTATCTGAACCGAATACCCATGATAGATTCTTTTTCTTGCATATCAGAGAAATATTATGCGTTGACGCCACCAGCTATTGACGTTTTGCATGTTTTCTTGCATACCGGATGCTGGCGCGCGTGAATTTTATCTCGACCCTAGGGTGAGATGGAAATATCTAGCTCCGGTAAAATGACGGATATCCTTGTCCGGTATGCAAGAAAACTCTATCATGCATGGTACGTCACAACGTCATGTTGATGTCGCCTTATTCTAGCATTAAATCAAATACAATCATTGAAATTAATTATTGTTTAATGCCTGTACTAAGTGCATCATTTGAGAAAAATAATCCATCATGAGTTGATCCATGTGAAATAGGGAAATTTCACCCTCGGAATAAGAATTGCAACCAGAAACTCGACAGAGACTCATCCTTGGTTACAATTCTGAGGGCCTCGTTCCTGGTGGCAATTCTGATCCCTTGGGTGAGATTTCCCTACCTCACATGTATACTCATGATGGATTCTTACTTGCTTGTTTAAAAATGAAAAAAAAAAACGCATCTAAATGTACCTGATAGATCCATCACTGTTTAATTATTACATTTAGGAGAGTCATTTTAACCAGCTTCCTAAGGGCACCATCAGGCTTTGTTGACAATCTTAATTGTGATTACTAATGACCCCAACAATTGTACTAGTGTCACTGTAGATACTTTCTACGTATTACCCATGGATGGATTATCAAGTATAATCAGTGTTCCATCTGATACATGTATGTTATTTTACAGATCTCAGAAGCTGCCATCACTCTTCGTCTTACTAAAGATGATGAATCTATATGCAATAATAATCACACAGCATGATACAGGTAGGCGTATAACAAAATATCCTAGTACCTTGACCTTCATTTCAAGGTTACACTTGATTGAAAATATCAAGTTTGGTTAAAAAATGTGTACGAGTTTCTTCCAAGACATCACATCTTATATACTTATTAACAGATTCGATTTGATATTTACACAGTTGGTAAGTCTGATCATTAGTTATCCAACAATATCAATGTTTCTATGACCTTGTCCTTCAGTTCAAGTTTGATTGATTGAAAATCAATAGTTTGGTTAACTTTTGGTTAAGTTTGTCCGAGTTTTTCCAACACATAATAACTTGTTTACTATCCAACATGTTGATTTAATATTTGCCATTTAGCTTGTTATCAACAATTTTATTTTCTTTGACCTTGACCTTCAGTTCAATATCAAACTTTATGAAAAGGTCAATATCCGGTTTAGAAGTTTGTCCGAGTTTCCAAAACTATCCAACAAATTGCTTTGATATTGGTTGGTACGATTGTTACATATTAGCGTTACCCATCAAAACATACAGTTAATTCTAGGACTTTCACCTTCAGAGCAAGGTCACACTTAATTTTCATAGCATGTGTTTCCACTGTACCAATATTACGAGCATCAAACATTTTCATGTCATAATCACAAAATTTCAACAACTTCTTTTTTTACATTTCAGATACAGGATTCTTCGTCATCCAGAATGTCTCAACAAAGGATTAACTTACAAAACCTCTTGCTGACATTCTACGATTTTTCGCATGGAATGTCTGTCTGACATTCTTAAATGTGTCAAATGAAATGATTCTAAGAGATGTCACATGTAATTTCTGTCTGACATTCTAAGATATGTCACACAGAAGTCTGTCTGACATGCTAAGATATGTCACATGGAATGTCTGTCTGATTACTCCTGTAAGATATGTCGTGAAGATATTTATTGTCGGCCATTCAATTTATAGTTGATGTATGAATCATTTGATTATCAGCAATTCTGTTCCACCATAAAACCATGTAACCATGATATAGCTGTCTGATCACTGTGTCAAATACTGAGTCGTGTGTCATACTGACAATTTATGAAATACTCGAGTGACTTTCAATAGCGGGCATTGTGTAATCCCCCATTTGATTTTATCATAGTCCCATTAGTTCAAACATCGTAGACGGAGTTAAACCATAATAGGCAGCTAAACCAATAATATTTAGCATCTTGGAAACAAACTTGCAGAAAACTTCAACATATATCTTCTGGAGTAGAATACATTACAATTTTAAAAAGTAAAAAACTTTTAACTTTATACATGCAGATCAAAGCAATACTATTTGCATGTATAAACATAAGTTCTACTTCTCAATGTTAATAAAAGAAATATATACATATTAACCATGACAACTAGAAATTTACCTAAGGGTCATTCCATTTCTCAGAGGTTCTCAGACTCAAATATTGGATTTACGGGTGAGTGTTAAATTTCAAAACTGCTTTCCTGGGGTCCCATGCATGTTATAATGGATTAGCCTTGGTGTTTCATGTATTTTTCAATGGAATAGCCCTGGGGTCCCAAGTATGTTTTAATGGAATAGCCCAGAGGTCCCATGTATGTTTTAGTGGAATAGCCCTGTGGTCCTGTGTATGTTTTAATGGAATAGCCCTGGGGACGCATGAATGTTTTAATGGAATAGCAGAGTGGTCCCGTGTATGTTTTAATGGAGTAGCCCTGGGGTCCCATGTATGTTTTAATGGAGTAGCCCTAGGGTCCCATGTATGTTTTAATGAAACAGCCATGGGGTCCCATGAATGTTTTAATGGAATAGCACAGTGGTCCCGTGTATGTTTTAATGGAACAGCATTGGGGTCCCGTGTATGTTTTAATGGAACTGGAACAGCCTAGGGGTCCTGTGTATGTTTTAATGGAATAACCCTGCGGTCCCGTGTACGTTTTAATGGAATAACCTTCTGACCTTGGAGTCCTGTGTATGTTTTATTGGAGTAGCCCTGGGTTCCTGTGTATGTTTTAATGGAATAACACTGCGGTCCCGTGTATGTTTTAATGGAATAGCCCTGAGGTCCTGTGTATGTTTTAATGGAATAACCACGCGGTCCCGTGTATGTTTTAATGAAATAGCCTTGGGGTCATGTGTATGTTTTAATGGAGTAGCCCTGGGGTCCTGTGTATGTTTTAATGGAATAACCCTGCGGTCCCGTGTATGTTTTAATGAAATAGCCAGTAGCCCTGGGGTCCCATGTATGTTTTAATGGAATAGCCCTAACAGCAATTAGTTGATGTTTGCTCACTATACTTCAGAACCATTTTAAGAAAAATAAAACATCTTGTCGGATTTGACTAAGATATATATATTGCAATTTCATCTAAATTGTGCTAGCCATGACTTGAATGGCAGGGTTCTTATATAATTATATGGTTATAAAACTCCAACGTAAATAATGCTGAATTCCCAAACATGGTTGTCTTGTCTACCTGTATTTAACGAGTCATATACCCGTTTCTTCGTTGCTATTTGGTGATACAGAACTTGTTTCGCTGTTTTAGAAACAAATTCGCTTTTCTCATTTTTGTGTTTTACAATTTTTCAGCAACCCTTATAAATTCTTTATAATAAAATATCTCATACAATGTTTCTTGCAATTTCTTTGCATAGCGAGTTCAATAAACGTTGCTGCAGCGTACGGTAGAATTTGCATCAACTCTGCAGGTGAGAAGGTTCTAGGCCCATTCTCCATATTTTATCTCGATGTAAATGGAGAATGAGCCTGGCATGATCATTCCTGTTAGGCGCCATATAACATCTCATGTGTTGGTGCGCCTTAAAATCCAATTCAATTCAATTCCATAACGAGTTATGTTTAGAAATGTTTAACTAGAACATCAAATATTAGAACCGTGTTAAATACACCTATAAATCGGCAGAGAAAGATGGTGTTAATATTTGATTATTATTTTTAACATTACTAAACATAACTTGTTACTTGTAATCTTCATGGAAAGAAGAAAGGCCAAGGTGCAAATGTTATGAGATATCTATAAATTATCACTCTCCTTTTTCCATATCACATCTGATATCATCCTGAGAATTCAATATCAATACCGAGGTCCGTAGAAACGATGTATTGATATTGTTCAAGGGATAATATCAGGTGTGATGTGGAGAAAGGAGAGTTGTAATTTATTGATCATTAAACTATTAGCACAAAAAAAATATTGTGAAACATGTATAGATCTATCAGGTGGAAAGTGAAGAGTTGTAATATATATTCATCTTTGATTACTGATTACTGATTTTTTTTTATAAATTTATCGATTTTAGAAATGTTATTATTAACAAAGCGCTTGATTCAGGTATGTTTTCGATTAATAACTTTCTTCATATTTAACTTTGTTTTAGTAAAGCGTGCATACTGCCACAAAGAGGGCATTTTCCTCCACCGCAAACAGGTATTTCGATTCATGTAGGCTTTTTTAGATTAGCCCTCCCAAAGTATTGGAAATAATGAAAGCGTACATGACCGTGAACAATTGGAGGGGCTTATCTCAGAAAGTACTGGACGAAATCAAACTACCAGTTGCTTCAGAGGAAAGAGCTAATTTTGTAGAAGGATGTGCACTTTTGTTGAACAAAATTTGTTAAATATTAAGCTATATCGACACATTTTTTGCCGTGAACAGGATAAAAGTGGCCAGAGATTCAAACTTTTCCACAGCATCCGATTTAATGGAAATGAAATTTAAACAGATGTTAAAAACGGTCTGCACTGCACGTTAATGACGTCAGTTAAGTAACGGTTATTGACGTCACTTACATTCGGGGTATCATCCCGCACAGGTTATCACCCGCAAATCACACATCATGTGTCATATCAGGTGGTACAAAAATGACGTGTAAGGTATAATAACACTAGAGTTTAATGATATAGTATTATAAAGGGTTGATACAGGTTGCAGAACATTGTTAATTATATCAGTAAAATAAAAAAAAAAGAAAGTCTAAACCAGCGAAATAGATTATTTTATAAACGAAAATAAACTAAAACTAAAATAGATATAACTTAAAAATCGGTAAATTATTATTAAACTATTAACACATTTTATGTAGATCTGATACTCATTAAACACTCGATAAGCCAAAAATCGATGGATACCGGTAGACATGACAACCATATTTGGAAATGCAGTGTTGTTTCATAACCATATGTGCGAGAACTCTGCCAGTAGTTGTCATGACATCTGAATAAAAACTTGTGTGAATTGTTTCATTTTCATTTTTGTAAACACTGCATTTATTTTACATAATATTACTATCATTTTGGCTGGTACCAAATAGCATGTATATTTTTTTTATGGGATGCAGAGTTGTCTGTCGTCTGTCCGTTATCCGTCGTTAACCTTTGCCTTGGGAACACGATAGGGACTTCATTGTTAGTCAGATCTTAGTTAACCAAATTTTGCCAGGGTTTTGTATCAACAAAAGCTCTGACAAGTTTAAAAACCAGCTAGATCGGAGATTTATAATAATCGTCCCCATCCATCAACAAGTATGGACGCCATTACTAAAAATAAAATAATCTTTAAAAGATTTCTTCTCATAAACTGACCCCACCCCAACAGACCCACCCCTTCCAACCACCCACCCACCTACCTACTGAGTGTTACTTGATTATTTCAAAATTATATCAATTCTCACGCTCCCAACGTTTTGGTCTGTGTGGTGAGCTGGCCCAATTATTTTTTAAATGTTTCTGAGTATATAAAGTACATGTACATCTCTGCTCATCTCAATCACCATCATACCTCATCCAACCATTCCATTCCCCCATGTTTACCCACAATTGTCTATCATATAGTGCATATCTCTATTATCAACTTGTTCTCCCTCGAAATAATAGCTTGTGCGCACCCACCCACCTTTTCCCGGCCCCAGCCAACCCCTATCCCAACCCTTACCCCTTTTTTCTTTCTTTAAATATCTTTTTTTCATTTCTTAGTATCGCTCATGGATATATCGCTAATATTTGTTTCTAGATTGCTTGTATGATTTCTCTGATTTTGTATCGGGTGTATAATTTGTTGTTCTCTGAAAAAGCGACTAGTCCAGCTACGTTGTTCTCCGACAGCTCTTGTTAGTGGTTAAGACAGAACACCCACTTATTAATGGGTAGAACCCGTACAGTATACCTCCAGCCATCCGTAAGAATCGACACTTGTTCGCACCTTTTATGGAATTATGCATCCTAAGCAGAACCTTAAAGCAGTTTAATATCTTAACCAAAGAGATGTGGGAGTGTGTTTTTTTTAGAAATGTGTATAAATTGTTTTAAACCTGTATTTTTTATTGGATTTGCTCAACTTTTATTTTAAAAATAAGATTTTAATAAATTTATATTTATGAATAATGAAAGTAGAACACCAATAATGTGAACTTTTAATATGGAACAAAACACAACAATCATTTTCTACTGGTTTTTAAAGGTCAGATTCAAATTTTAAAATATTTCTTTGCTGTTCAAACAATCTTTATTATTGAGAGTTCTGAAAAACTTGGAATAGGGTGAAAGAATTATCAAAATCGGATGATAAACAAAGAAGATATGATCGTTTGAAGGTTCTGTTGAAACGGATATTGAAGCCACAATTTTTAGAGTTATGACATCACTGTTCTAAATGACGATATATGGAATATTGATGAATTTGGAATATTGATAAATTTGAAAATTTACTCATTTATAGGGGGAAAAATTAAAGCAACTGTATGAAGAATACGTATAACTAATGACAATAATGCTGTACATGCCCAATTAAGGAGTTTGCATTCCTTTGCAGTGATTTGCTTTGCGTTAAATGATATTAATCAATATTCCATATAGGGTCATATGGAACTATGACATCATAGTTTTAAAAATGGCGGCTCCAATATCCATTTTAATACAACCTTCAAATTATGACATCTCATAATTCTTTAACCTTTTTGCAAGTTTCTCAGAACTCTTAATAAAGTTCTGTTTGACTGTGTCGCTACATTTTATTAAAGGCAGTTTTTGTCGTCACCTTTTGCTAATTGTTATATTATAAATCGAGACTAGCGTGACCTCTGTTTGAGAGAACACCACTCATTACCTGTAGTTATTGGTGCCCGTGTTAGTATGTTCACTCGAAGAGGAAGGGCAACCAGCGTGACATTTGTTTGAGAAAACACCACTCATTACCTATAGTTATTGGTGCCCGTGTTAGTATGTGTTCACTCAATGAGGAAGGGCAACCAGCGTGACCTTTGTTTGAGGGAACACCACTCATTACCTGTAGTTATTGGTGCCCGTGTTAGTATGTGTTCACTCGATGAGGAAGGGCAACCAGCGTGACCTTTGTTTGAGAGAACACCACTCATTATCTGCAGTTATTGGTGCCCGTGTTAGTATGTGTTCACTCAATGAGGAAGGGCAACCAGCGTGACCTTTGTTTGAGAGAACACCACTCATAATCTGCAGTTATTGGTGCCCGCGTAAGTATTTGTTCACTCGATGAGGAAGGGAAACCAGCGTGACCTTTGTTTGAGAAAACACCACTCATTACCTGTAGTTATTGGTGCCCGGGTTAGTATGTGTTCACTCGAGAGAACACCACTCATTATCTAGCTATTGGTGCCCGTGTTAGTATTTGTTCACTTGATGAGGAAGGGCAACCAGCGTGACCTTTGTTTGAGGGAACACCACTCTTATCTAGTTATTGGTGTCCATGTTAGTTTTGTTCACTTGTCGAGAAAAGGTTACTAGGGCAACGCAACTTTCAAGTTCTGTTTAATGGTAGCCATGTTAATTGTTCTTTGCTCTTTGTTAATTGTTATATTGTAAACTGTTAATTGTTATAGTAGTTATCAACCTGTTATCTTTGCTCAGATGTAAAGCATGACAAATTTGTTAAACTGTATATGTGTACATTATTTGTACACCATTTATATACTAATAAAGGATGGATATGTGATAGTGTTTTATGTAGACCACGTGCAAAGTTCACTTTAATTTACGATGTACATTTTTGTAAGAGTGTGGATATTTTAACAATATTGTTATAAATGCACGTTTTATTTACACACTCTTGACTTTATTCTGTAAATGCTAGCTCACGCTGTTCCCGGGCAAAAATAGGGCCACTGATTATCTAGGCAGAGGGGTAAAATTACCACTAATTCTTGTTCATTTTGGTAATGTGTTGGCATGTTCATTAAAAACAATCTATTAAATCATTTTATAATTATTATTAGAATTTTGTGTTTCTGGATTTCAAGAACCTCATTACTCAATGTCAAGTAAAACCTCAATGAGTCCTGAGAAAGTAATGAGTTTTAAATTAACTGGTTTCATTGGTCCATTTTTTTATCACTGAACCAATAAGAACGCTTCATTCATATTTTCATTTGGTTATTTCTATCATGACATCACTTTCTGGTATTATGACATCACATCCTGGTATTATGACATCAGGTCATGCCATTATGATGCAACTCAGTGTGTTCTGAGAACTGAGCGTTTAAATTGCTGTGAGAATTCTCACTGAGTGAGTTTCTTGAAACCAAGAATCATAAAATTCTAAATATAGAATAATTCTAAAATTGATTAATAGGCCGTATAAAGGTCTTCATCATCATACCTGTATTGTTACAGGTGCTACTCGAGTGGTGGCAGAAAACAATGATCGTAGCTTCAGAGAAAACTGGAGTGTTTACAACAGAATTTGCAGCAACTCTGCAGTTCTGCAGGTGAAATGGTTCTATTGTTGAGGGCGCTTGTTTCAACCTAATTTGTTGGACTTCAGTGCAAAACTCTGCTGCATCAACAGTTGAAATTATATGGCTTTGCACAGGCTGTCGGTTGGTCCATAATCTTCTTGTCTTTGCGAGAACTCAAGAACAGCTGGCACTACAAGCTCGAAACTTGCCAAGAATGTTTGTGTCATGGGGTAGTTGTGCACCTCTCCTTTTGGGTAGATTCGCATAAGAAATGTGGTTGCCAGGGTAACAAAACATATAAAAAAATGTATGTATGTCGGTCGGTCCACTTTGTCTTTGTGATAACTCAAGAACGGCTGGCACTACAAACTCGAAACTTGGCAGGAATGTTTGTGTCATGGTGTAGCTGTGCACCTCTCCTTTTGTGTAGATTCGCTTAAGAAATGTGGTTGGCATGGTAACAAAACTTGTAAAAAATCACTAAAAATCGCTTATCTCCGTGATACTCAAGAACGGCTGGCACTAAAAAAAACTCGAAACTTGGCAGGAATGTTTGTGTCATGGTCTAGTTGTGCACCTTCCCTTTTGGGTAGATTCGCATAAGAAATGTGGTTGGCATGGTAACAAAACATATAAAAAAACATTAAAAATCGCCTGTCTTCGTGCTAACTCAAAAACAGCTTGAAGTACAAATTCGAAACTCGGCAGAAATGTTTGTGTCATGGTGTAGTTGTGCACCTCGCCTTTTGGGTAGATTCGGATAAGAAATGTGGTTGCCATGGTAACAAAAGTTGTAAAAAATCACTAAAAATCGCTTGTCTTCCCGATAACTCAAGAACAGCTGTCATTACAAACCCAAAAACTCGGCAGGAATGTTTGTTGCATGGTCTAGTTGTGCACCTGCCCTTTTGGGTAGATTCGCATAAGAAATGTGGTTGGCATGGTAACAAAACTTGTAAAAATCACTAAAAATCGCTTGTCTTCGTGATACTCACCAATGCCAAACTTGGCAGAATGTTTGTCTCATGGTGTAGTTATACACCTCCCCTTTTGGGTAGATTCGCATAAGAAATGTGGTTGCCATAGTAACAAAACTTTTTTTTTTTTTTTTCAATTTTTTCTAATTTTTTTTTTCAATTTTTATTATTATTATTATTTTATTTCATTTTGTTATTTTTTTTATTTTTTTTTTAAATTTTTTTTTTTTTTTTTTTTTTCTATTTTTTTTTCTATTTTTTTACCCTTTGTTGGATCAGTTTTACATAGATTTAGGGAAGAACTACAAAAATCATCTCTGAAACTACAACAGATAAAGGTTTAATTTTATTTAATATCAGCTTTTGGATCCTCTACCAAGTTTGTTCAAATGGTGAATCTGGGGTCAAATTTGGGCCACGCCCCGGGTGTATCCAGTAGAACGATACAGGCCCTCTTGGGCCTATTGTTTTTGATATACAAGTATGTTGTGATGTTTTTGTATTTAAACCTAAAGACCATATTAATTTAAAATTATTTTTTAAATTACCTCCCTTTATTGAATGAATATTAACATTAAATTTGATTCTAATTAAAAAAAATACATTTATGACTTATTTTCACTCTTTAAGCTCAAACTATTGAATAATTTTGACATATGGGATACATTATTTTGATGAAGAATATGCAAATTAAGCAACCCATGTGAAAGCTAAATGTAAAATACCCATATATATAAGGATAACTGCCATTGTTACATTATGTATATGTGAAAACTCACTAAACTAAAAATTGCTTGGCTTCCATAACTCAAAAACAGCTGGCACTCACAACTTGGCAGTAATGTTTGTGTCATGGTTGTTCAAGGGGGGCATATATGTTTTACAAACATTTCTTGTTTTTTTAATAATTGTCTGCTACAAGGAGTTTTACATTGGAAAAGCCCCATCAAAAAAGCATTTTGGCTGTAAAATATTGATTTTATCTACCAATTTTCAAAACTACTCTGTTTAATTGACCACAAAAAAATGACGATCGCAACAGTATATAATTTATGTTCATATTGTTAAAATTGCTCATGTTAATGCTGAAAACCCTTTGGCTAAAACAAGAGCCCCGAAAAAGAGGCCCCCTGCTTCATGTCATTTCTTGGTCGGAGTATTAACTTTCATACCCCATCCAACCCCTTCTACAAGAAGCGAAAACGGATTGGTTGGGGTATGAAATAAAACGTTAATTTCGGCTTAAAAAGTTTTGATATTGTAAAATCAAAACATTTAATAGGTAATTTAAACTGGTTATTGGATTTATTACAGTAAAGTGTTTTTTTGTCGAAATTTACCTTATAGAATCGTGCTAATATAAGCTTTCCCATCGCTTAATGGAATTAAGGGCGGACCACGTAATGAGTTTATCTTGATGTAAATGGAGAGTGGGCCTGGAATATTCATTACGCTTGGCGCCGTATAACATTTTTGTGTTGGTGCGCCATAAAATCCAACTAAATTTAAGTGTAACAGGCCAAGTGCCAGCTGAGATTATGCGATAGCACATTGTCCATCGTCCGTTATGGTAATAATATCTTGTACAAGGTGTTGGTGCACCTTAAAACTCTAATTCAATTCAATTGACCATAATCAAAAGCAACTCATGTGTTGCAGATTTGTTGCCCTTGATTATGGTTCAATAGGGATTTTTTCAGTGTGAACATGAATACTTTGGCATTTTTCGATCCGATCTTAAACTCCATGACTGCTTTAGATAATGTGATGAAACTTTATGTGTGTATTTATCATCAACATAATAACTTCAGCATTTTCTATCCTATCTTAAACTCCATGACTGCTTTAGATAATGTGATGAAACTTTATGTATGTATCATCAACATAATAACTTCGGCATTTTCTATCCGATCTTAAACTCCATGACTGCTTTAGATAATGTGATGAAACTTTATGTGTGTATGTATCATCAACATAATAACTTTCGCATTTTCTATCCGATCTTAAACTTTCTAACCGCTTTAGATAATGTGATGAAACTTTATGTGTGTATGTATCCTCAACTTGGGGTTACTTTTTCACTCGCTTTTCGGCATATATTGTGTAGCTTTAAGTACTCTTGTTTTTCATGATTTGTATAGGTAATGAAAAGAGCAAATCATTGAAATGTGATTTAGGTTTCATACGCGCATTTATTCATATTGATGACAATATGTAATATAGATCCTACGTAATTGTTTTGTTTTCCGTTAATGTGCATTGCAACATTTTATGTATAATGTGTTTACAACATTTGATGTATAATATAATTGTATGAAGGAGTAATTATTTTATCATCAAATATGGCATGTAGATTTCATGTAGAATTCATTATGGCATATTGTTAATGAAATATCCTAGGCACTCAGATATTATTGTAATCATTTGAAAAAAATAAACAAAAACTCTACTATACAATATTGCACTTTCTTCTTTATTTCCACATCAAAGATCTACTATACAATATCGAACTTCTTTATTTCCATACAAAAGGTCTACAATACAATATTGAACTTTCTTTTTTATTTCTATACCAAAGATCTACTATACAATATTGAACTTTCTTCTTTATTTCCATACCAAAGATCTACTATACAATATTGAACTTTCTTTTTTATTCCCATACCAAAGATCTACTATACAATATATAACTTTCTTCTTTATTTCTATACCAAAGATCTACTATACAATATTGAACTTTTTTCTTTATTCTAATGCCAAAGATATACTATACAATATATAACTTCCTTCTTTATTTCTATACCAAAGATATACTATACAATATAGAACTTTCTTCTTTTTTTCCATACCTAAGATCTAATATTGAACTTTCTTGTTTATTTCCATTCCAGATCTGCTCTACAATATAGAACTTTGTTCTTTATTTCCATACCAAAGATCTGCTATACCATATTGAACTTTGTTCTTTATTTCCATACCAAAGATCTATTATCGAACTTTATTGTTTATTTCCTTTCCAAAGATCTATTATACAATATTGAACTTTCTTCTTTATTTCCATACCAAAGATCTACTATACAATATTGAACTTTCTCTACAATACAATATTGAACTTTGTTCTTTATTTCCATACCCAAGATCTATTATACAATATTGAACTTTCTTCTTTATTTCCATACCAAAAATCTACTATACAATATTGGACTTTCTCCTTTATGTCCATACCAAAGATCTACTATACAATATTGGACTTTCTTCTTTATTTCCATACCAAAGATCTACTATACGATAATGAATATTGAATTATTTTTTTTATTTCCATACCAAAGATCTACTATATAATATTGAATTTTCTTCTTTATTTCCATACCAAAGATCTACTATACAATATTGAACTTTCTTCTTTATTTCCATACCAAAGATCTATTATACAATATTGAACTTTCTTCTTTATTTCCATACCAAAGATCTTCTATACAATATTGGACTTTCTTCTTTATTTCCATACCAAAGATCTACTATATAATATTGAATTTTCTACTTTATTTCCATACCAAAGATCTACTATACAATATTGGACTTTCTACTTTATTTCCATACCAAAGATCTACTATACAATATTGGACTTTCTTCTTTATTTCCATACCAAAGATCTACTATATAATATTGAATTTTCTACTTTATTTCCATACCAAAGATCTATTATACAATATTGAACTTTCTTCTTTATTTCCATACCAAAGATCTTCTATACAATATTGAATTTTCTTCTTTATTTCCATACCAAAGATCTTCTATACAATATTGGACTTTCTTCTTTATTTCCATACCAAAGATCTACTATATAATATTGAATTTTCTACTTTATTTCCATACCAAAGATCTACTATACAATATTGGACTTTCTTCTTTATTTCCATACCAAGGATCTACTATACAATATTGAACTTTCTTCTTTATTGCCATACCAAACTATACACTATTGAATTTCCTTCTTTATTTCCATACCAAAGATCTATTACACAATATTGAACTTTCTTCTTTATTTCCATACCAAAGATCAACTATACAATATTGAACTTTCTTCTTTATTTTCATACCAAAGATCTATTATACAATATTGAACTTTGTTCTTTATTTCCATATCAAAGATCTGCTATACAATATTGAACTTTCTTCTTTATTTTCATACCAAAGATCTATTATACAATATTGAACTATCTTTTTTATTTCCATACCAAAGATCAACTATACAATATTGAACTTTCTTCTTTATTTCCATACCAAAGATCTATTATACAATATTGAACTTTCTTCTTTATTTCCTTACCAAAGATCAACTATACAATATTGAACTTTCTTCTTTATTTTTTTTATACCAAAGATCTATTATACAATATTGAACTTTCTTCTTTATTTCCATATCAAAGATCTGCCATCCAATATTGAATTTTCTTCTTTATTTTCATACCAAAGATCTATTATACAATATTGAACTTTCTTCTTTATTTCCATACCAAAGATCTATTATACAATATTGAACTTTCTTCTTTATTTCCATATCAAAGATCTGCTATCCAATATTGAATTTTCTTCTTTATTTCCATACCAAAGATCAACTATACAATATTGAACTTTCTTCTTTATTTCCATACCAAAGATCTATTATACAATATTGAACTTTCTTCTTTATTTCCTTACCAAAGATCAACTATACAATATTGAACTTTCTTCTTTATTTTTTTTATACCAAAGATCTATTATACAATATTGAACTTTCTTCTTTATTTCCATATCAAAGATCTGCTATCCAATATTGAACTTTCTTCTTTATTTTCATACCTAAGATCTTATATTGAACTTTCTTGTTCATATGTACTATACAATATTGAACTTTCTTCTTTATTTCCATACCAAAGATCTATTATACAATATTGAACTTTCTTCTTTATTTCCATATCAAAGATCTACAACACAATATTGAACTTCCTTCTTTATTTCCATACCAAAGATCTACAACACAATATTGAACTTCCTTCTTTATTTCCATACCAAAGATCTACTATACAATATTGAACTTTCTTCTTTATTTCCATACCAAACTATACAATATTGAACTTTCTTCTTTATTTCCATACCAAAGATCTAGTATACAATATTGAACTTTCTTCTTTATTTCCATATCAAAGATCTACTATACAATATTGAATTTTCTTCTTTATTTCCATACCAAAGATCTACTATACAATATTGATTTTTCTCCTTTATGTCCATACCAAAGACCTACTATACAATATTGAACGTTCTTCTTTATTTCCATACCAAAGATCTACCATACACTATTGAACTTTCTTCTCTATTTCCATATCAAAGATCTAGTATACAATATTGAACTTTCTTTTTTATTTCCATTCCAAAGATCTACTATACAATATTGAACTTTCTTCTTTATTTCCATACCAAACTATACAGTATTGAATTTTCTTCTTTATTCCCATACCAAAATCTACTATACAATATTGACCTTTCTTCGTTATTTCCATACCAAGATCTACAATACAATATTAAACTTTCTTCTTTATTTCAATGCCAAAGATCTATACAATATTGAACGTTCTTCTTTATTTCCACACCAAAGCTCTACTATAGTATACCATATTGAACTTCCGTCTTTATTCCCATATCAAAGGTCTACTATACAATATTGAACCCTGTCCGATATTTTTATCTTTCTTTGTTCTTTATTTCCACACCAAAGATCTACTATACAATATTGAATTTTCTTCTCTATTTCCATACCAAAGATCTACTATACAATATTAAACTTTCTTCTTTATTCCCATACAAAAGATCTACTATACAATATAGAACTTTCGTCTTTATTTACCAATGATCTACCATATAATATTGAACTTTCTTCTTCATTATCCATACCAAAGATCTACAATACAATAGAAAACTTTCTTTTTCATTCTCATACCAAAGGTCTACTATACAATATTGAACCCTGTCCGATATTTTTATCTTTCTTTGTTCTTGATTTCCGCACCAAAGATCTACTATACAATATTGAATTTTCTTCTCTATTTTCATACCAAAGATCTACTATACAATATTGAACTTTCTTCTTTATTCCCATACAAAAGATCTACTATACAATATAGAACTTTCGTCTTTATTTACCAATGATCTACCATATAATATTGAACTTTCTTCTTCATTTCCATACCAAAGATCTACAGGAGCATCAGTTAGTGTCCCACCTGTAAGCTGTGTCAACCCATATTTTTTCATGATCAGTTGTGCTATTGTGGTATTGTCACGTGCTACGTGAGAGTTAATACTAGAGTCGAGACCATATTTATTCATTATCAGTTGTACTATTGTGGTATTGTCTCGTGCTACGTGAGAGTTAATATTAGAGTCGAGATCATCTTTATTCATGATCAGTTGTACTATTGTGGTATTGTCTCGTGCTATGTGAGAGTTAATACTAGAGTCGAGACCATCTTTATTCATGATCAGTTGTACTATTGTGGTTTTGTCTCGTGCTACGTGAGAGTTAATACTAGAGTCGAGATCATCTTTATTCATGATCAGTTGTACTATTGTGGTATTGTCACGTGCTACGTGAGAGTTAATACTAGAGTCGAGACCATCTTTATTCATTATCAGTTGTACTATTGTGGTATTGTCTCGTTCTACGTGAGAGTTAATACTAGAGTCGAGACCATCTTTATTCATGATCAGTTGTACTATTGTGGTATTGTCACGTGCTACGTGAGAGTTATTACTAGAGTCAAGACCATCTTTATTCATTATCAGTTGTACTATTGTGGTATTGTCACGTGCTACGTGAGAGTTAATACTAGAGTCGAGACCATCTTTATTCATTATCAGTTGTACTATTGTGGTATTGTCTCGTGCTACGTGAGAGTTAATACTAGAGTCGAGACCATGTTTATTCATTATCAGTTGTACTGTTGTGGTATTGTCACGTGCTACGTGAGAGTTAATACTAGAGTCGAGACCATCTTTATTCATTATCAGTTGTACTATTGTGGTATTGTCTCGTGCTACGTGAGAGTTAATACTAGAGTCGAGACTATCTTTATTCATTATCAGTTGTACTATTGTGGTATTGTCACGTGCTACGTGAGATACTAGAGTCGAGACCATCTTTATTCATTATCAGTTGTACTATTGTGGTATTGTCTCGTTCTACGTGAGAGTTAATACTAGAGTCGAGACCATCTTTATTCATGATCAGTTGTACTATTGTGATATTGTCACGTCCTACGTGAGAGTTAATACTAGAGTCGAGATCATCTTTATTCATGATCAGTTGTACTATTGTGGTATTGTCACGTGCTTAGTGTGAGTTAATACTAGAGTCGAGACCATCTTTATTCATGATCAGTTGTACTATTGTGGTATTGTCACGTGCTACGTGAGAGTTAATACTAGAGTCGAGACCATCTTTATTCATGATCAGTTGTACTATTGTGGTATTGTCTCGTGCTACGTGATAGTTAATACTAGAGTCGAGATAATCTTTATTCATGATCAGTTGTACTATTGTGGTATTGTCACGTGCTGCGTGAGAGTTAATACTAGAGTCGAGACCATCTTTATTTATAATCAGTTGTACTATTGTGCTATTGTCACGTGCTACGTGATAGTTAATACTAGAGTCGAGATCATCTTTATTCATGATCAGTTGTACTATTGTGGTATTGTCACGTGCTACGTGAGAGTTAATACTAAAGTCGAGACCATCTTTAATCATGATCAGTTGTACTATTGTGGTATTGTCACGTGCTACGTGAGAGTTAATACTAGAATCGAGATCATCTTTATTCATGATCAGTTGTACTATTGTGGTATTGTCTCGTGCTACGTGATAGTTAATACTAGAGTCGAGATCATCTTTATTCATGATCAGTTGTACTATTGTGGTATTGTCACGTGCTGCGTGAGAGTTAATACTAGAGTCGAGACCATCTTTATTTATGATCAGTTGTACTATTGTGCTATTGTCACGTGCTACGTGATAGTTAATACTAGAGTCGAGATCATCTTTATTCATGATCAGTTGTACTATTGTGGTATTGTCACGTGCTACGTGAGAGTTAATACTAGAGTCGAGATCATCTTTATTCATGATCAGTTGTACTATTGTGGTATTGTCACGTGCTGCGTGAGAGTTAATACTAGAGTCGAGACCATCTTTATTTATGATCAGTTGTACTATTGTGGTATTGTCTCGTGCTACGTGAGAGTTAATACTAGAGTCGAGATCATCTTTATTCATGATCAGTTGTACTATTGTGGTATTGTCTCGTGCTACGTGATAGTTAATACTAGAGTCGAGATCATCTTTATTCATGATCAGTTGTACTATTGTGGTATTGTCTCGTGCTACGTGATAGTTAATACTAGAGTCGAGATCATCTTTATTCATGATCAGTTGTACTATTGTGGTATTGTCTCGTGCTACGTGATAGTTAATACTAGAGTCGAGATCATCTTTATTCATGATCAGTTGTACTATTGTGCTATTGTCACGTGCTACGTGATAGTTAATACTAGAGTCGAGATCATCTTTATTCATGATCAGTTGTACTATTGTGGTATTGTCTCGTGCTACGTGATAGTTAATACTAGAGTCGAGATCATCTTTATTCATGATCAGTTGTACTATTGTGGTATTGTCTCGTGCTACGTGATAGTTAATACTAGAGTCGAGATCATCTTTATTCATGATCAGTTGTACTATTGTGGTATTGTCACGTGCTGCGTGAGAGTTAATACTAGAGTCGAGACCATCTTTATTCATGATCAGTTGTACTATTGTGGTATTATCTCGTGCTACGTGATAGTTAATACTAGAGTCGAGACCATCTTTATTCATGATCAGTTGTACTATTGTGGTATTGTCTCGTTCTACGTGATAGTTAATACTAGAGTCGAGATCATCTTTATTCATGATCAGTTGTACTATTGTGGTATTGTCACGTGCTGCGTGAGAGTTAATACTAGAGTCGAGACCATCTTTATTTATGATCAGTTGTACTATTGTGCTATTGTCACGTGCTACGTGATAGTTAATACTAGAGTCGAGATCATCTTTATTCATGATCAGTTGTACTATTGTGGTATTGTCACGTGCTGCGTGAGAGTTAATACTAGAGTCGAGACCATCTTTATTTATGATCAGTTGTACTATTGTGGTATTGTCACGTGCTACGTGAGAGTTAATACTAGAGTAGAGACCATCTTTATTCATGATCAGTTGTACTATTGTGCTATTGTCACGTGCTACGTGATAGTTAATACTAGAGTCGAGACCATCTTTATTCATGATCAGTTGTACTATTGTGGTATTGTCTCGTGCTACGTGATAGTTAATACTAGAGTCGAGATCATCTTTATTCATGATCAGTTGTACTATTGTGGTATTGTCACGTGCTGCGTGAGAGTTAATACTAGAGTCGAGACCATCTTTATTTATGATCAGTTGTACTATTGTGCTATTGTCACGTGCTACGTGATAGTTAATACTAGAGTCGAGACCATCTTTATTCATGATCAGTTGTACTATTGTGCTATTGTCACGTGCTACGTGATAGTTAATACTAGAGTCGAGATCATCTTTATTCATGATCAGTTGTACTATTGTGGTATTGTCACGTGCTGCGTGAGAGTTAATACTAGAGTCGAGACCAGCTTTATTTATGATCAGTTGTACTATTGTGGTATTGTCACGTGCTGCGTGAGAGTTAATACTAGAGTCGAGACCAGCTTTATTTATGATCAGTTGTACTATTGTGGTATTGTCACGTGCTACGTGATAGTTAATACTAGAGTCGAGATCATCTTTATTCATGATCAGTTGTACTATTGTGGTATTGTCACGTGCTGCGTGAGAGTTAATACTAGAGTCCAGACCATCTTTATTTATGATCAGTTGAACTATTGTGGTATTGTCACGTGCTACGTGGGAGTTAATACTGGAGTCGAGACCATCTTTATTCATGATCAGTTGTACTATTGTGGTATTGTCTCGTGCTACGTGAGAGTTAATACTAGAGTCGAGATCATCTTTATTCATGATCAGTTGTACTATTGTGGTATTGTCACGTGCTACGTGAGAGTTAATACTAAAGTCGAGATCATCTTTATTCATGATCAGTTGTACTATTGTGGTATTGTCTCGTGCTACGTGAGAGTTAATACTAGAGTCGAGACCATCTTTATTCATGATCAGTTGTACTATTGTGGTATTGTCACGTGCTACGTGAGAGTTAATACTAAAGTCGAGATCATCTTTATTCATGATCAGTTGTACTATTGTGGTATTGTCACGTGCTACGTGAGAGTTAATACTAGAGTCGAGATCATCTTTATTCATGATCAGTTGTACTATTGTGGTATTGTCACGTGCTACGTGAGAGTTAATACTAGAGTCGAGACCATCTTTATTTATGATCAGTTGTACTATTGTGGTATTGTCACGTGCTACGTGAGAATTAATACTAGAGTCGAGACCTTATAGTTGAGACCATATTTATTCATGATCAGTTGTACTATTGTGATATTGTCACGTGCTACGTGAGAATTAATACTAGAGTCGAGACCATCTTTATTTATGATCAGTTGTACTATTGTGGTATTGTCACGTGCTACGTGAGAATTAATACTAGAGTCGAGACCTTATAGTTGAGACCATATTTATTCATGATCAGTTGTACTATTGTGATATTGTCACGTGCTACGTGAGAGTTAATACTAGAGTCGAGATCATCTTTATTCATGATCAGTTGTACTATTGTGATATTGTCACGTGCTACGTGAGAGTTAATACTAGAGTCGAGACCATCTTTATTTATGATCAGTTGTACTATTGTGGTATTGTCACGTGCTACGTGAGAATTAATACTAGAGTCGAGACCTTATTGTTGAGACCATATTTATTCATGATCAGTTGTACTATTGTGATATTGTCACGTGCTACGTGAGAGTTAATACTAGAGTCGAGATCATCTTTATTCATGATCAGTTGTACTATTGTGCTATTGTCATGTGCTACGTGAGAGATAATACTAGAGTCGAGATCATCTTTATTTATGATAAGTTGTACTATTGTGATATTGTCACGTGCTACGTGAGAGTTAATACTAGAGTCGAGATCATCTTTATTCATGATCAGTTGTACTATTGTGGTATTGTCTCGTCCTACGTGAGAGTTAATACTAGAGTCGAGACCATCTTTATTCATGATCAGTTGTACTATTGTGATATTGTCACGTACTACGTGAGAGTTAATACTAGATCGAGACCATCTTTATTCATGATCAGTTGTACTATTGTGATATTGTCACGTACTACGTGAGAGTTAATACTAGATCGAGACCATCTTTATTCATGATAAGTTGTACTATTGTGCTATTGTCACGTGCTACGTGAGAGTTAATACTAGAGTTGAGATCATCTTTATTTATGATAAGTTGTACTATTGTGATATTGTCACGTGCTACGTGAGAGTTAATACTAGAGTCGAGATCATCTTTATTCATGATCAGTTGTACTATTGTGCTATTGTCACGTGCTACGTGAGAGTTAATACTAGAGTCGAGATCATCTTTATTCATGATCAGTTGTACTATTGTGGTATTGTCACGTGCTACGTGAGAGTTAATACTAGAGTCGAGATCATCTTTATTCATGATCAGTTGTACTATTGTGGTATTGTCTCGTCCTACGTGAGAGTTAATACTAGAGTCGAGACCATCTTTATTCATGATCAGTTGTACTATTGTGATATTGTCACGTACTACGTGAGAGTTAATACTAGATCGAGACCATCTTTATTCATGATCAGTTGTACTATTGTGATATTGTCACGTCCTACGTGAGAGTTAATACTAGAGTCGAGACCATCTTTATTCATGATCAGTTGTACTATTGTGATATTGTCACGTACTACGTGAGAGTTAATACTAGATCGAGACCATCTTTATTCATGATCAGTTGTACTATTGTGGTATTGTCTCGTCCTACGTGAGAGTTAATACTAGAGTCGAGACCATCTTTATTCATGATCAGTTGTACTATTGTGATATTGTCACGTACTACATGAGAGTTATTACTAGAGTCGAGATCATCTTTATTCATGATCAGTTGTACTATTGTGGTATTGTCTCGTCCTACGTGAGAGTTAATACTAGAGTCGAGACCATCTTTATTCATGATCAGTTGTACTATTGTGATATTGTCACGTACTACGTGAGAGTTAATACTAGATAGAGACCATCTTTATTCATGATCAGTTGTACTATTGTGATATTGTCACGTACTACGTGAGAGTTAATACTAGATCGAGACCATCTTTATTCATGATCAGTTGTACTATTGTGGTATTGTCTCGTGCTACGTGAGAGTTAATACTAGATCGAGACCATCTTTATTCATGATAAGTTGTACTATTGTGCTATTGTCACGTGCTACGTGAGAGTTAATACTAGAGTCGAGATCATCTTTATTTATGATAAGTTGTACTATTGTGATATTGTCACGTGCTACGTGAGAGTTAATACTAGAGTCGAGATCATCTTTATTCATGATCAGTTGTACTATTGTGGTATTGTCTCGTGCTACGTGAGAGTTAATACTAGAGTCGAGATCATCTTTATTCATGATAAGTTGTACTATTGTGCTATTGTCACGTGCTACGTGAGAGTTAATACTAGATCGAGACCATCTTTATTCATGATAAGTTGTACTATTGTGCTATTGTCACGTGCTACGTGAGAGTTAATACTAGAGTCGAGATCATCTTTATTTATGATAAGTTGTACTATTGTGATATTGTCACGTGCTACGTGAGAGTTAATACTAGAGTCGAGATCATCTTTATTCATGATCAGTTGTACTATTGTGGTATTGTCACGTGCTACGTGAGAGTTAATACTAGAGTCGAGATCATCTTTGTTTATGATAAGTTGTACTATTGTGATATTGTCACGTGCTACGTGAGAGTTAATACTAGAGTCGAGATCATCTTTATTCATGATCAGTTATACTATTGTGGTATTGTCTCGTGCTATGTGAGAGTTAATACTAGAGTCGAGATCATCTTTATTCATGATCAGTTGTACTATTGTGCTATTGTCACGTGCTACGTGAGAGTTAATACTAGAGTCGAGATCATCTTTATTCATGATCAGTTGTACTATTGTGCTATTGTCACGTGCTACGTGAGAGTTAATACTAGAGTCGAGATCATCTTTATTCATGATCAGTTGTACTATTGTGCTATTGTCACGTGCTACGTGAGAGTTAATACTAGAGTCGAGATCATCTTTATTCATGATCAGTTGTACTATTTTGGTATTGTCACGTGCTACGTGAGAGTTAATACTAGAGTCGAGATCATCTTTATTCATGATCAGTTTTACTATTTTGGTATTGTCTCGTGCTACGTGAGAGTTAATACTAGAGTCGAGACCATTTTTATTCATGATCAGTTTAACTATTGTGGTATTGTCACGTGCTACGTGAGTGTTAATACTAGAGTCGAGATCATCTTTATTTATGATAAGTTGTACTATTGTGATATTGTCACGTGCTACGTGAGAGTTTATACTAGAGTCGAGATCATCTTTATTCATGATCAGTTGTACTATTGTGATATTGTCACATGCCACGTGAGAGTTAATACTAGATCGAGACCATCTTTATTCATGTTCAGTTGTACTATTGTGGTATTGTCACATGCTACGTGAGAGTTAATACTAGAGTCGAGATCATCTTTATTCATGATCAGTTGTACTATTGTGATATTGTCACGTGCTACGTGAGAGTTAATACTAGAGTCGAGATCATCTTTATTTATGATAAGTTGTACTATTGTGGTATTGTCACGTGCTACGTGAGAGTTAATATTAGAGTCGAGATCATCTTTATTTATGATAAGTTGTATTATTGTGGTATTGTCACGTCCTACGTGAGAGTTAATACTAGAGTCGAGATCATCTTTATTCATGATCAGTTGTACTATTGTGCTATTGTCACGTGCTACGTGAGAGTTAATACTAGATCGAGACCATCTTTAATCATGATCAGTTGTAGTATTGTGCTATTGTCACGTGCTACGTGAGAGTTAATACTAGAGTCGAGATCATCTTTATTCATGATCAGTTGTACTATTGTGCTATTGTCACGTGCTACGTGAGAGTTAATACTAGATCGAGACCATCTTTAATCATGATCAGTTGTACTATTGTGCTATTGTCACGTGCTACGTGAGAGTTAATATTAGAGTCGAGATCATCTTTATTTATGATCAGTTGTACTATTGTGATATTGTCACGTACTACGTGAGAGTTAATACTAGAGTCGAGACCATCTTTATTCATGATCAGTTGTACTATTGTGTTATTGTCACGTCCTACGTGAGAGTTAATACTAGAGTCGAGATCATCTTTATTCATGATCAGTTGTACTATTGTGATATTGTCACGTACTACGTGAGAGTTAATACTATAGTCGAGATCATCTTTATTCATGATCAGTTGTACTATTGTGCTATTGTCACGTGCTACGTGAGAGTTAATACTAGATCGAGACCATCTTAAATCATGATCAGTTGTATTATTGTGCTATTGTCACGTACTACGTGAGAGTTAATACTAGAGTCGAGACCATCTTTATTCATGATCAGTTGTACTATTGTGGTATTGTCTCGTCCTACGTGAGAGTTAATACTAGAGTCGAGATCATCTTTATTCATGATCAGTTGTACTATTGTGGTAATGTCACGTGCTACGTGAGAGTTAATACTAAAGTCGAGACCATCTTTATTCATGATCAGTTGTACTATTGTGGTATTGTCACGTGCTACGTGAGAGTTAATACTAGAGTCGAGATCATCTTTATTCATGATCAGTTGTACTATTGTGCTATTGTCACGTGCTACATGAGAGTTAATACTAGATCGAGACCATCTTTATTCATGATCAGTTGTACTATTGTGATATTGTCACGTGCTACGTGAGAGTTAATACTTGAATCGAGATCATCTTTATTCATGATCAGTTGTACTATTGTGGTATTGTCTCGTGCTACGTGATAGTTAATACTAGAGTCGAGATCATCTTTATTCATGATCAGTTGTACTATTGTGGTATTGTCACGTGCTACGTGAGAGTTAATACTAAAGTCGAGACCATCTTTAATCATGATCAGTTGTACTATTGTGGTATTGTCACGTGCTACGTGAGAGTTAATACTAGAATCGAGATCATCTTTATTCATGATCAGTTGTACTATTGTGCTATTGTCACGTGCTACATGAGAGTTAATACTAGATCGAGACCATCTTTAATCATGATCAGTTGTACTATTGTGCTATTGTCACGTGCTACGTGAGAGTTAATACTAGAGTCGAGATCATCTTTATTCATGATCAGTTGTACTATTGTGATATTGTCACGTGCTACGTGAGAGATAATACTAGATCGAGACCATCTTTAATCATGATCAGTTGTACTATTGTGCTATTGTCACGTGCTACGTGAGAGTTAATACTAGATCGAGACCATCTTTAATCATGATCCGTTGTACTATTGTGCTATTGTCACGTGCTACGTGAGAGTTAATACTAGAGTCGAGATCATCTTTATTCATGATCAGTTGTACTATTGTGATATTGTCACGTGCTACGTGAGAGTTAATTCTAGATCGAGACCATCTTTAATCATGATCAGTTGTACTATTGTGCTATTGTCACGTGCTACGTGAGAGTTAATACTAGATCGAGACCATCTTTAATCATGATCAGTTGTACTATTGTGCTATTGTCACGTGATACGTGAGAGTTAATACTAGAGTCGAGATCATCTTTATTCATGATCAGTTGTACTATTGTGGTATTGTCACGTGTTACGTGAGAATTAATACTAGAGTCGAGACCATCTTTATTCATGATCAGTTGTACTATTGTGATATTGTTTCGTGCTACGTGAGAGTTAATACTGGAGTCGAGATCATCTTTATTCATGATCAGTTGTACTATTGTGGTATTGTCACGTGCTACGTGAGAGTTAATACTAGAGTCGAGATCATCTTTATTTATGATCAGTTGTACTATTGTGGTATTGTCACGTGCTACGTGAGAGTTAATACTAGAGTCGAGATCATCTTTATTCATGATCAGTTGTTCTATTGTGCTATTGTCACGTGCTACGTGAGAGTTAATACTAGAGTCGAGACCATCTTTATTCATGATCAGTTGTAATATTGTGGTATTGTCACGTGCTACGTGAGAGTTAATACTAGAGTCGAGATCATCTTTATTCATGATCAGTTGTACTATTGTGGTATTGTCACGTCCTACGTGAGAGTTAATACTAGAGTCGAGATCATCTTTATTCATGATCAGTTGTACTATTGTGGTATTGTCTCGTGCTACGTGAGAGTTAATACTAAAGTCGAGATCATCTTTATTCATGATCAGTTGTACTATTGTGGTATTGTCACGTGCTACGTGAGAGTTAATACTAGAGTCGAGATCATCTTTATTTATGATCAGTTGTACTATTGTGGTATTGTCACGTACTACGTGAGAGTTAATACTAGAGTCGAGATCATCTTTATTCATGATCAGTTGTACTATTGTGGTATTGTCACGTCCTACGTGAGAGTTAATACTAGAGTCGAGATCATCTTTATTCATGATCAGTTGTACTATTGTGGTATTGTCTCGTGCTACGTGAGAGTTAATACTAAAGTCGAGATCATCTTTATTCATGATCAGTTGTACTATTGTGGTATCTTCACGTGCTACGTGAGAGTTAATACTAGAGTCGAGATCATCTTTATTCATGATCAGTTGTACTATTGTGATATTGTCACGTGCTACGTGAGAATTAATACTAGATAGTGACCATCTTTAATCATGATCAGTTGTACTATTGTGCTATTGTCACGTGCTACGTGAGAGTTAATACTAGAGTCGAGATCATCTTTAATCATGATCAGTTGTACTATTATGATATTGTCACGTGCTACGTGAGAGTTAATACTAAAGTCGAGATCATCTTTATTCATGATCAGTTGTACTATTGTGGTATCTTCACGTGCTACGTGAGAGTTAATACTAGAGTCGAGATCATCTTTATTCATGATCAGTTGTACTATTGTGATATTGTCACTTGCTACGTGATAATTAATACTAGATCGAGACCATCTTTAATCATGATCAGTTGTACGATTATGATATTGTCACGTGCTACGTGAGAGTTAATACTAGATCGAGACCATCTTTAATCATGATCAGTTGTACTATTGTGCTATTGTCACGTGTTACGTGAGAGTTAATACTAGAGTCGAGATCATCTTTATTCATGATATGTTGTACTATTGTGATATTGTCACGTGCTACGTGAGAGTTAATACTAGAGTCGAGATCATCTTTATTCATGATCAGTTGTACTATTGTGGTATTGTCTCGTGCTACGTGAGAGTTAATATTAGAGTCGAGACCATCTTTATTCATGATCAGTTGTACTATTGTGATATTGTCACGTCCTACGTGAGAGTTAATACTAGAGTCGAGATCATCTTTATTTATGATCAGTTGTACTATTGTGGTATTGTCTCGTCCTACGTGAGAGTTAATACTAGAGTCGAGACCATCTTTATTCATGATCAGTTGTACTATTGTGATATTGTCACGTACTACGTGAGAGTTATTACTAGAGTCGAGATCATCATTATTCATGATCAGTTGTACTATTGTGGTATTGTCTCGTCCTACGTGAGAGTTAATACTAGAGTCGAGACCATCTTTATTCATGATCAGTTGTACTATTGTGATATTGTCACGTACTACGTGAGAGTTAATACTAGATCGAGACCATCTTTATTCATGATCAGTTGTACTATTGTGATATTGTCACGTACTACGTGAGAGTTAATACTAGATCGAGACCATCTTTATTCATGATCAGTTGTACTATTGTGGTATTGTCTCGTGCTACGTGAGAGTTAATACTAGATCGAGACCATCTTTATTCATGATAAGTTGTACTATTGTGCTATTGTCACGTGCTACGTGAGAGTTAATACTAGAGTCGAGATCATCTTTATTTATGATAAGTTGTACTATTGTGATATTGTCACGTGCTACGTGAGAGTTAATACTAGAGTCGATATCATCTTTATTCATGATCAGTTGTACTATTGTGGTATTGTCTCGTGCTACGTGAGAGTTAATACTAGATCGAGACCATCTTTATTCATGATAAGTTGTACTATTGTGCTATTGTCACGTGCTACGTGAGAGTTAATACTAGAGTCGAGATCATCTTTATTTATGATAAGTTGTACTATTGTGATATTGTCACGTGCTACGTGAGAGTTAATACTAGAGTCGAGATCATCTTTATTCATGATCAGTTGTACTATTGTGGTATTGTCACGTGCTACGTGAGAGTTAATACTAGAGTCGAGATCATCTTTGTTTATGATAAGTTGTACTATTGTGATATTGTCACGTGCTACGTGAGAGTTAATACTAGAGTCGAGATCATCTTTATTCATGATCAGTTGTACTATTGTGCTATTGTCACGTGCTACGTGAGAGTTAATACTAGAGTCGAGATCATCTTTATTCATGATCAGTTGTACTATTTTGGTATTGTCACGTGCTACGTGAGAGTTAATACTAGAGTCGAGATCGTCTTTATTCATGATCAGTTGTACTATTTTGGTATTGTCTCGTGCTACGTGAGAGTTAATACTAGAGTCGAGACCATTTTTTTCATGATCAGTTTAACTATTGTGGTATTGTCACGTGCTACGTGAGAGTTAATACTAGAGTCGAGATCATCTTTATTTATGATAAGTTGTACTATTGTGATATTGTCACGTGCTACGTGAGAGTTTATACTAGAGTCGAGATCATCTTTATTCATGATCAGTTGTACTATTGTGATATTGTCACATGCCACGTGAGAGTTAATACTAGATCGAGACCATCTTTATTCATGTTCAGTTGTACTATTGTGGTATTGTCACATGCTACGTGAGAGTTAATACTAGAGTCGAGATCATCTTTATTCATGATCAGTTGTACTATTGTGATATTGTCACGTGCTACGTGAGAGTTAATATTAGAGTCGAGATCATCTTTATTTATGATAAGTTGTACTATTGTGGTATTGTCACGTGCTACGTGAGAGATAATATTAGAGTCGAGATCATCTTTATTTATGATAAGTTGTACTATTGTGGTATTGTCACGTCCTACGTGAGAGTTAATACTAGATCGAGACCATCTTTAATCATGATCAGTTGTAGTATTGTGCTATTGTCACGTGCTACGTGAGAGTTAATACTAGAGTCGAGATCATCTTTATTCATGATCAGTTGTACTATTGTGCTATTGTCACGTGCTACGTGAGAGTTAATACTAGATCGAGACCATCTTTAATCATGATCAGTTGTACTATTGTGCTATTGTCACGTGCTACGTGAGAGTTAATATTAGAGTCGAGATCATCTTTATTCATGATCAGTTGTACTATTGTGATATTGTCACGTACTACGTGAGAGTTAATACTATAGTCGAGATCATCTTTATTCATGATCAGTTGTACTATTGTGCTATTGTCACGTGCTAAGTTAATACTAGATCGAGACCATCTTAAATCATGATCAGTTGTATTATTGTGCTATTGTCACGTACTACGTGAGAGTTAATACTAGAGTCGAGACCATCTTTATTCATGATCAGTTGTACTATTGTGGTATTGTCTCGTCCTACGTGAGAGTTAATACTAGAGTCGAGATCATCTTTATTCATGATCAGTTGTACTATTGTGGTAATGTCACGTGCTACGTGAGAGTTAATACTAGAGTCGAGATCATCTTTATTCATGATCAGTTGTACTATTGTGCTATTGTCACGTGCTACATGAGAGTTAATACTAGATCGAGACCATCTTTAATCATGATCAGTTGTACTATTGTGCTATTGTCACGTGCTACGTGAGAGTTAATACTAGAGTCGAGATCATCTTTATTCATGATCAGTTGTACTATTGTGATATTGTCACGTGCTACGTGAGAGTTAATACTAGATCGAGACCATCTTTAATCATGATCAGTTGTACTATTGTGCTATTGTCACGTGCTACGTGAGAGTTAATACTAGAGTCGAGATCATCTTTATTCATGATCAGTTGTACTATTGTGGTATTGTCACGTGCTACGTGAGATTTAATACTAGATCGAGACCATCTTTAATCATGATCAGTTGTACTATTGTGCTATTGTCACGTGCTACGTGAGAGTTAATACTAGATCGAGACCATCTTTAATCATGATCAGTTGTACTATTGTGCTATTGTCACGTGCTACGTGAGAGTTAATACTAGAGTCGAGATCATCTTTATTCATGATCAGTTGTACTATTGTGGTATTGTCACGTGCTACGTGAGAATTAATACTAGAGTCGAGACCATCTTTATTCATGATCAGTTGTACTATTGTGATATTGTTTCGTGCTACGTGAGAGTTAATACTGGAGTCGAGATCATCTTTATTCATGATCAGTTGTACTATTGTGGTATTGTCACGTGCTACGTGAGAGTTAATACTAGAGTCGAGATCATCTTTATTTATGATCAGTTGTACTATTGTGGTATTGTCACGTGCTACGTGAGAGTTAATACTAGAGTCGAGATCATCTTTATTCATGATCAGTTGTTCTATTGTGCTATTGTCACGTGCTACGTGAGAGTTAATACTAGAGTCGAGACCATCTTTATTCATGATCAGTTGTACTATTGTGGTATTGTCACGTGCTACGTGAGAGTTAATACTAGAGTGGAGATCATCTTTATTCATGATCAGTTGTACTATTGTGGTATTGTCACGTCCTACGTGAGAGTTAATACTAGAGTCGAGATCATCTTTATTCTTGATCAGTTGTACTATTGTGGTATTGTCTCGTGCTACGTGAGAGTTAATACTAAAGTCGAGATCATCTTTATTCATGATCAGTTGTACTATTGTGGTATTGTCACGTGCTACGTGAGAGTTAATACTAGAGTCGAGATCATCTTTATTTATGATCAGTTGTACTATTGTGGTATTGTCACGTACTACGTGAGAGTTAATACTAGAGTCGAGATCATCTTTATTCATGATCAGTTGTACTATTGTGGTATTGTCACGTCCTACGTGAGAGTTAATACTAGAGTCGAGATCATCTTTATTCATGATCAGTTGTACTAGTGTGGTATTGTCTCGTGCTACGTGAGAGTTAATACTAAAGTCGAGATCATCTTTATTCATGATCAGTTGTACTATTGTGGTATCTTCACGTGCTACGTGAGAGTTAATACTAGAGTCGAGATCATCTTTATTCATGATCAGTTGTACTATTGTGATATTGTCACGTGCTACGTGAGAATTAATACTAGATAGTGACCATCTTTAATCATGATCAGTTGTACTATTGTGCTATTGTCACGTGCTACGTGAGAGTTAATACTAGAGTCGAGATCATCTTTATTCATGATCAGTTGTACTATTGTGGTATCTACACGTGCTACGTGAGAGTTAATACTAGAGTCGAGATCATCTTTATTCATGATCAGTTGTACTATTGTGATATTGTCACGTGCTACGTGAGAGTTAATACTAGATCGAGACCATCTTTATTCATGATCAGTTGTACTATTGTGCTATTGTCACGTGCTACGTGAGAGTTAATACTAGAGTCGAGACCATCTTTATTTATGATATGTTGTACTATTGTGCTATTGTCACGTGCTACGTGAGAGTTAATACTAGAGTCGAGACCATCTTTAATCATGATCAGTTGTACTATTGTGCTATTGTCACGTGCTACGTGAGAGTTAATACTAGAGTCGAGACCATCTTTATTTATGATATGTTTTACTATTGTGCTATTGTCACGTGCTACGTGAGAGTTAATACTAGAGTCGAGATCATCTTTATTCATGATATGTTGTACTATTGTGATATTGTCACGTGCTACGTGAGAGTTAATACTAGAGTCGAGATCATCTTTATTCATGATCAGTTGTACTATTGTGGTATTGTCTCGTGCTACGTGAGAGTTAATATTAGAGTCGAGACCATCTTTATTCATGATCAGTTGTACTATTGTGATATTGTCACGTCCTACGTGAGAGTTAATACTAGAGTCGAGATCATCTTTATTTATGATAAGTTGTACTATTGTGGTATTGTCTCGTGCTACGTGAGAGTTAATACTTGAATCGAGATCATCTTTATTCATGATCAGTTGTACTATTGTGGTATTGTCTCGTGCTACGTGAGAGTTAATACTAGAGTCGAGATCATCTTTATTCATGATCAGTTGTACTATTGTGATATTGTCACGTACTACGTGAGAGTTAATACTAGAGTCGAGACCATCTTTATTTATGATATGTTTTACTATTGTGGTATTGTCACGTGCTACGTGAGAGTTTATACTAGAGTCGAGATCATCTTTATTCATGATATGTTGTACTATTGTGATATTGTCACGTGCTACGTGAGAGTTAATACTAGAGTCGAGATCATCTTTATTCATGATCAGTTGTACTATTGTGGTATTGTCTCGTGCTACGTGAGAGTTAATATTAGAGTCGAGACCATCTTTATTCATGATCAGTTGTACTATTGTGATATTGTCACGTCCTACGTGAGAGTTAATACTAGAGTCGAGATCATCTTTATTTATGATAAGTTGTACTATTGTGGTATTGTCTCGTGCTACGTGAGAGTTAATACTTGAATCGAGATCATCTTTATTCATGATCAGTTGTACTATTGTGGTATTGTCTCGTTCTACGTGAGAGTTAATACTAGAGTCGAGATCATCTTTATTCATGATCAGTTGTACTATTGTGGTATTGTCTCGTGCTACGTGAGAGTTAATACTAGAGTCGAAATCATCTTTATTCATGATCAGTTGTACTATTGTGGTATTGTCTCGTGCTACGTGAGAGTTTATACTAGAGTCGAGATCATCTTTATTCATGATCAGTTGTACTATTGTGATATTGTCACGTGCTACGTGAGAGTTAATACTAGAGTCGAGACCATCTTTATTTATGATTAGTTGTACTATTGTGGTATTGTCACGTGCTACGTGAGAGTTAATACTAGAGTCGAGATCATCTTTATTCATGATCAGTTGTACTATTGTGGTATTGTCTCGAGCTACGTGAGAGTTAATACTAGAGTCGAGATCATCTTTATTCATGATAAGTTGTACTATTGTGATATTGTCACGTGCTACGTGAGAGTTAATACTAGAGTAGAGATCATATTTATTCATGATCAGTTGTACTATTGTGGTATTGTCTCGAGCTACGTGAGAGTTAATACTAGAGTCGAGATCATCTTTATTCATGATCAGTTGTACTATTGTGGTATTGTCTCGAGCTACGTGAGAGTTAATACTACAGTCGAGATCATCTTTATTCATGATCAGTTGTACTATTGTGGTATTGTCACGTGCTACATGAGAGTTAATACTAGAGTCGAGATTATCTTTATTCATGATAAGTTGTACTATTGTGATATTGTCTCGTGCTACGTGAGAGTTAATACTAGAGTCGAGATCATCTTTATTCATGATCAGTTGTACTATTGTGGTATTGTCACGTGCTACGTGAGAGTTAATACTAGAGTCGAGATCATCTTTATTCATGATCAGTTGTACTATTGTGATATTGTCACGTGCTACGTGAGAGTTAATACTAGAGTCGAGATCATCTTTATTCATGATCAGTTGTACTATTGTGATATTGTCACGTGCTACGTGGGAGTTAATACTAGAGTCGAGATCATCTTTATTCATGATAAGTTGTACTTTTGTGATATTGTCATGTGCTACGTGAGAGTTAATACTAGAGTAGAGATCATCTTTATTCATGATCAGTTGTACTATTGTGGTATTGTCTCGAGCTACGTGAGAGTTAATACTAGAGTCGAGATCATCTTTATTCATGATAAGTTGTACTATTGTGATATTGTCACGTGGTACGTGAGAGTTAATACTAGAGTAGAGATCATCTTTATTCATGATCAGTTGTACTATTGTGGTATTGTCTCGAGCTACGTGAGAGTTAATACTAGAGTCGAGATCATCTTTATTCATGATCAGTTGTACTATTGTGGTATTGTCACGTGCTACGTGAGAGTTAATACTAGATCGAGACCATCTTTATTCATGATCAGTTGTACTATTGTGATATTGTCACATGCTACGTGAGAGTTAATACTAAAGTCGAGATCATCTTTATTCATGATCAGTTGTACTATTGTGATATTGTCTCGTTCTACGTGAGAGTTAATACTAGAGTCGAGACCATCTTTATTCATGATCAGTTGTACTATTGTGATATTGTCATGTGCTACGTGAGAGTTAATACTAGAGTCGAGATCATCTTTATTCATGATCAGTTGTACTATTGTGCTATTGTCACGTGTTACGTGAGAGTTAATACTAGAGTCGAGATCATCTTTATTCATGATCAGTTGTACTATTGTGCTATTGTCTCGAGCTACGTGAGAGTTAATACTAGAGTCGAGATCATCTTTATTGATGATCAGTTGTGCTATTGTGGTATTGTCACGTGCTACGTGAGAGTTAATACTAGAGTCGAGATCATCTTTATTCATGATCAGTTGTACTATTGTGCTATTGTCTCGTGCTACGTGAGAGTTAATACTAGAGTCGAGATCATCTTTATTCATGATCAGTTGTACTATTGTGGTATTGTCACGTGCTACGTGAGAGTTAATACCAGAGTAGAGACCATCTTTATTCATGATCAGTTGTACTATTGTGCTATTGTCTCGTGCTACGTGAGAGTTAATACTAGAGTCGAGATCATCTTTATTCATGATCAGTTGTACTATTGTGGTATTGTCACGTGGTACGTGAGAGTTAATACCAGAGTAGAGACCATCTTTATTCATGATCAGTTGTAATATTGTGGTATTGTCACGTGCTGCGTGAGAGTTAATACTAGAGTCGAGATCATCTTTATTCATGATCAGTTGTACTATTGTGGTATTGTCACGTGCTACGTGAGAGTTAATACTAGAGTCGAGACCATCTTTATTCATGATCAGTTGTACTATTGTGGTATTGTCACGTGCTACGTGAGAGTTAATACTAGAGTCGAGACCATCTTTATTCATTATCAGTTGTACTATTGTGGTATTGTCTCGTGCTATGTGAGAGTTAATACTAGAGTCGAGACCATCTTTATTCATGATCAGTTGTACTATTGTGCTATTGTCTCGTGCTACGTGAGAGTTAATACTAGAGTCGAGATCATCTTTATTCATGATCAGTTGTACTATTGTGGTATTGTTACGTGCTACGTGAGAGTTAATACTAGAGTCGAGACCTTATAGTTGAGAAGTTTGATATTTTTTGTACCGGATATTATTCTGAAACGTTCCATCTCTTCATGATGATTGAGTAATACACTCTAAAACTTATAGACGACTATAAATCAGTATAATTATTTAATAATAACAGAAAAATCAAACTTGAATATATTTGTAATTGGTTCTCCCTGAAAACTTCATCCTTGAACATTTACGTTGCAAGACTCTGCAGTTATACATTGGCTTTGCTCAGAAGTTCAATAATGTGCCATTTTGCCGCGTTGTGCAGTGGTTGTATTTTCCAAGATTTTACGAAACACCGGATTGCTTTACCTATGCTATTTTCCTGGACATATATCCACCCCAATAAGTTGTACGCGGTTTCTTTGTGCCTAAGGTTCTGGTCGTCTCTGATCACCCACGCCATGTTGTCTATCGCGACTTTCTTGTGTGCGTTTTTGTTAAGTCGTCTATACAATAGATATTGCACGAAGAAGAGGTACACTTTAGCATCAACAACCACCCAATCATACCACTCGGTGTTGTCCTTGTCATCATTACGTGATCCTGCTGGTGTACCGACTGACCGGAACATTTCATGCCTTAACGCGTCCGGGATGATACTGCGCATATGAGGCACAAACTGTACACATGGGTTGAAATACATTGTAGTATCGTCTAAAGTCAAATTACCGTCAGACATTTTCCTGATGAGGTTGTCGTTAACCGTATGCTCTATTCGTCTACATGCACACTTTGAGACCAATAATGATATTCTCGTTTCAAGGCGTGATAGCAATAGTTCACATATACGATATTGACCAAGAACAAGTAGCTTTGAAACGAAAGCTAAAACAAAACTAAAATCACATCTTTCTCCAACAGCGGTTTTATATGCATTCAGTGACAACGATACACACGATCTACTTATGTTTCCGTCTGTACAGTTTTCCAGACCGAATGCCAAAATCTTCTGGGCAATAATTGATCTGATTCTTGGTAAAACCATCATTTTTGCCACATGAGTTTCTTCTCTCGTGTGTTCAGAAAGAATATCTATACTTTGCAACTTACGCATATACAATATTATCTTTGATATGGATGTACGTAATTCTGTATTCAGGCAAAACTTACGAATGGCAAGAATTGTGAAAATTGAAACCTCGTTACTCAATTGCAGGGCCATAAAATAAGTAGTAGTATTTATACTGCTAGGCAGCACTGGGTAAAGTATTAAAGGAGCACTTGCTGCACGTGCGATACTCTCTCCCATCCCGTCACACTGAATACGGAGTAAGAATGTACATCCCTCTGATAATAACCCGTGTATAACTTGATACAGCTTTATTTGTACGTCTCCTTGAATTTTTCTAGCAAACATATTTTCCTCTTTGATGAAATAGTTTGGACAAAAGCCGACATTGACGCAGCACAATAATGTGTTCAAACAACAAAATACACATGCCAGGAAGTTAGGTGGCGTCCACCATTCTGCTGGTAATAGTTCTACCATATACAAGATACACGTCTTACAATGATATGAACTGAGAGAATCTTGCCCGATTTCACGTTTAATCAAATCCTTTTTTATCATTTTTAAGAGAACATAACACTTGAACTGAATAGGAGATAGTCTGAACATGAGTTGTCTTTCTTGGTGCGAGAATGATATCCTCCATTCGAGATTCTTCTCCTCGCTAAATGGGTGACCGATTGGAACAAAGAAGCACCCGTACGAGTTTAACAAATCGATAAATTCGTGCGGATATATATTACTGAGACGAAGGCGTGTGATCCAGTTTGATGCAAAAGATGGACGTGTCTTACATCTATAGGCTCCAACAAGGTCTACTGATTTGTATCCTGGTTGAGCACGACGAGTGCCTGCTGGTCCATTCAGCTCATCTACATACGGAACATTACTATATACTGATTTATTGTTCCTCACAAGTCTGCCATACATGTCAACACTCATTTTGTCATCATCACTTCGTGCATTATCTACATTACAAGGAACGCCATTGCCTACAAGTTGCAGTTTTACATATCCAGCGTAGGTTTTATGGTCTCTAACTAGAAGTAAACAGTCTCCATCAGGCAGAACCTCGCACATGTTCTCAAACACTGGGTAACTTTCATCACATAGTACCATATCCAAGTCTGAATCTAGTCCTACCGTTGTTGAGCCTTCAGATGAACTACCGAATATGTACCGTGTATTATTGTAACCAGATAACTGTGTGCCCATTGTGTCCAGTATTTCGCATGTTAACCTTGTTTTCATGTTCATCTTACGTTCTTCCTCGGAGACGCCGATACTGTCCATAATCTCGCACAGCCTCAGAGAGAGTGCCCGGATGTAGTCGCTCATTGTAAATCTGAAGAGATAATACTAAAGTAATAAATAGATACTATTTTAATAATTACAATAATGTAAATAGAATAAAAATCAGAAGACTAATTGCAACTATAGATACTATTATTATTTAATTTACTGCTGTTATTATACTACATACAACTATGACAATAGTACAACAATATGAGTGATAACAGTAAGAATCAAATATGTATACAACACATGAATCCTTAAAATGTTTGTAGTAATAATCCATTATTGATTATTATTATTATTATTATTATTATTATTATTATTTTATTATTATTATTTTATTATTATTATTACTATTGCTCTTATTATATTTTTTTACATATATTCTTGTTTTTATTATTAGTATTACTATTGCTATGATTATTATTATTATTATTTTTTTTTTTTTTATTATTATTATTAAAGTCATAGTTTTTTTCACCGCAATGAATTTGGTAAATGTGGATATTTTATTATGTAAACGTTTACAATACATTAACAGTAATAGGCTCACTTGACAGGTTTACAGATGTAAGACACAATGTACATGTACATGTATTATGCCATATACTCATTATGAGAGAGAGAGAGAGAGAGAGAGAGAGAGAGAGAGAGAGAGATGATAAAATGATATTTTCGGAAGCAGGAAGCATATAAACCAATAGCTATATATAGGCCATTCTTCATTCTCGACCATACACACGTTTTGAAGTGAAACTTGATTTGTTTAATATACAGCATGATGAATGCATATCAAAAATACATGTATACTGATGACGATGATAATCTATAAGTATTATACACTTATTGCTTTAACCAATTATATTTATTGTTTTCAATTTCTGTAACCTACATGTAATACATAGTTTCCGAGATGAATTATTCAAACTGCGCGTACATTGATTGTCAAGGGTGGATCAAGGGAGGAGTAAGGCGACCCAGCCGCGAGAGAGGGTATGGCAGACCCAGCGCTGCCACCTACCCATCTCCACCAGCACACACACAAACCAAAATACCATTCAAGATTTTAAGGGAGCTCGCGCCCGATTTATTTATATTTGTTATCATCGGATTAAAGGTTGGATATATGTAGGCTATACATACAAGGGTAGCGATATTAACAATATGGACTCACGTGCGGTAAAGGTGCCATATATGGTCAGTTCATGTGCAGGCGTGATATTGCCTCCGATAACAATAGGGTAGAAGAAGAAGAAGAAGTATACTCCCGTTGTGTAAACAGTATAGCATAATGTTGATGAGATATTGAGAATATTCAATATTGTTAGGTTAACTCTATAATAAACAATAGCAATATTTAGCAATTGGAATTATACGAGTTTGCATTAGTAATACAGTTTTAGTATTATTACAGGTAACACTGTATGGCATATATCCATTCAGTCATACTATGGTAACAATGTATGGCATATATCCATTCAGTCATACTATGGTAACACCGTATGGCATAGATCCATTCAGCCATACTACGGTGACACTGTATGGCATAGACCCATTCAGCCATACTACGGTGACACAGCATGACATAGATCCATTCAGTCATACTAATGTGACACAATATGACAGAGATCCATTCACACACACTACGGTAGCACTGTATGGCATTGACACATTATGCCATACTACGGTTACACTGTATGACATGGACCCATTCTCAATTCTGCCATACTACGGAGAGACTGTATGGCATAGACCCATTCAGCCATACTACAGTGACATAGACCCATTCAGCCATACTACGGAGACACTGTATGACATAGACCCATTAAGCCATACTGCGGTGACTCTGTATAACATAAACACATTCAGCCATACTACAATAAGGACACACGTGCGGTAAAGGTGCCATATATGGTCAGTTCATGTGCAGGCGAGACATTGCATCCGATAACAATAGTGTACTCCTTTTTTAGTGTTACCACTGAATGGACTGAATGGTTACCATATTATGACTGCATGGATCTATGCCATACAGTGTTACCATAGTATGATTGAATGAATCTATGCCATACGGTGTTACAATAGTATGACTGAATGGATATATGCCATACGGTGTTACCATAGTATGACTGAATGGATCCATGCCATACGGTGTTACCATAGTATGACTCAATGGATCTATGAAATACAGTGTTACCATAGTATGACTGAATGGATCTATGTCATACGGTGTTACCATAGTATGACTGAATGGATCTATGACATACGGTGTTACCATAGTATGACTGAATGGATCTATGGCATACGGTGTTACCATAGTATGACTGAATGGAACTATGCCATACAGTGTTACCTTAGTATGATTGAATGGATCTATGCCATACAGTGTTACCATAGTATGACTGAATGGATATAAGCCATACGGTGTTAACATAGTATGACTGAATGGATCTATGCCTTACGCCTTACGGTGTTACAATAGTATGACTGAATGAATCTATGCCATATAGTGTTACCATAGTATGAATGAATGGATCTATGCCATACAGTGTTACCATAGTATGAATGAATGGATCTATGCCATACAGTGTTACCATAGTATGTCTGAAAGGATCTATGCCATACAGTGTTACCATAGTATGACTGAATGGATCTATGCCATACAGTGTTACCATAGTATGACTGAATGGATATATGTCATACGATGTTACCATAGTATGACTGAATGGATCTATGCCATACAGTGTTACCATAGTATGACTGAATGGATATATGCCATACGGTGTTAACATAGTATGATTGAATGGATCTATGCCTTACGGTGTTACCATAGTATGACTGAATGGATCAATGCCATATAGTGTTACCATAGTATGACCGAATGGATTTATGCCTTACAGTGTTACCATAGTATGACTGAATGGATCTATGCCATATAGTGTTTCCATAGTATGACTGAATGGATCTATGCCATACAGTGTTACCATAGTATGTCTGAATGGATCTATGCCAAACAGTGTTACCATAGTATGACTGAATGGATATATGCCATACAGTGTTACCATAGTATGACTGCATGGATCTATTACATACGGTGTTACCATAGTATGACTGAATGGATATATGTCATACGGTGTTACCATAGTATGACTGAATGGATCTATGACATACGGTGTTACCATAGTATGACTGAATGGATCTTCGGCATACGGTGTGACCATAGTATGACTGAATGGATCTATGCCGTACAGTGTTACCATAGTATGTCTGAATGGAGCTATGTCATACAGTGTTACCATAGTATGACTGAATGGATCTATGTCATACAGTGATACAGTGTTACCATAGTATGACTGAATGGATCTATGCCATACATTGTTACCATAGTATGACTGAATGGATCTATGCCATATAGTTTAACCTGTAAGAATACTAAGACTGGCATAGATCCATCCAGTCATACTATGGTAACACTGTATGGCATAGATCAATTCAGTCATACTATGGTAACACTGTTAGACATAGATCCATTCAGTCATACTATGGTTACACTGTATGGCATAGTTCCATTCAGTCATACTATGGTAACAATGTACGACAGATCCATTCAGTCATACTATGGTAACACTGTATGCCATAGATGCATTTACACATACTATGGTAACATAGTATGGTACAGGCCCATTCTGCCATACTACAGTCATACTAAGGTGACACAATATGACATAGATCCATTCTGCCATACTACAGTGACACTGTATGACATAGATCCATTCTGCCATACTACAGTGACACAGTATGACATAGATCCATTCTGCCATACTACGGTGACACTATATGACATAGATCCATTCTGCCATACTACAGTGACACACAGTATGACATAGACACATTCAGCCATACCACGGTGACACTGTATGACATAGACCCATTTAGCCATACTACGGTGACACTGTATGACATAGACCCATTTAGTCATACCACAGTGACACTTTATGACATAGACACATTCAGCCATACTACAGTGACACAGTATGACATAGACACATTCAGCCATACCACGGTGACACTGTATGACATAGACCCATTTAGCCATACTACGGTGACACTGTATGACATAGACCCATTTAGCCATACCACAGTGACACTGTATGACATAGACACATTCAGTCATACTACGGTGACACTGTATGACATAGACCCATTCATCAATACTACAGTGACACCGTATGGCATAAACCGATTCAGCCATACCACGGTGACACTGTATGGCATAGACACATTCAGCCATACCATAGTAACACTGTATGACATAGACCCATTTAGCCATACTACATTGACACTGTATGACATAGACCCATTCAGCCATACCATAGTAACACTGTATGCCATAGACCCATTTAGCCATACTACATTGACACTGTATGACATAGTCACATTCAGACATACTACAGTGACAACGTATGCCATAGACATATTCAGCCATACTACACTGACATTGTATGGCATAAACCCATTCAGCCATACTACGGTTACACTGTATGGCGATGTATTGTATTGGCCGTTGAAGCATATCGGGTTCACCATGACATTTTTGTCAACGCGGAAGTTCAAACCATTTTCCTCTGACCTTGCTGTCCCAATACAACCTATTACGATGTGTCAGAGTGACATACAATTTCATTTTATTTAATGTTACGTACCATCCGAAATTAATTAAGTCGGGCAAGCTTCCAACTACGGAAACGGGAAAAAGAATTTATGGTTTTAGGGACGCATACAAACACATTGTACAATTCCTAATGTTCCTTTTCTCTGGGGTTTATAATATCAAATATTAACACCATCTTTCAAGGCGGATTATGTGTATTTAACATGGTTGTAATACTTGACGACGTTCTTCTTCAACATTTATAAACATAAACTCGTTAGATGTAATCTGTATGGAAAAATGAAAGGCCAAGGAATTGTAAGAAACGAACGAATGAGATATTATTATCTTAAAGATGTGATACGAGTTGCTGATAATAGTTAAAATCAGGGAAAAAAATGTGGTCACCTAATGAAATCTAACTGTACATTAACATCCTATGTGTTCATGGAGTGGTATAATATGTATCCCAACTGTACACACCTTATTCGGTCACCGATGAATCCACAGTCGAAGTAAAGGAATTATACCAAACCCTTTCGACAGGATAATTTTATGTTTCTATGTACAGACAGAAGCTGCAATCACGCAGGTTGTTAATGTATCTCAGCTAGACTTTGAAATATCGATCACAGCGACAGTTGACTAGTTTAACTTACGTTAATTGATAATGCTTTGATTGTTGCTTGGTCATTATGGACATATTTGATAACGAAATACGTGTATCTAGATATAGAACAAGTAGAACGTCATTCCCAATGATATGGATATGCAAAGTCCAAATGACGGGTTATCGTATAAATTGTGTTTATATCGGTGACACGATTCACACAACGGAATAATTAAAAATGAATCCCGAATTTCCACACATATTTTCGCATGTGTAATTTGTAAACTATGATCGAAAAATCTTAAGCACATGATTAATTTGCATGGGAAATTTTGCTTCTGCAATAGTTTAATGTACCTATGTATGGTATATGTACGGTGGCATCGAACTTAAATATACCTAAGTCGAGGTAAATAACTGTTATTCTCATTTTTCGGCTTCATATTCGATGCAATATATATGCGCATTTGCGGTGTAGATATGGCTAGATTTGAAATAATGTATAACAAGAACAAGGGTTACACGTGTTTTCCCCAAATTGGCATTTGCTGCGTTTCCCTTTCTTTACAGTTAATATATCTCCTTACCAACGTAAACAATCGGGGTCTTGGAAATATCGTAAAATATTTCACTATTAGCTCAATGCGAAATAAACGCAGTATATGAACGTGGGTATAACAGTCGAACAGGAAATGTAGCATTCACAAAACACAGTCAATCAAAGGGTGCGCATACAAAACAAACACTAATTACAAGGAAACAAGAGCAAAGTGTATGACACAAAAGACATTAAAGGATTGACAATAGGAGTATCACATTTGAACAGTCAGGGCAATAGGCCGCTGGGGAATTAAAGCAGTTGCTAAGATGCACCAAACCTCATCCTCGTCACATTGTATTACCGTTTAAACAAAACAAAAAATAAGACCATGCTATATCTTCTAAAACACTAGGCAGAATAATGGCGCAATATAACACAACGATGATCATGTATATATGTATATAAAAACAAAAACCTAGAAAGCCACAAAGCAAGTACTCAATGATTTGGCATAAGCTGGAGCACCACGATTTAAAACAAACATCGAATTGTTTTTTTTTGTAACTTTTTCTTTCTTTCTATTCCTAACAACGTTATTGTGGAGTTTTACATATATACATGCATCTAGTGAATATATTTTTTTATCGTGTTATTATTATTTTTTTCTAATCTGGCAATATTATATGAAACCATGTAATATATGAAAGTAATATACATATGACACAATGATGATCATGTATATATGTATATAAAAACAAAAACCTAGAAAGTCACAAAGCAAGTACTCAATGATTGTGGCATAAGCTGGAGCAACACGATTTAAGACAAACATCAAACTTTATCTCCCTTTCAGGACTTAGGCAAAGATCTCACTCTGTCGATCTTTATAGGGTCCACACTCCGGTCATCGCACAATCACAGAGGAAAGCATAGTGGAAAGGTGTAACCGCTAAATATGCATTGCTTTTAAAACGATACAATTTGCCCTGCACAACGGCATCTTGCATAACCGCGTTTAATTTGATATTGTTTAACTTAAGTATTTTGATTAAAATACTCATACACAAATTGGAATGTAATACATTTCTGTGAAAAAGCGAAATAAGGGTTAATAATTATTTATTATAGAAACGAAACTGTCTCGTATCAAAGATCCGTATAATATTTAAAAACTGACGTACGGGTAAAGTGATCCAAAACTCTTCACAAATGTCTTCACCTCGATCACAAGAAACGTAACCCCTATTAATATTACCAAAAATGTCGATGAGCACAACTGAAATGAGATGTGTTGGATAGTCTTATATAAAATACATATTGATGTTTTCTTACCTTACTAACATGTCTATGTAATCTATGTTAACGCCTTGATATTTTAATTTGAATGTTATCTCGTTTGGGTAGCATAACATAAACATACACTTTAAAGTAGCACTATTGCAAAAGTTCGCATTAAAGCTGATTAACCAAGCATGTTGTGGTTATAATGTATGTGTGCCTAATAACTATACACATTTAAATACACGCGATTATAACACCACCCGAAGTTGAATATGCATAAACTTATATTAAGAAGATATTAAATGAGCATGCAATAACAACATAGAGCATGCAATAATAACATACGTATATAAATTACCGACCTTGTTTCGATGTTAATGTCGTATATGCCCAGGACAACACCTTGACGTGCCACATATACTATATATTATTGACCGTTTTCACAAGCCATGGTAAAACCAGGTTGTTGATTAGGCAGTTTTTTCCACATTTAATTATTATTTTGATTAAAGTTGATCTATAATTTCGATACAACTCATGTACTCCTTCGTGTCTTTTTTTTATATTTTCAGTTCACTGTTTTGTTGGTTTAGTTTGCTTGCTTTTATCAATTCAATAAACAAATGATATATTTGAAATTTTCTAAACAAGAAAAGTATAATGCATGCGTTATATGTAGACGATATTTAATAACGGGTTAGTTTGTGGAGGCTTTGTTCAAGTCACATACCATTAGTCGTCGATATGGAGATGACAGGAAGGTAAAGTGAAGAATTAAAAGATACTGTATGAATACAGATAAGTTTTTTTTGGTCTTATGTATACAATATTATACATGTTAAAGGGAACATATTCAAGTATTTTCAATTAAACGATTTACACCTGAGCTATTACAAACGGAATTTTAGTGACCATGCTACAATATAATATAAAAGTCATATTTACTTAAATTTTACAAGTGATTATCATAAGGGCCCTATTTATGTTTATATTTTAGTTGTATTCAGGCTCAAAACCGCTTCGGCAATCAACTTTGCATTTTAAATGAATTACAAGGGATCTTATAGAAAATATTTAATTTCTTTACTTCATTATAATACTCAAATATAAATGGGTGCCGAAACGTCTAGGGTAAAAATTGAAATAGATGCCGAAATGGTTTGATGCCGAAACGTCTAGGTGTCGATTTGTCTAGGTGTCGAAATAGTTTGGTGACGAAACGTCCTGAATCGATCATGATTACACAGACGCAACAACTTGAGAATTGTCTGCATTTATTAATAAGCATTGTTCATGTACTGATCATTGGGACCCTGCTTAAATTAGACTAATATACTATATACACAATAGTTTTCGTCTAGAAAAGCAATCCTGATGTACTTCCTTTAAGTGACCGTTTAAACTAATTTAATTTATCTTTTATAAATTAATGCCATAGGGAATACTATTCATTAATTTCACTTTATTATCCAGCATTTTGAAACGTTACCATATAATTAATTATATACATTTTGATCCCAATATAAGTACCTATCAAAGCCGATATGATTCATACGCAAACGCTGAGTTTTTAAAAAGACCAAAGTTTTTCCAATAACAATTAACTGTTCCAGATTGCCTTCAGTCCATTTAGGCTAACATTCAGCACTTCAGTCTTTTCTGACTGGGTATGAAACAAATTAATACAGCTGAACGTCAAAGCAGCTTCGATGTTTACACTGCATTCTACAACTAAATGGAAAGATAAATAAAATGAACGATCTTGCCGTTAAGTATATGTAAGTATTGACAAAAGCATATACAATGGTTTTGTCTAAGGAACTAGGGACCGCGGTGGCCACGTGCAGTGGATATCCTATAGGAACGAAGGAGCGCGGTGGCCCCGTGCAGTGGATATCCTATAGGAACGAGGGACCGCGATGACCCAGTTCAGTGGATACCCTATAGGAGCTAGGGACCGCGGTGGCCCAGTGAAGTGAATATCCTATAATAACGAGGGACCGTTGTGGCCCTGTGCACTAGATATCTTATAGGAACGAGGGACACGGTGGCCCAGTACAGTGGATATTCTATATGAACGATGGACCGCGGTGGCCCCGTGCAGTGGATATCCTATATGAACGAAGGACCGCGGTGGCCCAGTGCTGTGGATACCCTATAGCACGACCGTGGTGGCCCAGTGCAGTGGATATCCTATAGGAACGAGGGACCGCGGTGGCCCTGTGCAGTGGATATCCTATAGGAACGTGGGAACGCGCTGGTCCAGTACAGTAGATATCCTGTAGGAATGAGAGACCGCGGTGGCCCAGTGTAGTGGATATCCTAAAGCACGACCGCGCTGGTCCAGTACAGTAGATATCCTATAGGAATGAGAGACCGCGGTGGACCAGTGTAGTGGATATCCTATAGCACGACCGCAGTGGCCTAGTGCAGTGGATATCATATAGGAACGAGGGACCGCGGTGGCCCCGTGCAGTGGATATCCAATAGGAACGAGGGACCGCGGTGGCCCAGTGCTGTGGATATCATATAGGAACGAGGGACCGCGGTGGCCCACTGCAGTGGATATCCTATAGGAACGAGGGAACGCGGTGGCCCGGTACTGTGGATATCCTATAGCACGACCGCGGTGGCCCAGTGCAGTGGATATCATATAGGAACGAGGAACCGCGGTGGCCCTGTGCAATGGATTACCTATAGGAACGAGGGACCTCAGTGGCCGAGTACAGTGTATATTCTATAGGAACGAGGGACCGCGTTGGCCCAGTGTAGTGGATATCCTATAGCACGACCGCGGTGGCCCATTGCAGTAAATATCCTATAGGAACGAGGGACCGCGGTGGCCCAGTGCATTAGATATCCTTTAAGAACGAGGGACCGCGGTGGCCCAGTGCTGTGGATATCCTTTAGGAACGAGGGACCGCGGTTGCCCTGTGCAATGGATTACCTATAGGAACGAGGGACCTCAGTGGCCGAGTACAGTGGATATCCTATAGGAACGAGGGACCGCGTTGGCCCAGTGTAGTGGATATCCTATAGCACGACCGCGGTGGCCCAGTGCAGTAAATATCCTATAGGAACGAGGGACCGCGGTGGCCCAGTGCATTGGATATCCTATAAGAACGAGGGACCGCGGTGGCCCAGTGCTGTGGATATCCTATAGGAACGAGGGACCGCGGTGTCCTAGTGCAGTGGATATTCTATAGGAACGAGGGACCGCGGTGGCCCAGTGCTGTGGATATCCTATAGCACGGTCGATTCTGAATCCGGCGATTACGGGTTCAAGTCACACTGGCGCCACTTCATATCTTCTGACCGTGTGTCCGCAAACAATGTACTCCCTCTAACCTCGTCCGTCGGATGAGTATCGTGTATTAGTAAGAGAAGAGCATGTTCCCCAAATCCCTTTCCCTTTCTTTGGGACGACTCGAAGTAACGGATGCACAGATAAAAACAATTACGTTTTCCTAACGAACGAATCATTCAAACCTCTCTATATAACGAAGTGGCATAATATGTATCCCAACTGTACATACCTCGTATCTGGTCACCGATGAATCCACAGTGGAAGCACAGCAATTATTCCAAACCCTCTCGACATGGAGTTATCCCGGCATAATATCTTCAGACAGAAGGTGTGAACACGTAGGATGGTCATGCATATCAGCTGGACTTTGAGGTTTATCGAGACAGTCGTACGCTTGTTTGATTCACTTAAATTGATAAAACTGATTGTTAGACGCTTACTTTTGACATCTCTGATAACAACCTAGTGTGTGTCAATATTACAAGTAGAACGACACAGTGACGGATTCAGTGGTAGTTGCGCCCCACCCACACACAGTCTGAGAAATTATGAAAATGCATTTGAAAAAGTCTCTTTGTATGGTTTTCATTGGTTGTCAACTGTTGTTTGTTTAAGTTTCTAAAATCTGAGATTTAAAAGCTGCGCATCCTAAAATTATGCTGCGAATACCAAATCTCGAATACCGAATCTCAAATCCTGTATCCACTCCCCATTCCTTCACCATACCTGATTATTGCCAAATGACGTCATGAATCGTCTGCATTGCATTATTTAAATTGTAATAATATCGGAGACAATATTCAAAAAACTAAATAAGGAAAGTTGAGTACCGAGTGAATGATTGACTGTTTGATTATTATTAAAATTACTATTTGAAATATAACAGCCCGCTCATTTTATGTAGACCTTATATGCATTAATCATTCTAAAAGCCAAATTCGATACATGTAGCTACGACAACCATATTTGGGAATACAGCATGGTGTAATAACCATATACTAGTACATAAGAACCCTGTCACTAATTGTCATGTCTTTTGAAAAGAAAAGCGTGAATTGTTTCATTTTTGTAAACACTGCATTTATTAAAACATAATGTTACTATAATTTTGGCTGGTAGCAATTAGCATGTATTTTGCATAATTATGCTCTACTGGTACCAGGCCAACAGAGCTGTTGTCCGTCATCTGTCCGTTGTCCGTCGTGAACACGATAGGGATATAAATTGATAGGGACTTCATTGAAATCTCGGAGACGAGTTAAAAAAAGTGTTACGTTATAAGAAGTTAAACACCTCTTGTAGTTATATGAAGAGAGATTCAACTTTCACAGATTTTATATTAAGTATATAATTTAATTTGTTTTTCTCTGAAAAAACCCGAATAGTCCACACCCACACATCAACCACACCCACAAATCAATGGGTAGAACCTGTACTGTATACATCTAGCCATCCGTAAGATGTTTAACAAAAGCGATGTGGGGATGGGAAGGTTTACTGAATTTATATTTATGAATAATTAAATGAGAAAAGCAATAAAGTGAACAGTTAATATGGCTCAGTTATGCTTATGGAACAAAACACAACAGTCATTTTCTCTTTGTTGTTAAACAGATGCTCAGATTCAAATTTAAAACATTTCTTTGGTCTTCCAAAGACCAAATACCTGTGTTTGAAGGAACACCACTCATTACCTGTAGTTATTGGTGTCTGTGTTAGTATGTGTTCACTCGATGAGGAAGGGCAACCAGCGTGACCTTTGTTTGAGAGAACACCACTCATTATCTAGTTATTGGTGCCGTGTTAGTATGTGTTCACTCGATGAGGAAGGGCAACCAGCGTGACCTTTGTTTGAAGGAACATCACTCATTACCTGTAGTTATTGGTGCCGTGTTAGTACGTGTTCACTCGATGAGGAAGGGCAACCAGCGTGACCTTTGTTTGAAGGAACATCACTCATTACCTGTAGTTATTGGTGCCGTGTTAGTACGTGTTCACTCGATGAGGAAGGGCAACCAGCGTGACCTTTGTTTGAAGGAACATCACTCATTACCTGTAGTTATTGGTGCCCGTGTTAGTATGTGTTCACTCGATGAGGAAGGGCAACCAGCGTGACTTTTGTTTGAGAGAATACCACTCATTACCTGTAGTTATTGGTGTCTGTGTTAGTATGTGTTCACTCGATGAGGAAGGGCAACCAGCGTGACCTTTGTTTGAGAGAACACCACTCATTACCTGTAGTTATAGGTGCCGTGTTAGTATGTGTTCACTAGATGAGGAAGGGTAACCAGCGTGACCTTTGTTTGAGAGAACACCACTCATTACCTGTAGTTATTGGTGCCATGTTAGTTTGTGTTCACCCGATGCGGAAGAGCAACCAGCGTGACCTTTGTTTGAGGGAACACCACTCATTATCTAGTTATTGGTGCCCGTGTTAGTATGTGTTCGCTCGATGAGGAAGGGCAACCAGCGTGACCTTTCTTTGAATGAACACCACTCATTACCTGTAGTTATTGGAGCCCGTGTTAGTATGTGTTCACTCGATGAGAAAGGACAACCAGCGTGACCTTTGTTTGAGGGAACACCACTCATTATCTAGTTATTGGTGCCCGTGTTAGTATGTGTTCACTCGATGAGGAAGGGCAACCAGCGTGACCTTTGTTTGAGGGAACACCACTAATTATCTAGTTATTGGTGCCCGTGTTAGTATGTGTTCACTCGATGAGGAAGGGCAACCAGCGTGACCTTTGTTTGAGAGAACACCACTCATTATCTGTAGTTATTGGTGCCCGTGTTAGTATGTGTTCACTCGATGAGGAAGGGCAACCAGCGTGACCTTTGTTTGAGGGAACACCACTCATTATCTAGTTATTGGTGCCCGTGTTAGTATGTGTTCACTCGATGAGGAAGGGCAACCAGCGTGAACTTTGTTTGAGGGAACACCACTAATTATCTAGTTATTGGTGCCGTGTTAGTATGTGTTCACTCGATGAGGAAGAGCAACCAGCGTGACCTTTGTTTGAGGGAACACCACTCATTATCTAGTTATTGGTGCCCGTGTTAGTATGTGTTCACTCGATGAGGAAGGGCAACCAGCGTGACCTTTGTTTGAGAGAACACCACTCATTGTGTAGTTATTGGTGCCCGTGTTAGTATGTATTGACTCGATGAGGAAGGGCAACCAGCGTGACCTTTATTTGAGGGAACACCACTCATTATCTAGTTATTGGTGCCCGTGTTAGTATGTGTTCACTCGATGAGGAAGGGCAACCAGCGTGACCTTTGTTTGATGGAATACAACTCATTATCTAGTTATTGGTGCCGTGTTAGTATGTGTTCACTCGATGAGGAAGGGCAACCAGCGTGACCTTTGTTTGAGGAAACACCACTCATTATCTAGTTATTGGTGCCCGTGTTAGTATGTGTTCTCTCGATGAGGAAGAGCAACAAGCGTGACCTTTGTTTGAGAGAACACCACTCATTATCTAGTTATTGGTGCCGTGTTAGTATGTGTTCACTCGATGAGGAAGGGAAACCAGCGTGACCTTTGTTTGAGGGAACACCACTCATTATCTACTTATTGGTGCCGTGTTAGTATGTGTTCACTCGATGAGGAAGGGCAACCAGCGTGACCTTTGTTTGAGAGAACACCACTCATTATCTAGTTATTTGTGCCGTGTTAGTATGTGTTCACTCGATGAGGATTGGCAACCAGCGTGACCTTTGTTTGCGAGAACACCACTCATTATCTAGTTATTGGTGCCGTGTTAGTATGTGTACACGCGATGAGGAAGGGCAACCAGCGTGACCTTTGTTTGAGAGAACACCACTCATTATCTAGTTATTGGTGCCGTGTTAGTATGTGTTCACTCGATGAAGATTGGCAACCAGCGTGACCTTTGTTTGCGAGAACACCACTCATTACCTGTACTTATTACACTGTAGTTATTGGTGCCCGTGTTAGTATGTGTTCAATTGTCGAGAAAGGGTTACGTTTGATGTTTGTCCATGTTCTTTCTTGTCGTGCCCTTAATGGTGTATTCTCTTACTGCTCTGGCTTTTGCCAAGTCATTAAGTACCTTCATTGTGGCTTTCTAGGCTATTTTTTTTTGTATTATATTTACACGAGCATATTTGTGTTTTACTTATATTGCCTATTGATGCTGCCTTGTTGGTTAGAGTTTAGATCATGGCGGGGATTTCTTTATTTACACTGTCATGTTTTTATGGGATGACAGTAGGGTAAGTGTGAGGTTTGGTGCACCCTAGAACCGGTTTAAACCCCCAATGGCCTACTTTGCCACTAACCGTTCCAAGGCGGTAGCCCTATTGTCAACCCTTTTGTGTTTGTGATGTCTTTTGCATTTTTATTACTTTTGCCTTTTCGTTTATCTGTTTGCGTGTTTGTTTTTGTGTTTTGTGGTTGACTGTCGTACTTGAATGCTGCTTTCCCTGTCCGATATTTTCAGCCTTCTTCTTACTAGGGCAACACAACTTTAAGTTCTATGTAATGGTAGTCATGTTAATTGTTCTTTGTTCTTTGTTAATTGTTATATTGTAAACTGTTTATTGTTATATTGTAAACTGTTAATTGTTATATTGTAAACTGTTATTTGTTATATTGTAATTATTGAGGCTAACTAAAGTTATTTGAGATTAGTAATTTAATACTTGTCTGCTGCAAGGAGTTTTACATGAGAAAAGGTCCATCAAAAAAGCATTTTGACTGCAAATTATTTATTTTTCTACCGATTTTCAAACTATCGATTTTAATTTGCCACAAAAATGGCAACTGCAGTTGTATATAATGTATGTTCTTATTGGTGAAATTGCTCATTGTTAATGCTGAAAACCCTTTGGCTGAAACAAGCGCCCCGAACAATACGTCCCCGTCTGCATATGTTTACCCTGATGTAAATGCAGGGTGGGTCTGGACTATTCATTACGCTTTGCGCCGTATAACAGTTTTGTGTTGTTGCGCCATAAGTATCAATTAAACAATTAAACTCAATTGTAATTGCCCAATGGAGTTTATGCGATAGCACGTTGTCCATCGTCCGTTAGCTTTTTGTACCGAACACGCTTACTAGTGAAAATTATCCGATTTTAATGAAACATGAGGTTTGTTCCTATAAGATCTGCAATGAGACTAACATTGAACTATTTTGGCACATGCATTTCAGGGTAACGTCCTTTAATTTTTTAGCTTTACTGACCAAAGCCAGTATGGCTTATGCCATGGTCGTCCGTCCCATCGTCCGTCCGTTAGCTTTTTGATGGCAACATTCTTCATCGATCTTTACCAAACGTTACCAGATTATTAATATCAATGAAAGCTTAGACGAGTTCGAAAACCAGACAGATCGGACCAGTCACAACGGAGTTATTGCCCTTGAATTAACGAAAATTGCTATATTTTGTCTTGTCAACGCTCTAGCGCCTCCATTTTGCATCCTACATTTATCAATCTTTGCCAGATTGTTGGTATTGATAAAAGCTCGGTCAAGGTCGAACATCAGCCAGATCGGACTAGTAACACTGAAGTTATGGCCATTTAATTATTGAAAAACGTGTTAACTTTTTGATGTCAAAACTCGAGCACATTCATTTTTCATCCGATCTTTACCAAACATCACTAGATTGTAAATATCAACGAAAGCTCGGAAGAGTTCGAAAACAAGATAGATCGGATCAGTAACACCGAAGTTATTGCCCTTGAATTAATGGAAATTGCTATATTTTTTCTTGTCAACACTCTAGCGCCTCCATTTTGCATCATATCTTTATTAACTTTGCCAGATTGTTGATATTGATAAAAGCTCGATCAAGTTCGATCGGATCAGTAACACCGGAGTTATTTCCCTTGAATTAACGTATTTGCTCTATTTTGTCTTGTCAACATTCTAGCACCTCCATTTTGCATCCTACATTTACCAAACAGTGTCAGATTGTTGATTATTATTAATGAAAGCTCAGTCAGATTTGAAAACAAGCCAGATCGGACAAGTAAACACCGAAGTTCAGGCCCTTGAATTATTGAAAAATGTGTTAACTTTTTGATCTCAAGACCTTCGTTTTTCATCTAATATTAACCAGACTTTACCACATTGATACAACGAATGAAAGCCCGGACACATTTGAAAAACAACCAAATCGGTTTAGTAGAACCGGATTTATAGCCGTTGATTTATTTAAAAAATAAGCTGTATTTTGCCTAGTTAAGACGATAGGACCTTCGTATGGCCGGATGTCAGCGAAACTTTGCAGGGATGATCAGCCTAGTTGCACATATTGTCAACGTATTCCAGTTGAAAGGTTTTGTCGGAGTTATGGCCCTTTACAGGTTTTAATATACAAACATTGTCTGGACTAGTTCTCCTTAACCCCTTGATGGTTATCAGTGAAACTGTTCAGGTAAGATCAGTACCGATCCTAGTTGTGCTTATCATCGCAATGTTCCAGTTGAAAGATTTTTGGAGGAGTTTAAATGTTTTAATACACAAAATTTGTGCAGACTATTGGTCCTGAACCCCTGGCCGGATTTCAACGATACTTGACAAAGATGATCAATTAAGCCTAGTTGTGTTCAGGTTGAATGATTTTTGGCGGAGTTACATGTATGGCCCTTTAAATTGTAATACACAAACTTTGTTCCGACTAGTTCTCCTGATCCACTGAACTGATTTCAACGAATCTTGGCGGGGATGATGAGTACCAAGCCTAGTTTCGCATGTCAGTGCCGTCTTCCAGTTGCATTAATTTTGACTGAGTTATTGCCCTTTAAAGGTTTTAATATACTAACTTTGTACAGATTAGCCAGTTATCTCTGGCTGGTCCAGTTATCTCTGGCTGGTTTTAGCGAAACTTGGCAGAATGCCTAGTTGCTTATGTCATCGCCATGTTCCGGTTGAATGATGTTTGACAGAGGTATGGCCCCTTAAAGAGAAACTTTATCTTTAACCAGTAGAGCGTCCACATGGACCTCTTATGTTAAGAACAGGTAAAGTTTATCTTATGAATACGGTAATAATATCTTTTAGAAGTTGACCATAAGCAGAAACAACGCATGTGTTTGCGGATTTGTTGCCCTTGGTTATGGTTAAATAGGGATTTTTAGTTTGAACATGATTACTTCGCATGTTCAATATCTTAAACTCCTTAACCTCTTTAGATAATGTGATGAAACTGTATGTCAACTCGGTATCGGGCCCCAAACTTTGCATCAAATTTAATTTAAGCTTCATACACGCATTTATTCATACTGACAATCATATATAATATATAACATATATAATTGTTTTGTCTTCCATTAATACGTATTGCAAACTTTGATGTATAATATAACTGTAAGAAGGAATAATAATTGGTCATCAACTATGACATTATACATTTCATAATTTTTATATAATTCATTATGTCATATTTTTAATGAAGTATACTAGACACTCAGATATTATTGTAATCATTTAAAAAAAATCAACAATACAGTATTGCACTTTTTTTTTATTTCCATACCAAAGATATACTACTAAATAATATTGAACTTTCTTCTTATTTCCATACTAAAGATCTACTGTACAATATTTAACTTTCTTCTGTATTTTTATACGCATATATACTAAAGATCTACTATACAATATTGAACTTTCATCTTTATCTCTATACAAAAGATTTACTGTGCAATATTGAACTTTCTTTCAAAGATCTACAGGAGCATCAGTTAGTGTCCCTCCTGTAAGCTGTGTCATCTCTTCTTTATTCATGATTAGTTGTACTATTGTGCAATTGTCTCGTGCTGCGTGGGAGTTAATACTAGAGTCAAGACCTTATATATAGTTGAGATGTTTGATATATTTGTACCGGATATTCTGAAACGTTCAACCTCTACATGATGATTTAGTAATACGCTCTTATAGACGATTATAAATCAGTATAATTATTTAATGAACAGGAAACCAAACTGGAATACATATGTAATTGACTCTGCCTAAAAACTTCGTCCGTGAACATGTACGTTGCAAGACTTTGCAGTTATTCACTGGCTTGGCTCAGAAGTTCAATAATGTGCCATTTTGCCGCGTTGTGCAGTGGTTGGATTTTCCAAGATTTTACGAAACACTGAATCGATTTTCCTGGAAAGAAATCCACCCCAATAAGTTGTACGTGGATGTAGTCGCTCATTTTTTTTATCTGAAGAGATAATTATCTAGAGTAATAAAGACATACTAACTATTTTAATACTAATACAGTTGCGCAATATACTTATAATAAGTAGTTTCATAAGTATAGAGACAAAATATCGGATCAGACAAATACTCGTTATTATTGAAACTTAACTGGTATAATTATTTTTACTGGTATTATTTCATCATAATTATTATTACCCTCATAATACTGATACTATATACCATTATGATACTATTACCACACCATTATTGATAATAGTTAAGATACTAGTTAGTAAGTTCAACTAAAAATGATGTATGCATAATCATGCAGACGAGTATATCTCACTTTATTCTAAACTTTTAAAGTAGAGAAGATTAATCCCCACACGTGGGAGTTGTTATATGAATAAAGTAAAATAAATTGTGATTATATAATTCCGACCTATAATAAATTATTATTATTTATTATTATTATTATTATTATTATTATTATTAATAATAATAATATTATCATCATCATCACCATCATCATCATCATCATCATCATCATCATCACCTAAGCATAAACAACATTACATATACGTTACATAATAGTCAATTGACTCCTGTCCTAACTGGATAACTGTTTAAACAACTGCTATTAAGTTTACACTTGATAAAATTAGTCTATTTTTAATTTAAAAGCTGGTATTAGATCGATAATGATGCAAACATCAATAGTCCAAACTGTTCACTGCTAATTAAATGTTGCGAAATAATTTACTAACTACCTTGTTATTGTATTTTAAGAATTTTTGGCAAATATACCAGACAAATATCGATTGTACTGAATTTCTTGACATGATTGATCCTTTATATTAGTTACACTGATTTGGAAATCATTGTTATAATATTAACATATTTTATTCATTTTTCCAATATTAATAGGCATGTCATGATTTGAATACAATTTCAATTTAAACTGTTGGTTTAAAGAAACTAACCCGCCAAATAACAACTAAATTACACTACAAAACCGTTTATCAAAACTCTATTCATGTGTTCATGTCATATAATAATGTATATGTGCCGATTAAAAATATATGTTTACTGGTACTTAAAATACCTGTGATTGACTATGCGTAAAATGAATTATTGGTTGGTAACTCTCAATTCAACGCTCCAGTTTTGGAGTTTGGCCTGGCTGGTTAAAGCCGATTATATGTTGTCTATAGCGTTTGGATTCTCCAAATGTGTAAGTAATATAATTATATACCTCGTCTTTATTAGTTTTAGAAACGTGTACACATGTTCTAAAATGTGTCTGTTGTTGGCGGAATAGCTAATTTCAAACCAAATTGTGGCGAGGTTACGTGCTCACGGCTATTAATATGGCGTACATAATATTATCACCTAAATCATATTTTGCATATTTGTGATGTAGTAGTAGTATTATCAAATTTGATCATTTACTTTACACGAATAAGCATTTTGAAAACAATTATCCACGTCGTCTTTGATACAAGAAACAAGTTCCAACCCTAGGCCCGTTTCGAGCCGATACAATCATTGTGTTTCATCCGCCAACATCACTATTGGTATCGATCGATTACGGAGACTATGAACGAGACTAGGGTTGGAACCTGTGTCTTACTTCTTGTATTTGTATCACAGACAACGTGGGTTGGAACCTGTGTCTTACTTCCTGTATTTGTATCACAGACAACGTGGGTTGGAACCTGTGTCTTACTTTCTGTATTTGTATCATAGACAACGTGGGTCATTCTTTTCGAAATGCTTGTTAGTGTAAATTAAGTGCTCAAATTTAAGTTACGCAGATTTACCAGCCATTCATCGGGTACCTGTGACTAATGCATTGCCTAACTTCTTGCTAATAACTATGTAATGTAATATATTTGCTTCGTCCTCATCCATTTAGTTTTTCCAGATTAGGACGAACATGTCGCAAGATAATAACAGAAAGATGGAAGATTGCCTGCCTGTGTTCATACTACAAATATTCTAGAAACTTTAAACTGGACAGGAACAAAATCAGTGAAACGATTTATGAAGCTGTATAGAAAATGTATTTCATGTTATCCAAAGTAGCTGTATGTTTTCAGGTACGGGTAGATATTGGATTGTTAAGGGAGGCAGGGGGCGTGAAATCTTGAGAGGAGGATATCCGGTGTCAGGGATTTATTACATTTTGTCACTCTCAACTCGCTTTTTTGTCACCCGTTACTCGAATTTTGTAAATCACTACACTCTTTTTTAACTTGTAACTCGATTTTTTTTACTTGCAACTCACCTTTTTTTTACTTGAAACTCGCTTTGTGTAAAAAACAACTGGCTTGTAACTCTTAACTCGTTTTGTGTAAATAACAACTGGCTTGTAACTCTTAACTCGCTTTGTGTAAGGAACAACTGGCATGCAACTCTTAACTCGCTTTGTGTAAGGAACAACTGGCTTGTAACTCTTAACTCGCTTTGTGTAAGGAACAACTGGCTTGTAACTCTTAACTCGCTTTGTGTAAAGAACAACTGGCTTGTAACTCTTAACTCGCTTTGTGTAAATAACAACTGGCTTGTAACTCTTAACTCGCTTTGTGTAAGGAACAACTGGCTTGTAACTCTGTAAGGAACAACTGGCTTGTAACTCTTAACTCGCTTTGTGTAAATAACAACTGGCTTGTAACTCTTAACTCGCTTTGTGTAAGGAACAATTGGCTGGTAACTCTTAACTCGCTTTGTGTAAGGAACAATTGTGTAAGGAACAACTGGCTTGTAACTCTTAACTCGCTTTGTGTAAGGAACAATTGGCTGGTAACTCTTAACTCGCTTTGTGTAAGGAACAACTGGCAAGGAACAACTGGCTTGTTACTCTTAACTCGCTTTGTGTAAAGAACAACTGGCTTGTAACTCTTAACTCGCTTTATGTAAGGAACAACTGGCTTGTAACTCTTAACTCGTTTTGTGTAAGGAACAACTGGCTTGTAACTCTTAACTCGCTTTGTGTAAGGAACAACTGGCTTGTAACTCTTAACTCGCTTTGTGTAAGGAACAACTGGCTTGTAACTCTTAACTCGCTTTGTGTAAAGAACAACTGGCTTGTAACTCTTAACTCGCTTTGTGTAAATAACAACTGGCTTGTAACTCTTAACTCGCTTTGTGTAAATAACAACTGGCTTGTAACTCTTAACTCGCTTTGTGTAAGGAACAACTGGCTGGTAACTCTTAACTCGCATTGTGTTACTCAGGACTCACCTTTTGTAACTCGCAACCCATGTTTACTCGCTACTCTACACTCAACAAAAAGAAATCCTCGATTTTACATGAGGAATGAGGAATGATTATATACTGATGAAGGCTAGTGCTTATATTGTTGATTTTAAGTTATAAATGATCAACAGTTTAGCACTTTAAATCAACAAATAACAAAATATCGGAAATGCCTGCTATTATATCGTTTGACAATAAACCCTAGTTACAGTGACGTCATCAATAATTGGTGTGCAGCTAACATTGGTCGTCGTCTGATTTATCATTACATCGATGATCAGATAACCGAACTTAAAGGTAATTGAAATAGTTCTACTTCATCATATATGATATATACTGAGCAAAAAACATTTAGCATATAAAAGGCATGCCAGTTCTATAGATGAAATACGAAGCCGTGTATGTTCGGGGTCAATGATAAAGTGACATAGATATGACAATTTATAATGCAACAAAGTTATGTGTAAACGCAGTCTGTGATAAAAATAAAGCAAATATGTTGGGAACATATATGTATAGGTTATCGAAAATCGTTCTCATTCAATGAAAAAGGTGGCGAGTTTATGGAACGTTTTTGTTTGAAAATAACACTGTTTTGTGAACACGTTTTAGCAATTCTTGTACAGTGATAGAATATGCAAATATTGTCAATGCCAAACATTAATTTTTTTTTCAAAATAATACATTCGTATAACGAAATAAGTTGTTTTATATTACGTGGGAGGAAATTCTGATACTTTGCCCAGAAAATAATAAAATAACGCAGTTTAATGAAAATCACATTCCCTACCTAGCATTTTTAAAAGCGTCAAACAAGTTAATCAGTATTCATATGTTTAATCTATGACCCTAAAATGTCGTGCTAAACTTATAGTGTTAAGTATATATATTCGGCAGAGATTTAAACTTAAAATTGATGACCTCAAGAAAACAAGTAAAAGTTGCAACGTTCAATTTGATCATATATACATTGTCATGCACATATAGTCAAACAGTGTTTATAAAGACAGCAGTCAGAAATCGGGGTACCTCGAGAGACTAATACATGCAGTCAAATATAAGGACGCCATTGATGTCATGAACATTTACGCCATCCTCTGAAGCGCATTCGGTTTTAGGACAAAACAGGCCATTAAATACATATACACTTTCACGGATGTTATGTGTAATGTTTTGCCATACACACAATGTTTATTCATGTATTGTAACTAAAAAAAAGTGTTTCTTGTTTTTCTTTTAAATTATTACATACAGCTTAATTATTACGTGGTCCGAGTATTAACTTTCATACCCAATCAAGTCCCTTTTCCAAGAAGCGAAAACCGGGTTGGCTATGAACTAAGACCTTACTTTCGGATTAAAATATTTGCATATTGTAAAATTTGAACATTGAATAGGTAGTTTTAAATAAGTTATCGCATTTTGTCAGTAAAAAATGTTTTTTGAATGTGTTTTATTGTCGAAAGCTCTGTTATAAAATCCTGCTAATTTAAGCTTTCCAGTCGCTTAATGGAATTAAGGCGGGACCATGCAATGTGGAACAGTCAAACAGAAAATGTGGCAATAATGAAACGCAAAATAATAAAACGCAATTATAGATGTTTACTTTGAAAACTAATAAATATAATTAAGTGCCCAATGGTTATTTTGGATCAACGTCTAAATCTATATGTGATGACTTTAATTCAATTTTAAGAGATTGCGGGGATTTTATCAGATATCATTTGATTGGTTGTTGTTGTCGAACTGTGTTTTATATCATTTTCAGCATATTTTAGGCGATATATGACGGTTACTTTCTCACTTACAAGTCGAGCCCAGTGAGATTATATAACCGGAATTTTTAACTTATTATAGACTGAAAGAAATAAGTTAGGCACGGTCTTTTGCATATCTGGCTTAAAGAAACGGAATGTTTATTTTATAATGTGAAGCATTTGATAACTTTGGCATGTCAGAAGGTGTTATTGTTTTTCACTTATTCTGTGTGATATAAAGTAAGTATCAGAGTTATCTCCCATTTATATAAAACAACATTTTTCACAATACAAATAAGAATAGTATCAAGAACAGGGTTAAACTTTATTAGATAAATATTCTGGGTTTCGAGTGATAAAAAACGCCAAAACATTGTCATGAACCTTTTCATTATAATGAAATTACGAACAAAAAGTTTTAAATTTTAAAATTATCTCCTTTTTACATTGAAATAAGAACGAAATTATAATTTCTGTTAAGCAGGTAAATTAAAACGTGTTGTCTCTTTTTTCGCAGATATCGTTTAAAAATAATGTCCTGCATATACTTGTTAATTATGTTAATTATATTGTTAATGGCGGCTGAAGCACATAGCCTTAAACCTGCGCAATGGGATTTACCATGTTATGTATGTGCTAATCTTATTTCTTTCAGTATATGTACATCTACCCGATGAGTATTCATAAACAATATATATACTTTACATAGTAAATTGACACTTGAACAAATTACATAGATGTAAAACCAACTGCTATTAAGTTTACCCTTTCGTCATAGGTGTCATGAATGGAGTACAAGTTAATAATTTACAGAGCTTAAAATAAGCTGAGTATGCGAGGCTCAAAGCTTATAATTTACAGAGTTTTAGATACTAAAGAGGAGATGCATAGTCTTCCTGTAAACACCCTCAGTTTAAAAATATCACGCCACATACAATTCTAAATACTCTTAACGTTTATAAAAATCATGAGGCATAATCCATTTCTTTGAAATCATACATACTTGTTACATGCTATAACTCTCTGTAACAAAAAAGGCAAAATCAAACGAGTTACCGCCCTTAAAGCAGCTCTGTAAACTATGTGTTTAACATTAATATGATTACAACGCTGTCGCAACAAACTAAAATTATTAAAAAACGAATCTTACCCATGACCTGGCGAAATGGTAGAAAGGGAAAATTCCCCAGTTAACAACTCTCTTATGCAAATTTAACACTTCTGTTACTGTTGTGTATTGTTTATAAATAAATGCATACAATAGTGGCCCTCACCGACCCCTATGCACCAGTGACGGGGAGAATAAATGGATCATCAAATTGGTGGTTGAAAATTAAAAAAAAAGTTCACACTTTTAAAAAAAGTTTTGTTTGATAATGGTGCAAATATGTATTAGCATTAACTATTATTAGCCAAAAAAAATCACTACCATTTAAATGTTGCGAGATAACCTCCTAATTACCTTGTTATTATATGAACTTATTTTAAGACTTTTTAGCAAATATATCACATACAAATATCGGGCTATTATACTGAATAGATTGACATGATTGCTCCTTATTGTAGTTAATTGTTACACTGAGTTGAAAATCATTGCGATCATATTAACAGTTCTAATATGTATACAGTATGCATGCTTTGATTTTTGATTATGCAATCAAAATTTAATCTTCTGGATAAAAAAAAAATCAAACAGAAACGGGGCAAGGTTACTTGCTCACGCTTTTAAATACGACGTAAATGATATTATTACCTAAATGATACATTGCATATTTGAATTATTATTATTATTATTATTATTATTAAAGGGACACACGGCAATCTTCATTTTGAAATCTCACGGCGTCCCGTTAGTTTTTCTACATACTTTGCATTCGTTCAATCATCAATATTAATTATATTGTTTCAAGCAATTTCCTTTTGCATATTATTAATTATAGATTATATTGCACCAATGATATATTTAAAAAATATGGTATAATAACGAAGACAATTTAAATATTATTTTTTTTATTTAATTATATGTAAGCAGTTTTAAAGTCAAAATGATAATAAAAAAGAGGTGAAAATTTTAATGCTTGATATGAAATCAAAGATTGCCGTATGACCCTTTAATGTAGTAGTAGTAGAAGTAGTAATAGAAGTAGTAGTGTGTGTGTGTGTGTGTGTTTGAGTGTTTGTGTGTGTGTGCGTGCGTGGGCTTGTGTGTGTGCGTGTGTGCTGGATCGCACTTAGGGCTTTCCAGTACAATTCAAGGACGTGCGGTGGCAATATATATTGTGACTGAATTATATCATGGCTTGACCTACTGTATAATGCTAGACATGTTTACATAGTATAAATACCTCATATACGACTTGTATATGTGTGTGCATATCTGATTCACATTGGTAAATCACCGGGAATGGAGAATTTGTGTTTTTCTGGGTCTAGATTGGCTTCAGTTGCTGTTGTGTTTGTTAGTGCAATGCTGGATACATCATTGTGCTTCTTATTCCGTACTTTTATGCATCGTTACAACAACTTATAAGTTTATCGTTTGCTTATTTCTCTGGCAATGGATTTGTTTTTTAGATTTGCTGTTGATGTGACATTCTTTTATTTACACTGTCTTGTCAGTTTGGGTGCTGAAGACAGGGTAATAGCGAGGTTGTGTACACATAACGTCGATTTTAACCTGACCAATAGGCCGTTTTATCTACTGACCGTTCCAAGTTGGTAAGCATGTCTTCAGCACTCCTGATGTTGTGTATGTTTCCAGTTCATTAAATATTTATTTCCCTCGTTTAATTTAGTTTATGGTACAGTACTGCGGACCGATAATGGCATTGCTGCGTTTGGGTGCTGTTTGTTTCTATAGGAATATTTTTCTCAACTTTGTTTTGTGTTTATTTGTATTGCCCCAAATTTCTCGGTGAATTATATCATACATCAGTCAAACTATGCTCGAATTTGCATATGTGTTTTTCAGTACATTATGATATGTCATTGTTATCACATTACGATAAGGCATTGTAATAACATTGTGATATGTCATTGGTATTACATTATGATATGCCATTGTTAGTACATTATGATATGTCATTGTTAGTACATTATGATATGTCATTGTTAGTACATTATGGTATGTCATTGTTATTACATTATGGTATGTCATTGTTATTACATTATGATATGTCATTGATAAAATACATTATGATATGTCATTTTTAGTACATTATGATATGTCATTTTTAGTACATTATGATATGGCATGGCCTATGGTTTATTGTCTTCAGGCTGTATTTTTCACTTTAGCTATTCATAAATCTTTGTTTCCCGGAAACTGCATACTAGGCAGTATTTACAAAAGTTGCCTTTATAAAACATACAAATTGTAATAACAAACTGACTATATGTATCAAAATTAATTTACATTTAAAATGAACGTACTTAAAGTCTAACAGGCATAATAGTTTGTTTTATAGGATGTCCAACAAGACCGGCAATGAACTTTATTGGCACATGCATTTTAGGGTTATTTCTCTTGAGGTTTGAAGAGTAGACAAAGTTTATCTTGGAAACACGGTAACTTTATACAACAAATACTGAAAAGGAGAGTTTATCTTGTGAACGCGGTAACTTTAGTAAAAGTTTATCTTGGGAACACGGTAACTAATATTTATTGATATTGATAACAATATATAATAAATATCGCATACTATATTTGCTTTGTTTTCCATTAATATGTACTTGCCACATTTGATGTATAATGTGTTTACAACATTTGATATATAATGTATTTAAACATTTGATGCATAATGTAATTGCATGAAGAAATAATTATTGGTCATCTAATATGTCATTGTAGAATTCATGTAGAATTCATTATGTCATATTGTTAATGAAATATCTAGACACTCAGATATCATTGTAATAATTTGAAAAACAAAATGTGGCAGTGGGATAATATCATTCTATATTTTCGATATATCACTAGTCATATAAGTATGCAAATGAGCCTAGTATGCGCTGTCAAAAGAAATTGATAATGACTATAATCCAATTCCCACGGTTTATGTCGGTTTAGCGTGTTAAAGCGACAGGCAAAACACAATAAAAGTCGATATGTGAGTTATGTGATAAATATAATCTAACATTCGTTTTCATTCATTATTGAATTAATTAAACTCATTAGCAAAAGCCTCGCATTATATCATTTTGCCAACTCATTTAAAAAATTCAATAATAAATGAGCACTCATGTAAGATCCTCCATTAATTATTTATATCCATACTACAGATCTATTATATAATATTGCACCTTTTTCTTAATTGCCATAGCAAAGATCTACTGTACAATATTGCACTTTCGTCTTTATTTCCATACCAAAGATCTGCTATACAATATTGCACTTTCTGTTTAATTACCATACCAAAGATCTACTATATATAAATGCACCTTCTTTTTTATTTCCATACCGAAAATCTACTATACAATATTGAACTTTCTTCTTTATTTCCACACCAAAGATCTACTATACAATATTGCACTTTCTTCTTTATTTCCATACCAAAGATCTACTATACAATATTGAACTATCTCTTAATATCTACTATACAATATTAAACTTTCTTCTTTATTTTCATACCAAAGATATACTACACAATATTGGACATTCTTCTTTATTCCCATACCAAAGATCTACTATACAATATTGAACGTTCTTCTTTATTTTTACTATACAATATTGAACTTTCTTCTTTATTGATTTACAATACCATATTGAACTTTTTTCTTTATTTTCATACCAAAAATATACTATACAATATTCCACTTTCTTCTTTAGTTACATACCAAAGATCTAATATACAGTCTCGATTTTTTTTCTTTATTTCCATACCAAAGATCTGCTATAAAATATTGTAATTTCTTCTTTATTCCCATACCAAGATATATTATACAATATTGAACTATATTCTTTAATTCCATGCCAAAGATCTACTATTCAATATTGAACTTTCTTCTTATTTCCATACAAAATATCTACTGTACAATTATATTGAACCTCCTTCTTTATTCCCATAAAAAATATCTACAATACAATATTGAACATTTTTCTTCATTTCCATAACAAACATCTACTATTCAATATTGAACTTTCTTCTTATTTCTATATCAAATATCTGCTATACAATATTGAACTTTCTTCTTTATTCCCATACCAAAGATCTACTATACAATATTGAACGTTTTTTTTATTTCCATACCAAAGATATACTATACAATATTGAACATTTTTCTTTATTTCCATGCAAAATATCTACTATACAATATTGAACTTTCTTCTTTATTTCTATACCAAAGATCTACTATTGAACTTTCTTCTTTATTCCCATAGCAAAAATCTTCTATACAATATTGAACTTTCTTCTTTTTTTCCATAACAAAGATCTACTATACAATTTTGAACTTTCTTATTTATTCCCATAGAAAAGATCTACTATACAATACTGAACGTTCTTTTTATTTACATACCAAATATCTACTATACAATATTCAACTTTCCTCTTTATTCCCATGGCTAAGCTCTACTATACAATATTGAATTTTCATTTTTATTTCCATAGCAAAGATCTACTATACACTATTGAACTTTCTTCTTAAATTCCATGCCAAAGATTTACTATTCAATATTAAACTTTCTTCTTATTTCCATACAAAATATCTACTGTACAATATAGAACCTCCTTCTTTATTCCCATAACAAAGATCTACTATGCAATATTGTACTTTATCGCATAACTTATGGTGTGGGCGTGGGATAACACAATTCTATATTTTCGATATACCACTAGTTATATAAGTATGCAAATGAGCCTAGTATGCGCTGTCAAAAAAGTCGATAATGACTATAATCCAATTCCCACGGTTTATGTCGGTTTAGCGTGTTAAAGCGACAGGCAAAATGCAATAAAAGTCGATATGTGAGTTATGTGATGAATAGAATCTAACATTCGTTCCCATTCATTATTGAATTTATTAAACTCATTAGCAAAAATGATATTATGCTCGTCAAGAGCCTCGCATTATATCATTTTTCCAACTCGTTTAATAAATTCAATAATGAATGATTATTTATTCTTTATAACCATACTACAGATCTACCATAAAATATTGAATTTTCTTCTTAATTCCCATACCAAAGATCTACTGTACAATATTGCACTTTCGTATTTTTTTCCATACCAAAGATCTGCTATACAATATTGCACTTTCTGTTTAATTACCAACAGTACTACTGTGAAGACAGAACAAAATGCTAACGAATTCTTAAATGAATGCATCGGATATTACTTTAATTATTTTTATCTCTCCGTGATGTGTTGTCTCCAAGATGATTAGTTACAGATAAACCGTAAAGGCGATTATAAATCTGTTATTTTCCGTATACAGATAGCGGATAACGCAAACAGGAATAATTCACTCTGTCTTCGTTCTTAAACACTACTAACGCAAAATTTACATTTATTCATTGGTTCTATTCAAAAGTTCAATAATGTGCCATTTAGCCGCATTATGCAGTGGTTATATTTTCCAAGATTTTACGAAACACCGGATCGCCTTGCCAATGCTTTTTTTCCTGGACAAATATCCACCCCAATATGTTGTACGCGGTTTCTTTGTGTTTGAGGTTCTGGTCGTCTCTGATCACCCACTCCATGTTGTCTATAGCGACTTTTTTGTGCCCGTTTTTGTTAAGTTTTCTATACACTAGATATTGCATGAAGAAGAGGTAGACTTTAGCGTCAATCATACCACCAGGTGGTGTCCTTCTGATCATTACGTGATCTTGCTGGTGTACCGACTGACCGGAACATTTCATACCTTAACGCGTCCGGGATGATACTACACATATGAGGCACAAACTCTACACATGGAGTAATATACCGTGCAGCATCGTCTAAAGTCAAATTACCATCAGACGTTTTCCTCAAGATGTTTTTATTACACGTATGCTCTGAATTCCGACAGTTACACTTTGTGACCATTAATGATACACTCGTTTTAACGCGTGATAGCCCTAGTTCACACATATGATATCGACCAAGAAAATCAAGCATTGAAACGAAAGTCAAACTGAAGTAAATTCACATCTTTCCCCAAAAGTGGTAGTATATATATTCAGTGACAACGATACACACGATTTACTTATCTGTTCGTCTGTACAATTTTCCATACCGAATGCCAAAATCTCCTGGGCAAGAATTGATCTGATTTTTGTTAAAACTAACACTTTTGCCACGTGTGTTTCTTCTCTGGTGTGTTCAGAAACAATATATATACTTTGCAGCTTATGCAGATGTGTTATTATATTTGCTATGGATGTACGGGATTCTGTATCCCGGCAAAACCTAAGAATGGTTAACCTTGTGAAAAATAAAACCGCGTTACTCAATTGCAGTGCCAGATCATAAGTAATATAACTTAGACTGTCACGCATCTCTTGGAGCAAAGGAGCGCATTCTGCACGTGCGACACTCTCCCCCAGACCGTCACACTGAACACGGAGTAAGAATGTTTATCCCTCTGACAGTAACCATGTATGACTTGATACAGTTTAATTCGTACACCTCCTTGAATTTTTCTTGCAAACATATTTTCCTCTTTAATGAAATAGTTAGGACAAAAGCCGACACTGACGCAGCACAATAATGTGTTCAAACAACCAAATACACATGCCAGTAAGTTAGGTGGCGTCCACCATTCTGCGGGTAATAGTTCTACCATATACAAGATACATGTCTTACAGTGGTATGAACTGAGAGAATCTTGCCCGAGTTCACGTTTAATCAAATCCTTCTTTATCATTTTTAAGAGAATATAACACTTGAACTGAATAGGAGTTAGTCTGAACATGAGTTGTCTTTCTTGGAGCGAGAATGAAACCCTCCATTCGAGATTCTTCTCTTCGCTAAATGGGTAACCGATTGGAACAAAGAAGCATCCGTAGGAGTTTAACAAATCGATAAATTCGTTTGGGTATCTATCACTGAGACCGAGCCGTGTGATCCAGTTTGATGCAAAAGATGGACATTTCCTACATCTCAAGGCTTCAACAAAGTCTACTGATGAATATCCTGGATGAGCACGCCGAGTGCCTGCTGGTCCATTCTGTTCATCAACATACTGAGCATTACTATATACTGATTTATTGTTCCTCATTATCCTGCCATACCTGTCAACAATGTAATAGCCATCTAAAGCTCGTGTATTACCTACATTAGAAGGAACGCCATTCTGAACAAGTTGCAGTTTGACATATCCAGGGTAGGTTGTATCTCCTCTAACAAGAAGAAAACATTCTCCATCAGGCAGAACCTCGCACATGTTCTCAAACACTGGGTAACGTTCGTTACATTCTACCACATCCGCATCTGAATCTAATCCTACCGTCCTTGAGGCTTCAGATGCACTACCGAATATGTAGAACGTACCAGATATGCCCAGTTTGGACAGTGTGGACATTATTTCACGTGTTATTTCTGTTTTCATTGTCATCTTCCTTTTTTCCTCGGAGAGGCCAATAATGTCCATAATCTCGCACAACCTCACAGAGAGTGCTCTGATGTAGTCGCTCATTGTTTATCTGAAGATAATACTGAAGTAATAAACAGATACTAACTATTTTAATAATTACACCAATATAACTAATATAACGATCAGGGTCCGGTTGTTGGTACATTGGGTAAATTTTATCCTGGGTTAATTTTATCCCTGGGTTAAATTTAACATTTGTGGTTAGTTAACCAAGTGTGGTTAAGCTGTTGTTGGAAAAAAGTTATCCGCGAGGTTAACTAACCTAACGTGGGCAAATTTAAGCCTGGGTAAAAAATATAAACATATCCCATCATGCAATATATGTAAAGTTTTCCAGGGCATTTTACAATATTTTTACTATTTCCTGTCGTCTGTCAACATGGCTTCTACTAGTCCAGTTTCCAACTCGTCATTTGTAACTGTGACGTAAGAGAGGGAAAATTTTACGCCAACAGAGACGGCGATTATACAGGAAATGGTTCAACAGAATGTATCGGTGCTTGAAGGGAAGTTTTCAGCTTTTGTAACAAAAGAACAAGTGCATCAAACCACAGGTTGAAGGAACGTGTTGGGACAAAAAAAAAATATTAAAAAAAAATCAGATTTTTTTTTTTGACTACATTTGTACACATCAAAACATCAAATAAATGAAAAACTGTACACCAAAAACAATCCTACCCAAAATTCTAACCCATGTAAGAGACCATAGACAAGGTCGCTAAGAGCTCGTTGGAGACTTTTCATATCATGTGTTTCCTTCTTCGATTACAAATCACACATTCAATATTTTTTCAAATCTACTTGCGAGTTCCATCAAAATATGAACATACTTTCCAAAAATGTTTACTTCAAACCCCAATTCCAACCAGCTTTTTTGCTACGAACATTGAAAGTCCAAAAAGAGCGAACATCACCGAGGTCGGAAGTTTACAATTAGGATTTTGAAATATGCACCGACGCGGAAAAGCCGATAAAACTCTCATTTTAGGGATACCAGCAATAATTTTTACATGGGATCGTTACAGTACGTATTCATTGATCGATTTATTGCAATTACCTGCATTTATATCCGTGAATAGCGCCCAAAAAGACGATTCTTCTCGCGGAACGTGTAATTTTTGCCCAGGGAAGTAGATGCATTCGCAATTTGGAACATAATATTAATATTTCAGGGGTCAAGCTAGGAGAGAAGGAGAGTACAGCGAAGTGGGAAATTCACAATTATTTGTATTGGTTTAATACAACTGGATGAATGATTCATATATGTTGTCAATTTTTATTTAAATATATGATATATCTAGGCCTGTTGTTTCATTTCAAATTAAAGTTGTTTTTTTAATTCATGTTTTAATAATTTTAATTTTGAGTGGTCATATTCAATATGCATAGCATTATCAGAGAATGTAATATGAATGCCATTAACGGCTCATCAAAACATTATATATCATTTAAGGCCGCCCTTGAGAGAGGGGAATGATACGTGTATAGGCCCATACCCTTACTCTTACCGAAGTTTCTTTGTTTTCTACATGACATAATGTGAATTCTAGTGCATTTTCAAAACATTTAATTGCTAAATCCTATGATAATGAGGTGGGTGGTATGAGAGCCTCTGGTTTGCTCTTGTTAATTGGGGATAAGCCAATTCAATCTGTAAGGTATGAATTGAATGTTGTTTAATGACTCAACAACACATTATTCGTTATTCAAGAGGTATAATTATATATGTATATATAATATGTATTAAACTTTCTTGCATGCCGGATAAGGCTATCCATGTTTTACATGGGGGATGGAAATTCTTTTCTAGCATATCGAACAAGGATATTCGCCATTTTACCGGGGGTAGATATTTCCATCTCACCATAGGTTCGAGATAAAATTCACGCGCGCCAACATCCGCTATGCATAAAAAAATGCAAAACATTAGTAGCTGGCGGCGTCAACGTACAACATGTCTCTGATATGCAAGAAAAAGAATCTATCATGGGTATGCGGTTCAGATAGGGAATTCCAACCCTCGGTATAAGTGTTTTAATCGGACACTTATACCTCGGGTTGGAATTCCCTATCTTCACCGGATACCCATGAAAGATTCTTATAATCTCACGGCTTGTCAAATAGTCCATAATACAAGTAGTCACAGATTCGGATCACGGACGATTCGGACCCGGCTTATTTGGACCATGTCGTGGTTTGTTTGGTGTTTCCAGCACATTTTAGGCTACGTATGTATGATTGATGATTTATTGTGGTGAAGGCAGATCATCCACTTATTCCTGAGTAGAACCAGTACTGTACACCTCCCACCCTGGATCCATATGTATACTTTCTCATAAGTCATGCTCTCAGTGAGATCCAAACCCGCAGCGTTGAGAGATTAGACGGTTTACAACGCAATTTCATTAACCCATCGACCACGTAGACGCCTAACCACGTTGTGGCCAGGGACTTATAGAGAAACCTTCACATTGTTGTGGCTGATTGTATCAAAACACCTGAACACTGGCTGTACATACATCATACATGTATTTGGACCATACTTATAAACATGCAATTTGATAATTCAATTGAGGAAGATTCGGTTCATATTACTGATTAATTTGTAACTCGTAATAGAGGTAGAATAAGAAGAGTAAGTACAGATTAGTGTTTAATGTATATATTTAATTGATATTCAATCATTTACATAAACACACATGTATACAGTACTGTATTACATGTTGAAAATATAATATTGAAACTCAACGGAACGCAAGAAGCACAATAATAACAAATACAATTAGCCTCAGTGTTAGCATACGTATACATTTCAAAACTGATTCTATCATAATTAGTATTTGTTATTACATAACGTCTATTTTTCAAATGATAATTAAAGCAACACTGCAATTTGCGACAAATAACAAAACGTACATCAATTTTTAACACGTAAACAACTTCTATTTAATAACAACAAGTGGGAAAACAATTTTATTTTATGAAGGTGTGAACAACTGTGACTGTAATTTGTTTTCTAATAAAATACATGAAGATGATATTATATACACTACAATCAAGTGCAAATCATATTTAAAGGAAGTACAGCAGGATTGCTATTATTTTTAGAATTATTCAAATACATTATGTATGTACTTTATTGATAAAACTAAACTAAATGAGCCATAAAACACCAAAAGAAATTACGTTAAGCCTATAAAATAAAAGACCCATATAAGGTAAAATTTCCGAACTATAGAGACCCACCAGGGATAGCTATTTTAAACTTGACGGTAAAATATTTAGTAAATATTTAAGAATTGTAGTTGTGTAATGTTTCTCAACGTAATTAGTTTGTGTTTTATAAGCCAAAAGTTACGGCTAATGCAGCCTTTAATGAGCTGGAAAAAATTATAGTAAATTCAATATTTTATATATATGCACGAATGTGAGATTCTATTTATCATATAACTAAGCAAGAAATGTCACTGTAAGTGACAAATGCCCCCGAAGTGACCTTTGACCTGTAAGTGTGACATTGACCTTGGAGCCATGGACCTGGATTTTGCGCCCGACACGTCTTGTTGTGGTGAGCAGTTGTGCCAAGTTATTTGAAAATCCGTCCATGAATGCCAAAGTTATTGACCGGACACAATTTGACCTTTGACTTCTACGTGTGACCTTGACCTTAGAGCCAGGACCTGGAATTTGCGTGCACACGTTGTCTACTTGTGGTGAGCAATTGTGCCTAGTAATTTGACAGTGCGACTATTATATGCCGCCCTTCGGGGGCATAAAAAAGCCTCAAAAGCAACATTTATTACTGTAGCTGCAAGTTATAGTGATTTCATATTGGCTCAGTCATTGGTCTTCGAATATGACAGTCCTCGGACAAATAACTCGGACGATATAAAAACACGTACAATGCAGTAGAATTTAATTTTAATAACATTATTTTGACATGATATGCATCTATTTATAGTAGCTTAATTTCAAAAATAGTGTGATAAACGAAAGAGGATGACGTCACTTAAAGAGTGTGAATGACGTCACTTAAACCTCGTATTGGCGAGTTTCTTCATATGTATGAGCCTTGTTTTTTCATATTGACCGACTTCCAGTTTGTATTGGCCAAGATTGCTTCAGATTATGTGCAGAGGTTTTAGTAAAACACGGCTAATACAGTTTAGTTTATTAAGAAATATACATACATGTACATGTATATATTCCAACATAGCAGCCACAACATAATACTATCTCATGGCCACAACATATTATGTAGAGATTATTTAACTGCTAGCATCAACAATATGGAAATCCTTTACGAGATGGTAGACATGTGGTTGTTTACACGAACGAGCGTATGCGAGTGAGTGAAAAACAAAACACGCCTACCATCTAGTGAAGGATTTCCCTATAATGGAACCCAGTAGTTCAATAATCTATTTATTACATTTTAAATCTGCTATTGATTAAACATTATCGGCGGATATTAATATCATACAAACAGACGATGTCATCATACGACAATATTACATAAATAGGTAGCAACAATAATATACAGTGAATTGTCCAACATGGATTTGTATTGTGTATAAGTCAATATTGTGTTGAAAAGCTGCATTTGACAAAACACATTATAGAATATTATGTGCATTTTTTATCAAAGAAAACTGTTACAGGCAAATTTCCAGTGGACAATGATGTGTGTGGGACAAGTGTTGAGAATGCATGTAGTGTATTCTCAGCAAGTGAAAGCAACCATGGTAAGTTATTTGACCCTTTCACTGGTGTATTTTCCTAATGAATTGTTTTGTCTTTAATGGAAATATAGTAAAACCGCCAAACAGTCTTTATTATTGAGAGTTGTGAAAAACTAAGTCAACAGTGAAAGAATGATCAAAATCGGATAATAAACAAAGAAGATAAAATTATGATCATTTGAAAGTTCCTTTGAAACGGGCCGCCATTTTGAGAACTATGATATATCCATATATGGAATATTTATAACTATGTTAATTAACTAATTTATAGAGGGAAAAATGCAGCAAAGGTATGAAAAATAAGTATATTAGAGTGTTCTAAATTAATGCATTGTATCATCAGGCCAGTAACATCAGGCCAGTAAAGGATTTTGCATTCATTTGCAATGCTTTGCTTTAAATGATATTTACAAATATGCCATATACATATACGGTAATTTAGAACTATGATGTCATAGTTCCTAAAATGGCGGCTCCCATATCCGTTTTAGAACAGCCTTCAAACGATCATATCTTCTATGTTATTATCCGATTTTAATAATTCTTAAACCGTTTTCCAAGTTTTTCAGAACTCTCAATAATAAAGATGCCATGACATCTTAATTACTATTTAAAAGATCAATGAATGGTGGATCTCATTGATATGATCAATTAGCTGTTGTCATATAAGTTTGTTTTTGTTTGGTGATTACTGTTAAACATAATTTTCCAGCACATTTTAGGCTATGTATCACGGTCAATTTTTTATGGTGGAGGCAGACCACTAACGTTTTCCTGTGTAGAACCAGTACTGTATATCTCCTGCCATCCATAACTTACAAGTCAAGCTCCCAGTGGGATTTGAACCCGCAGCAGTGAGTGTCCAGAAGTTTAAAGTTTCCAACGCAGTGTTGTTAACCTCTTGACGCTTCATGTAGGTTTTTACGTTTTTGGTTCATTGAATTAGAATTTGCATTTAGGTTTTTTAATTTGCAGAAGTTTAACAAGATGCTGATGATTGTGGACTTCCATGCCATGTCAAACGAGTACAGGTAAACAAACATACCATAAGCATAAAATTACAGGAGGTGTGGATATGTTAAAAGGGTGATAGCTACCCCACAAATATTATGAGTGGTAAAGAAAATAGTTTAACCCCACAAACATGCAACTCTCAGTATCCAGAATCATAAATGCTCCAAAGCTTGTTTGATATGCAAAACAATTGATAATACATTTTGATAAATGAAACATAATTAGTTTAATTACCATGGGTTTATCAATAGCGGTTTTATATCCCAAGTCAAAATACGTCTGCATAAACAAACGAGTGCACTCACAGTGACAGTCATGTATTTATGTTTTCGGCCAAAATTAAAATATTGTTGTTTGCCCAGTTACATACGTATTAACTCAGTTTTTTTTGTCCAAACCGAAAACATTTCATGGAGTTTTCAAATTTGTATTACCTTTTTTTTGCTGGCATGAGATCAATGATAACAGGAACCAACATTCCGTTGTAGTCACTATTTTTAACATACACTTTTAATAAAGTTAAGATAAGACAACAATATATAACCATACAATTATTAATGCTATTGATTATGTCATTTTTGCATGCATTCGACACTGATTGCGAAGAAAGAAATTGATTATTGATCGAATACATTATTTTGATTATTCTTTATTGATCAATGTGAATTCCAATAGATTACCCATATTAAACATTACCGGTAGTTGGACGGACTCTACAATATAAATGTTGAATATAAAATAATTTACCTCCCAACCTGAGTAACCAGGTCTAAAATCCTGGGTCGGTAAAGGGCACACAAACAATATTTTAGTTTCGGCCTAAATAAATCAAACCTACATATATATAAAAGTTCATTACAAATTATCATGTAAATAGCATGTGTAGCAACACTAATAATGTCCAAATATACTAAAAGTGTGTCTCTTAAGAGATGTTATATTATAGCATTTTAAAGTATGCATATTCAAATTAACGGATTCATTTACATGTTGTCTTCAATATGTCTTTAATATGTTGTCTACAACAGACAGGTTATGGCATGAGGCATTGGAGAATATATCCTCTGCACTTGCTAGTTCCACACCATGTATAAATCAAACAAAAGGTAAAAAAAGCAATTGCAGTCATTTGTATACGCCCGTATTATTATGGTATGTGGTTGTCTGGGTGTCTATCTGTCTATCCGACCGTAAACAATTGCGTATTCCGGAGATACTCGGAAACCATTACATCTACACTGATGAAACTTCATAGGTACATCGCCCTATGTGAAAGGAGAATATTTTGGGATCAGTAGGTCAAACGTCAATGTCAAAGTGACCTTATATAGACATAACACCTACACTCATAAGCTTCATTGGTACATTGCCCTAGTTGAGAGGATGAACCCTATTGCTTTTGTCAAAGGTCAAGGTCACCAGTACATGTTTCAACTCCAGGAGTATAATACCTACATTCATGAAACTTTGTAGATACATTGGCCTTGGTGAGAGGAGTAACTTTTAGGCTTAGTAGGTCAAAGGTCAAGGTCACCATGTCTTCATATGTACATACACATTGCAAATGACAATCCCGGAAATAGTATACCCGCACTTATTAAACTTTGTCTTTGGTTAGAGGAGGAAGTCTATTAGTTTTGGGTTCAGTAGGTCATCAAGGTCGCATTGAACTGACAATGACTGAATCTTAAGACATTTTCTTCACTGTAACTTGCATCTATTAGACCTACACTTTTGAAACTTTACAGAAATAGTACCCATGTTAAAACAACAACCACTATTAATTTGAAGACGGTCCGATGTCAAGGTCACTGTGACCTGATCATTACCAATTCCTTCCCAGCTGTTCTTCACAAGTATTTGATCTGTTGAAACTTTATACAAATAGTGCTCTTGGTTAAACAACATCCCCTATCGGTTATTTTTTTTGTTAGAAGGTCAAAGGTAGGGTTACATTGACCTGACACCTTAACATAAAAACTTTAGAAAACATAATATATTTAGCTCTACTATCATAGAATTATGTAAATTGTGTTTAAAATATGTATGTAAGAAGGTATCATTTTCATACACATCAATTTAAATTAATATTACACAGTTCAAAATGTCAGAAGATAACCTGTATTTTTTTAAAATGAATAATTGTAAAATAAAACTTAATTCACTTACTTAATATTTTTTAGTTTCACGTGAGAGTACTGTGAGCAACAAATACCCTGCATGTGCGAAATTAAGTCGGAGGTACATATTTATAATTATATTCTATAAAACCTAATGTGAGGGTTATTTTTTTTTGACCGTCCATAGGACATATAACAAGAGTTTAAATCACCAATATTGAATAAATAGTGAGAATTTTTTTTTATCACATAACTTGCGGTGTGGGAGCGGAATAATAATATTCAAGATGGCCGCCACGGCTAAAAATAGATTTTTAAAAAACAAGTATAAGTGATACTGATATGAGACTTTTTCTAAAATGATCAGCATGACATGGTGTTGATCCTAGTATTAAACAAGTTTACTGTTGTAAACTACAAAAATGAAATGCATTTTTCTATTTTTATATTTCAGAGCAAAGACTCAGAAAGGGCTCCAACTTCAATTGATTAAAGGGGAGATTAGGATACAGTCCCTGAAAGAAAAACTTGTCCTGAAAAAAATCGTAAAAAATGACTTCAGATTGAAGTCCTTCAAAAAGTTTCAACAATGATTGACAGTGAAGCAGAAAAACATCTGTAACAAAACTTTCAAAGTATGTTATATTGAAAATGTTAATTGTATTATCTCCACTATTTGGAGACTATGAGAGATTATTGTTAATGATCATATAAGGCAGTGTGCACAAAAAACATCATTATCTTGTCTGTAATATCGTCAGAAATAGAATGTATAAGTTGTACAGCACTAAATTGTTGATTGTGTTAGTGCGCCATCAAGCCCCATTTCAACCCAAATTCATTTCATTGTTTTTAATAACATAACTCAAAAAAGGCTGATGCTATGTGGTCTCTAATATGCCGTCCTTCATTTGCACCCTCATAGTTCCTCTGCGGGGGTTGGTCATTGTCCTCTACATCAGTATCAACTTCAGGTTCCTTCCATAGAATTGAAAGGTTGTGGAGGATGGCACAGGCAATGATGATTTTACAGGCTTTTGCTGGCTTTGAACGCATCTGTAAAGTATATATATAGAGGATCTTACATGAGTACTCATTCATTATTGAATTTATTAAACGAGTTGGCCAAATACTGTCAAGTGCCCTCATTAATATTGATATATTTACTCGCTATTTTTAACAGCTGATTACAATAAATAAAGTTATTGAAATCATGTCGAAGCGTAAAGTGTTAACGTTAGACGAGAAGATTAATGTGATTGAACTTAGTAATTTAAAATCGAAAAGTGCGCGTAAAGTAGCAGACAAGTGATTATGCTAATAATTGTTTGTTTTGAGTTTGATTATCTATTTCATGATCTATTTCACATGTTTATATTTCATACATGTATACACTTAAATTAAAAACATAAATTAAAGTTGTCTTAGTTGCATAAGTGTTTATTATTCCTTTACAAGATACTCCATATATATATATATGACATAATACAAGATACCTACAATGTAAAGCATTAATTTTAATACATGTACATGTATTTCTCTTAAAATTTCATAACAAAAATCCAAAAATGTTAGACCCTGTATTAAGAGACCACTTGTATTAAGAGACCACTTTTGGTCTTTTCCCTGAGCGGTCTCTTAATCCAGGTTTAACTGTACAACTAGTGGTTTATCGAAAATATAGAATGGTGTTATTTCACTCCCACACCGTAAGTTATGTGATAAATATATTTCTTATATACCTATCAATAAAATATACATAGTATCTTCATTTTCTTACAATGGAATACAACAACCCGTATCAAACTACAGGCTATCACTATGCTACTAAAAATAGAAATAGTATCACTATCTTACTAAAAGTAGAACAGCGGTTTTTCCAATGATTCAAGTTTTACGCCACTATGCGCAAGAACGTCGAGACGACGTTACGTCATACAAACAAAACAAGTAGCTCAGACCAATGAACACCAACACCTAAACACTACATACATTTTTCCGCTGCACATTATCAAGAAATAATATGCTTTATTAAATGTGAATGCAATAGCAATGCAAATATTTCTATGTTAATGATGTTTAAGAGGTTATATATTAGGATCATTACTAGAGTAACGTGTTCTGGAAGTGTGTATCACCTCTCGTAGGTAAATTCCAGATCAGGATCACACTCGAGGCTCCGCCTCTCGTGTGATCCTTGATCTGTCATTTACCTACTCGAGGTGATACACACTTCCAGAACACGTTTCTCTAGTAGTAATCCTATTATATCAGCATGATCAGTATATAACTTCCCTTTTAAAACAATTGAACGTATACACCTATTCATGTTTGGGCTCAGTAGGTCACCATATTTAAACCTTATATCATACTTATATCATACTTATATCATACTTATATCATACTTATATCATACTTATATCATACTTATATCATACTTATATCATACTTATATTCATGCTTTCTATGCACAGAAAAATGATGAAGAGGCATATAGTGTCTGTGTAAGTCCGTCCGTCTGTCTGTGTAAGTCCGTCTGTCTGTCTGTGTAAGTCCGTCTGTCTGTCTGTGAAAGTCCGTCCGTCCGTCCGTGTGTCCATCCGTCCGTCCGTATGAAATATATTTTGGGGTCAGTACGTCAGAGGTGAAGTTTGACAGGACCTTATATGAAAAATACATGTTCAAGATGATAACTTTGAAATCATAACACCTACACTTATGTAACTTTATTGGTACATTGCCCTCGGTAGGTAGGTAGTATACAGAACCCTATTAGGCATGGCTGTGGTTAATTTCATCTTAACCATGTCAGTGTAGTATATCAATGAAAACTTGTACCAGTTTGAAACCAGCCAGATCAAATTATTAACACCAGCTGGGTTTCTTTGGTGGGTTAACAGGGAAATGTGATGAATATATTTATAGGGTTCTCTGTGGACCTGTGAATCACTGTTCTATTTTTTCCCCCAAAATGTCTGTTCTTATGATGACAATGTTTGCCCTTTATAATAACAAAGACAGTGTGTGTATTGTTGCTCAAATAAAACAGTAATGTATCAAGTGAATGTATTTATTGTAAAAAAACAAGTCTTAAAAAATCGTACCTCTGTATGAAGCACATGGAATTTTCTTTTCCATGTTCCAAACACTCTTTCAATCAGATTCCGGGTATATGTGTGTGCTGTATTGAACCTTTCTTCACATCTGCGCTGTGGATTCGGAAAGGGGGTTAGCAGGAAAGGCAGGCATGGATATCCACTGTCTAAAAGTACTATACCATCATTGAGATCTGTTTAAAAAATTGGCAATGATTGTTTATAACCTTTATAACATATTCAAGTTAAAGGTAGGTGATTTGGAAGCATCCAAATGCGAATAAAATCATCAAACAGTAATTCATTTTCATATTCAATGTGCATTTGTACTAAACCCCATGATTATTGATAAGACCGATATAAAATAATTACTAGATTCTCATCTAAGTTATAATACAATGTGGGGCATGTGTAAATTAGTTGGTTTTCTTATCATTTTTCCGCTGTGGGTTCGAATCCCACTGGGAGCTCGACTTGTGGTGATTCTTACGGATGGCGGGAGGTGTACAGTTTTGGTTCTGCTCAAAAAAAGTGGGTGGTCTGCCTCCACCACAAAAAATCGACCTCATATAGAACCTTATATGTCTTGAAAATGATGTAACACAAAATACAAAACGCATTTTATCATTTTTCATCCAACATTGCTGTCAATTTCAAGAAATTTGAGTTCCAAAGGCAAGACATTTTGTCGGGAATGGAGGGGATGAGAATTTAGCAATTTCTTTAACAACTAGACGACTCCGCTAGTTAATTATTGTTAATGACCTTGATTTTAAAAAACAAAAATGTTCTCTGCTGGGACATGCATATCTTGCTTCTTTCTTGCAATTTTGCATTTGGACTTCACCATAATGTTTATTAAATGCACCTAACATCATATGCAAAATGTCCAGATGCTGTGACCTACTTTGACAAAATATAGGTCACCTCTGGACTCCGATACAACATACATTTCCTGCTACATTCTTGCAGGATTTTCACCACACTCAACCAGAATTTCTCCATTTGCATCTAACATCATGTGCAAAATTTCGAGTCACTGTGACACACCTTGTTTGATATATAAGGCCTATGCTACAGCTATAGCTATCTTGACTTCTTCAACATAGGGCTCGACATGAAAGTCATGTCATTCTAGTTTAAAAATGGAACACTATCTGGGGGTATTAAATATTAATGTTCACGATAATGTACCACCTTACAACTCACCCCCTACCACCCCAAACCTCCGTTTGAATGAATAAGATCCCTTATAACTTTTGAATGAATAAGATCCCTTATAACTTTTAAATGAATGGGATCCTGTAATAATCATAAAAATCAATTCATATGATCCTGTAAGGCTCTTTTGAACTCTTGCTTGGTGGTGGCTGCACACTTTATTTAGATGACATGACTGTACAACTTTTAGCAATTTAAAATTTAATTCGCATAATGGAATTAATATTATGATTTAGCAATAAAACCAGTGGAGTCATCCAGTTTTCAAAGCCAAACATATTCATTAGCAATATTTAAACAGAATGTAACATATTGGTTATATTAATAAATGTCCTCATTTCATATGAAACTAAAGCACATGATGATTTGTTTCATTCAGATTGACACAAATCACTAGTCCAGATCGCCTCAATTAAACTGAACATGATTGTGTATTCCATTTCAAAACTTTGTACTAAAAATGTAAAACTGAAGAAAAAAATCATTATGATATTCAAAAGGGAAGTATCATTTTAAGTAGTATATACATGTAACATTGAGTCTTTTAAATATTATCCTGCTATGAATGTATAATGGACTGTCCTTTGTTTGAATTTGGACTATTCCATTTATGATTAAAAGGGTCGTTTTGGGAGAAATGAGCAGCCAGTGTAAATCCTGTTACTCGCAAGCTGATCTGGGTTTACACTGGATGCAAAGAATATCGTAGTGACACTTATCAGGATAAGGGTTAAAAGGACACATGGCAATCTTCAATTATTTAGCAAGCATCCAAATTATCACCTAGACGTTGTAATATAATATAATTTTGGCTTTAAAACTGCTTGCATATAATTCAATACAATTTTGAGTTTTCAGTTGTTTGTGGTTATTCTACCATAGTTTTGATATTATTGGTACAATATATTCACCAATGAACAATATGTAAAAATAATTTGATTTAAACTATTTACATAATTATTGATAATGATTTTGAAATATGCAAAATAGTAGCAAAACTAATGAGACGCTGCGAGTTTAAAAAAATCAAGATTGCCATACATGTGTCCCTTTAACAAATATAAACTTAACTAGTTTAGCTTATTGTTCAGTTAAAGATGATTTCCCATGAGGTATTCTGTTGCTGTTTTATTGTTTAATTCTTAATCCCAATAGTCAAATGAATTCTTACCTTGGTGGCTTCTCTCAAAATAGTATGCCGGGTTTGACTGACGAAACACATGTGCATCATGCACTGATCGTGGCCATGCTGCATTTATGCTAGTTATTTTGCCTACAATTGAAATGTTTTGTTGTAGTATTTTTCTGGAATAAACATTGACGTTTTAAACTTGCGAAAGTCACTAGCCGACCTCTTTCAAATGGTATATGGGCACAATGTCTCAGTCAAGTTTGATAATTGGGCCCTTGTAATTCCAGAGTTATGCCCCTTGGAATAGTAAAAAAGTCATGAAATTGATGGTGTCCGCACTTTAACTTTGTTAATTATTATCCGGTCTTATTAAAACTAACCAGCAAATTAACCAAGCTGATAACTGACCATAACTGATCAAACTTTATTGTTACATTGTCCAGCACACGAAAGACGACACAAGTGTTCCGTGGAATACCATATACCATTCTAGTTATCTTTACCGGGTCGAAAACGTTTGAAAACCATCCATGTCGGACTTAATTTAATGTTTATCTTTACAGTGTTTTTGTTTCATTTGTTTTTCAAAGTTTTAATAATTTAAATATGTTGTATTTGTAAAACTTCCTGTGGGTTTTGAGTTATCAGTCCCATTCGTTCAAGATCCACGCTCTGATTTATAGTAAATAGTTGTTTTTTGTACGTCCGGGGTTATTATTTTTATACAATTTTAAAACAATACATAAAAATGTAACAAAGCCATGCCATTCTAATTAGAATAAGGAGAACGACTAAATGTATCAATTCCACCTCTACAGGTCTGACAAATCTCCGGATAAAATCCGGATTCTAATTTTTCAGTCGCTCTCCGGTTCTCCAGATTTAAATGTACACTTTCCGGATATTCCATCAAAACAAAATATTTATGATTTAACAGTTATGTTTCCATAGTTTATCAGCAATATCTCGAATTTGTGCTGTTACACACTCTAGTCAGAGGAGTAGTATATATACTGGGGGTATAAGAGCAGTTAACTTATCGTAGCTATCGTAACTTCCACGGGCAATCAATCGATCGATCGTAACTTCCAGCTTTAAATATTGATTTTAAATATTTCAGGATTTTGTGTTAAAATATTTGGCAGGCCTGCCTCTAAGTTTCATGTAATCTGATTGTAAAGAATGGAAATAAATTTTATGAACCCTTTTTCTTTCTTGGTTGCTTCCTGTGCGTTTGAGTAATCAGTCCTCCACTGTTACAGCATTTTCATGAACCGTTTATTTCTTTTCAAGGTAGCTTCCTGCGAATAATTCGCTGCACATTATACACTTAAATAAATTCAGACCTTCGTGCAGGCCAAGGAGTTCGATAACCTTTGAACGTGGTCTGTACTGCTTTTCTGTGTTACAGATTGGACAATGTGTTTACCAACTTATCATAAGGTGTAGACAACTTATCTTCTACAAAAGACTCCTAACAACTTCACTGTTTTCAGCCTTCTTGACTAATTGTTTCTCCTCAAACATAACAGTCTTTAATGGCTTGTCCAAGATTTAAGATTTAATCAGTTTTACTAGATAGTCATAATCGTTATTTTTTTTCAAATATATCTTCGTAGTCCTCCTTGTCTTCATTCTCTTGTATCCCTCCATCAGCAGAGGAATACGGAGAACTACTTGATAAATCCGTTTCTCCTCTTATATTCATATCTAAGTAATTCTGCTAGTATAACATTTGTATGACTCATTATTTGTAGACATATTAGCTTCTTGTTGGGTCGAGTTATCAGTCTCATTACTTTCAGAGTATTAAATTATTTCCTGTACATAGAATCTGCATACCGTACATTCTATTTTATTTCTTATTCAAGTCTCCTAGTAGTTTATATTAAATAACAAAGGTGAAAACAACTAAAGTAATAATAATATAAATAAAAATTATATAATAATAATAATAATTTTTTATTACAACTAGAAATTTGTCTTTTTTTATCCCCATAAATAACACCAATCCTCATCCATTTGACTTAAGACTAAATTGATCAATTACTTTTATTTTCATTTAACTCTGATTGTATTGCATTTACCTGAACCCAGTATGACTGATACTGAATAGTTGACAAATGTTTTTAATTATAGCTTAGCAATATTTACATTATTAAAGTATGAAAAACAGATAAAACAAACAAATTTCCATCTTGCAATGGCTATGAAAAAAATTAGATAAACCATTTATTGTTTCAGGTACTTGATTCAAACTCACCAAATGTTTTGCACTGATTGAACTATGTGGGCTGTTTTTATTTGATCCTATGCTTTGCTAGAGAGAGAGAGAGATGTGTTGACAGTTAACACATTAATATGTTTTGTTATTCGTTTGTGTATACATATGTCAACAACAGAAAGAGACAATGAGACGTAATAAACTATAATAACAATACACATATGCTTTTCATCATCTTTTCATCATTTTAAAGGAAGTGCATCATACTTTTTATGGAGGTCGAGGTGTCCCACTTAAAATTGACAAATTTTAATATTTTCTATATTCTACATGGCCAAAACATAATAAATGATCCTAAAAATTATCCCTTATTTGCAAAGAAATTCGTCCTTGCACAGTAATACGTGCTATCCTAGGTGACGCACCAGGGAAATTTTACGTCCAATTCCGTCCTAACTATAATATGGTGTTTTCAAAGTTTAGACATTAACAAATGGTTCTTACATCATTTTTTGATTGATATAAATGTTGTTCATGAACTGGAACAATTTTATAATTCAAGATGTTTCTAGAATCCTGATGGTACCCCTTTATCCGTTGCAAATGGAGATAGTGGAGAATCCTAGTTTCACATTATTCGTCCGTCTGCCTGTATACACAACCTTGTCCACTCTGTAACTCCTCTCCCTGAAGCAAATCGCATAAACTTCATAGGGAAAATACCCATGGTGAGAGAATATCGATCTTGAGGTCAAAGGTCACGGTCACTGAAACTTATGGGAGGATTGACTACCCGTGGAGAGACGATGCCCTCAATAATTTTGAGGTCAAATGTCAAATGTCAAGGTCACATTGACCGGACACTTTGAATTTTTTTTTTTTTGAATTGATTTATAATTGTTTGCAGGAATAGGACAGGTTCTCGGATTCCTATTTAACCTTTCACTTATATTTAGGGCGGCTCTAAATGCCCTCTACAATGTATTAATGAGCCGCTAAACAACATTTAGTTCTTCATATACTTTTTTAATTCACCTGAATATAATTTTTTTTTTTTATCTTTTGACAACAAAAAAACACAAAAAAAATCAAAAACAAACATCAACTGGGCCCGAAACATACACATCATAATAAATATTGCGGGCACAACCTTTTAAAACAAACAAATATGCATAGAAAATACAATTTTCAATTACTGGAGGGAGTTGTGCGTCAAATTATAGGGAGGGGTACCAGTGGCGAATGAAGGATTTGATATTATGGGGTGGGGTGATTTGAGGGAGGGCTGCAACTTTAAAAGAAAACAGTTGACCCCCCGCTCCCCCTAAAAATACACAACAAAAAACAAGGCATTTTCACATGCATATTAATAACTTCTCAGATTTGGCCTTTTCACATGCATATTCATAATTTCTCATAATTTCACAGATTTGGCTGGTGGGGTGGAGGTGGGTGGCACCCCTTCTCAATCTCCGCATGCGGGACTAGCCTCCATCACCTCTTCTCCTACGACGATGTGTAAAGTGTATGAATCAAATCTTTTCTTCTCAATGCACATGTATGTATCAAGATATCATTTGTGTAATATTTTGATAGGCTTCACTTTTCTGTTGTGGCTGGGGAGTGGGGTGTCCATGGCGGAGAGTGGAGTGGCCATATGGGGAGCTACGGCCATGTGTATTTTTATGGTCACAATACCAGTTTCATTTTGCTTTTATGAGTGTTAATGCAAACCCTTACGGTGCTACCAACAGACAAACCCATATGGCACCTCAATCGGAATACTGATATAGACTATAATCTGAGCTCTAGCACTAAGAAAGGGGAACAACTCTACTGGCATATTTACCGAGATGGTCGCAGGTCACTTGAGCGTTAATGGAATGGTAGTTCTTTCTTTTAACATAGTCTCGCTGCTGTTCCTTTGGTGGTGACAATATCCTAAGGTGAGTGCCATCAACAAGTCCTATCACACACGGGAAGCCATTCATGTCATAGAATCCAGCCTTTGCATTTTCCTTCGCCCTGGCGTCGGTTGGGAACTTGATGTATTCGTCTTTAATGCTGCACAGAGCGTCTGCTACATCGCTTACGGCCCGTGACACAGTCCCCTTGTTAACTCCAAAAGTATCCCCTATCACCTCCATAAATTCCCGGACGCAAAATATCTTAACGCGAACAGGATCTGCTGTCTCGGCGTTAGTGCTTGGCTTCTTTTCGTATTCCTCATCGATCGGTTGCCAATGAGGCCCTCCAATCTGTCTAGATTATCGTTTGAAAATCTATACCGTTGACAACAGCAACGTTCCGACGAAAAAATCGATATGTTCTTAACTTCTGCATCACAATGCTAGCAGCCATTTTGAAAATGGACAACTTTTTAACCAGTTGCTAACCCACCTAAAATTCAGGGTTAATTTAACCCCAAAAATAACCAGGGTTAAATTTACCCATTTTTTCCAACAACAGTTACCCATAATCTTCTCCATTTTTTTGCCCAGAAATAAATTTAACCCTGAATTTAACCCAGGTTAAATGTATCCAGTGTACCAACAAGCGGACCCAGGTGTATAATTAGTTGTTCTCTGAAAAAAAGCGTCTAGTCCAGCTGCGTTGTTCTCCGACCGCTCTTGTTAGTGGTTGGGGAGGACCATCCACTTATTCATGGGTAAGATACGTACTGTATACCTTCAGACATCCGTAAGAATCGACACTTGCTCACACCTTTTATGGAATTATACATCCTAAGAAGAACCTTAAAACAATTTAATATCTTAACCATAGTGTTTTGTTTTTAGGAATGTGTATAAATTGTTTTAAATCTGTAAATATAATTGGATTTGCTCAACTATTTATTTAAAACTAAGATTTTAATAAATTTATATTGATGAATAATGGAAGTAGAACACCAATAATATGAACTTTTAATTTGGAACAAAACACAACAATAATTTTCTACTGGTTGATAAAGGTAGACTTTTAATATGGAACAAAACACAACAATCATTTTCTACTGGTTGATAAAGGTAGAACACCAATAATATGAACTTTAATATGGAACAAAACACAACAATCATTTTGTACTGGTTGATAAAGGTAGAACACCAATAATATGAACTTTTGATATGGAACAAAACACAACAATCATTTTCTACTGGTTGATAAAGGTATAACACCAATAATATGAACTTTTAATATAGAACAAAACACAACAATCATTTTCTACTGGTTGATAAAGGTAGAACACCAATAATATGAACTTTTAATATGGAACAAAACACAACAATCATGTTCTACTGGTTGATAAAGGTAGAACACCAATAATATGAACTTTTAATATGGAACAAAACACAACAATAATTTTCTACTGGTTGATGAAGGTAGAACACCAATAATATGAACTTTAAATATGGAACAAAACACAACACTCATTTTCTACTGGTTGATAAAGGTAGAACACCAATAATATGATCTTTTAATTTGGAACAAAACACAACAATCATTTTCTACTGGTTGATAAAGGTGAGATTCAAATTTTAAAATATTTCTTAGCTGTTCGACATGTTTTAAGAATTATGGAATATTTTGCAATGACCATTTGACAGAAATACAATCATATACTTGTTTCAATCAACATTTAAGCAGAAGAACACTACATTTTATTAAAGGCATATTTTGTCGTCATCTTTTGCTAATTGTTATATTATAAATCGAGACTAGCGTGACCTTGTTTGAGAGAACACCACTCATTATCTGTAGTTATTGGTGTCCGTGTTAGTATGTGTTCACTCGATGAGGAAGGGTAACCAGCGTGACTTTTGTTTGAGAGAACACCACTCATTATCTGTAATTATTGGTGTCCGTGTTAGTATTTGTTCACTAGTCGAGACAGGGTTACTAGTGCAACACTAACTTTCGAGTTCTGTTTAATGGTAGCCATATTAATTGTTCTTTGCTTTTTGTTAATTGTTATATTGTAAACTGTTATTTGTTATACTAGTTATTAAACTTTTATCATTGTTCAGATTTGAAGCTTGACATATTCGTTAAATTGTACATGTGTACATTATTTGTACACCATCTATATACTAATAAAGGATAGATATGTGATAGTGATATTTGTAGACCACGTGCAAATTTCACTTTAATTTACGATGTACATTTTTGTAAGAGTCTGTTGATATTTCAACAATATTGTTATACATTCACGTTTTATTTACACACTCTTTACTGTATTCTGTAAAAGCCAGCTCATGCGGTTCCTACGGAATTCCGTTAGGGCCATCGCCTTTCAATGTGTTGATCTGAAACGCGATACTCGATAGTACGATGATGAAAACGCGAAATCACGAAACTACGATAACGAAAACGCGATAACACGATGATGATAACGCGATACTACGATAACGAAAACGCGATAATACGATAGTACGATGATGATAATGCGATATACTATCGTGTTTTCACCATCGTACTGTCGCGTTTTCACCATCGTAATATCGTAATATCGCGTTTTCGTTATCGTAGTATCGTGAGTTCGCAATTTCATTATCGTGCTATCGCGTTATCATCATCGTACTATCGCGTTATCATCATCGTACTATCGCGTTATCATTATCGCACCATCGCCTTCCGGTGCGCATGTGCATGCTCAAAAATAGAAGATCTTCAAGTACAGCAGTACAAATGGACGAGTTTTAAATGTTCAACCTTCTTAAAACCTTTAAAGATGCAGTGCCGGTATCTCGAGACCTTTATTGTGAAAGGAAAAGACCACCATATGATGAATACGTAATCAAAATTAACAATGCAAAAAGAATGGTCAACCAATTTCAACATATAGACGTTGTTTTTTGGCTTCCAATGTGGTACGTCAAAACATTTCTTGAATCTGAAAGAACATATAAAAATCCCTGGCTGTGGTGGAGATCGAACCCGCAAGCTCCTGATTACTAAGCGAGCGCTCTAACCACTGAGCTATGGAGGCAGATACAATTGAACGAAATATTTTCCCTATTTATAACACTGAGTTACACACATTCAAAGCTGCCAGATTTTTCTTCGAAATGTTAGTTTTCTCTATGTTTATGAAACACTTTGGTGTTTTCATTTTGGCTTTATACAAATTTAGGGGAAAGTAAAACATTGACAAATTATTGTTTGAAAGTACGCATATAAATAAACTTGACCTCGTTACACCGGCACCGCATCTTTAACCTTCTTAAAACATTAATACCGTAAAAAGAATTACAATGAATACTGGCCTGTGTACATATCATGAAGTTGTTTTCTTTTCCTTTGTTATCATTTAGTTGTAACTTATTACTGTATATATATATATTATTTGTTATTCTATATTTGATTAAACGATTTAGATTTATATATGTCTTCTTGATCATTGAACGCACGTTAAATGGATGAATCTTAAACGATATTTGTGTCGATAATTATCCATTAAAAGGTGAAAATTGCTCAAAAATTTACTGGAGGGGAAATTCTTCTATGCGCATGCGCACCGGAAGGCGATAATACGATGATGATAACGCGATAGTACGATGATGATAACGCGATAGTACGATAATGAAATTGCGAAATCACGATACTACGATAACGAAAACGCGATATCACGATATTACGATGGTGAAAACGCGACAGTACAATGGTGAAAGCACGATAGTATATCGCATTATCATCATCGTACTATCGTATTATCGCGTTTTCGTTATCGTAGTATTGCGTTATCATCATCGTGTTATCGCGTTTTCGTTATCCTAGTTTCGTGATTTCGCTTTTTCATCATCGTACTATCGAGTATCGCGTTTCAGATCAACACATTGAAAGGCGATGGCCCTAACGGAATTCCGTAGGTTCCCGGGCAAGAACAGGGCCACCGATTATTCAGACAGAGGGTTAAAATTACCACTTATTTATGGTTATTTCGGTCATGTTTTGGCATATTCATTAAAAACAGTATATTAAATCATTTTATAATTATTATTAGAATGTTGTGTTTCTGGATTTCAAGAACCTCATTTCTCAATGTCAAGTAAAACCTCAGTGTGTTCTGAGAATGTAATGAGTTTTAAATTAACTGGTTTAATTGGTCCATTTTTAATCACTGAACCGATAAGAATGCTTCATTCATATTTTCATTTGGTTATTTCTATCATGACATCACTTTCTGGTATTATGACATCATATCCTGATATTATGACATCAGTTCATGGAGTGTTTACAACATAATTTGCAGCAACTCTGAAGTTCTGCAGGTGAAATGGTTCTATTGTTCAGGGCGCTTGTTTCAGCCTATTTTTTTTTGAACTTCAGTGCAAAATTCTGCTGCATCAACAGTTAGAATTTTTTTTTAATAATTGCCTGCTACAAGGAGTTTTACATGAGAAAAGCCCCATCAAAAAAGCATTTTGACTGTAAAATATTTATTTTCCTACCAATTTTCAAAACTAGTGTGTTTTAATTTACCACAAAAAAATGGTGATTGCAACCGTATATAATTTATGTTCATATTGTTAAAATTGCTCATGTTAATGCTGAAAACCGTTTGGCTGAAACAAGAGCCCCGAAAAAGAGGCCCCCTTCTGCATGTCGTTACGTGGTCCAAGTATTAACTTTCATACCCCATCCAACCTTTCTACAAGAAGCAAAAATAGGGTTGGTTGAGGTATGAAATAAAACGTTAATTTCGGCTTAAAAAGTCTGGATATTGTAAAATTAAAACATTTAAACAGGTAATTTAAACTGGTTATTGTCTTTATTACAGTAAAAATGTTTTAAAATGTGTTTTATTGTTGAAAGTTCCGTTATAGAATCCTGCTAATATAAGCTTTCCCATCGCTTAATAGAATTAAGGCGGGACCACGTAATGAGTTTATCTTGATGTAAATGGAGAGTGGGCCTGGAATATTCATTACGCTTGGCGCCGTATAACATTTTTGTGTTGGTGCGCCATAAAATCCAGTTAAACTTAATTGTAACAAGCCATGTCCCAGCTGAGATTATGCGATAGCACGTTGTCCATCGTCCGTTATCTTTTTGTTCTGAACACGTTTACTTGTAAACATTATCCGATTTTAATGAAATTTGACGTGAACGTTTAATCCTATAAGATCTCCAACTTGATTGTCAATGAACTATATGCATTTCAGAGTTATTTCCCTTAATGTTTTTATGATCTTGCTAATATGGCAATAATATCTTGTACAAGGTGTTAATGCACCTTACAAACCCCAATTCAATTCAATTGACCATAATCAAAAGCAACTCATGTGTTGCAGATTTGTGGCCCTTGATTGTGGTTCAATAGGGATTTCCGGCATTTTTCAATCCGATCTTAAACTCCCTGACTGCTTTAGATAATGTGATGAAACTTTATTTGTGTATGTATCATCAACATAATAACTTCGGCATTTTCTATCCAATCTTAAACTCTCTAACCGCTTTAGATAATGTGATGAAACTTATGTGTTTATGTATCATCAACTTGGGTTCACATTTTCACACGCTTTTCGGCATATATCATGTATATTGTGTAGCTTTAAGTACACTCGTTTTTTAAGATTTTTTATAAGTAATGAAAAGAGCCAATCATTGCAATGTGATTAAGGCTTCATACTCGCATTTATTCATATTGATAAAAATATGTAATATATATCATACGTAATTGTTTTGTTTTCCATTAATGTGTTTTGCAACATTTTTATGTATAATGTGTTTACAACATTTTATGTTTAATATAATTGTATGAAGGAGTAATTATTTTGTCATCAAATATGGCATGTACATTTCATGTAGAATTCATTATGGCATATTGTTAATGAAATATCCTAGGCACTCAGATATTATGGTAATCATTTGAAAAAAATAATACAAAAACTCTACTAAACAGTATTGCACTTTCTTCTTTATTTCCACACCAAAGATCTATTAAATACAATATTAAACTTCCTTCCTTATTTCCATAACAAAGATCTACTATACAATATTGAACTTTCATCTTTATTTCCATAACAAAGATCTATTGTACATTATTGAACTTTGTTCTTTAATTCCATACCAAAGATCTACTATACAATATTGAACTTTCATCTTTATTTCCATAACAAAGATCTATTGTACATTATTGAACTTTGTTCTTTAATTCCATACCAAAGATTTACTATACAATATTGAACTTTCTTCTTTATTTCCATACCAAAGATCTACTATACAATATAGAACTTTTTCTTTTTTTCTACACCAAAGATCTACTTTACAATATTGAACTTCTTCATTATTTCCATTTAAAAGATCTACCATACAATATTGAAACTTGATTTATTTCTATACCAAAGATCTATTATACAATATTGAAATTTGTTCTTTATTTACATACCAAGGATCTGCTATACAATATTGAATTTCCTTCTTTATTTCCATACCTAAGATGTTATATTGAACTTTCTTGTTTACTTCCATTCCAAAGACCTAGTATACAATATTGAGCTTTCTTCTTTATTTCCATATCAAAGATCTACTATACAGTATTGAACATTCTCCATTATGTGCATACCAAGGATCTACTATACAATATTGAACTTTCTTCTTTATGTCCATACCTAAGATGTTATATTGAACTTTACTGTTTACTTCCATTCCTAAGATCTACTATACAATATTGAACTTTCTTCTTTATTTCCATACCAAATATCTACTATACAATATTGAACGTTCTTCTTTATTTCCATACAATCGATCAACTATACAATATAGAACTTTCTTTTTTATTCTCATACCAAAGATCAACTACACATTATTGAACTTTCTTCTTTATTTCCATACCAAAGATCTACTATACATTATTGAACTTTGTTCTTTATTTCAATACCAAAGATCTACTGTAAAATATTGAACTTTCTTTTTTATTCTCATACAAAAGATCTACTATACAATATTGACCTTTGTCCTTATTTCAAAACCAAGATCTACTATACATTATTGAACTTCGTTCTTTATGTCCATACCAAAGATCTACTATACAATATTGACCTTTGTCCTTATTTCAAAACCAAGATCTACTATACATTATTGAACTTTGTTCTTTATGTCCATACCAAAGATCTACTATACAATAGCGAACTTTGTTCCTTATTTCCATACCAAACATCTACTATACAATATTGAACTTCGTTTTCTATTTCCATACCAAAGATCTACTATACAATATTGAACTTTCTTTTTTATTCTCATACTAAATATCTACTATACAATATTGAACTTTCTTCTTCTTCTTTATTTCCATACCAAAAATCTCTATACATCATTGAACTTTGTATTTTATTTCCATACCAAAGATCTACTATACAATATTGAACTTTCCTCTTTATTTACATACGAAATATCTACTATACATTATTGAACTTTGTTCTTTATTTCCATACCAAAGATCTACTATACATTATTGAACTTTGTTCTTTATTTCCATACCAAAGATCTACTATATAATATTGAACTTTCTTTTTTATTCTTATACCAAATACCTACTATACAATATTGAACTTTCTTCTTTATTTCCATACCAAAGATCTACTATACATTATTGAACTTTGTTCTTTATTTCCATACCAAATATCTGCTATGCAATATTGAACTTTGCTCTTTATTTCTATACCAAAGATCTACTATACCATATTGAACTTTGTTCTTTATTTTCATACCAAATATCTTCTATAAAATATTGAACTTGCCTCTTTATTTCCATATCAAAGATCTACTATACATTATTGAACTTTCTTCGTTATTTCCATACCAAAGATCTACTATACAATATTGTATTTTTTTCTTTATTTCCATACCAAACATCTACTCTACAATATTGAACTTCCTTCTTGACTCCCATACCAAAGATCTAGTATACAATATTGAACTTTTTTCTGTATTTCCATATCAAAGATCTACTATACAATATAGAACTGTGTTCTTTATTTCCATACTAAAGATCTACTATACAATATAGAACTTTCTTTTTTATTTCCATACCAAAGATCTATATAATATTGAACTTTCTTATTTATTTCCATTCCAAAGATCTACTATATAATATTAAACTTTCTTCTTTATTCCCATACCAAAGATATGCTATACAATATTGAACTTTCTTTTTTATTCTCATATCAAATATATTTTATACAATATTGACCTTTTTTGTTTATTTCCATACCAAAGATCTACTATACAATATTGAACGTTCTTCTTTATTTCCATACCAAAGATGTACTATACAATATTGAACTTTCTTTTTTATTCTCATACCAAATATCTTTTATACATACCAAATATGTTTTATACAGTATTGAACTTTTTTGTTTATTTCCATACCAAAGATCTATATAATATTGAACTTTCTTCTTTATTTCCATACCAAAGATCTACTGTACAATATTGAACTTTCGTCTTGATTTCCATACCAAATATCTACTATACAGTATTGAACTTTCTTTTTGATTTCCATACCAAATATCTACTATACAGTATTGAACTTTCTTCTTTATTTCCATTCCAAAGATCTACTGTACGATATTGAACTTTCTTTTTTATTCCCATACGGAATATCTATTATACAATATTCACCTTTCTTCTTTATTCCCATACAAAATATCTACTATACAACATAGAACTTTCTTCTTTATTTCCATACCAAAGATATTGAACTTCCTTCTTTATTTCCATACCAAAGATCTACTATACAATATTGAAATTCCTTGTTTATTCCCATACAAAAGATCTACTATACACTATTGAACTTTCTTCTTTATTCCCATATAAAATATCTACTATACAATATTCAACTTTCTTCTTTATCTCCATTCAATTTATCTACTATACAATATAGATCTTTGTTCTTTATTTCCATTCCAAAGATCTACTATATGATATTGAACTTTCTTCTTTATTCCCATACAAAATATCTACTATACAATATTCAACTTTCTTCTTTATTCCCATATAAAATATCTACTATACAATATAGAACTTTGTTCTTTATTGCCATACCAAAGATATTGAACTTCCTTCATTATTTCCATACCACAGATCTACTATACAATATTGAACTTCCTTCTTTATTCCCATACAAAAGATCTACTATACAATATTGAACTTTCTTCTTTATTCCCATACAAAATATCTACTATACAATATTCAACTTTCTTCTTTATCCCCATTCAAATTATCTACTATACAATATAGAACTTTGTTGTTTATTTCCATACCAAAGATCTACTGTAAAATATAGAACTTTCTTTTTTATTCTCATACCAAAGATCTGTGTTTATAATACAAGGGCCAATTTACATTGGTCTTATATTTATTATTTGTTTCAATGTCCCGCATAACCAACCTCTGAAATTACGTTCTACTGCCATCTTAAAGTCCACCACTCCACGATGAAAATAAACTCTGTCTCTGTCTAATCTATCGTCATGTGTCTATCTTATGTTTAGTTTGTCGCAGTCATACAATGGGACATTATAATACCATTTGACACACTATGTATTGTATAATTCGATATTTTAGACACCGAAGACACGTTATGTACATAGTAAATATTTTATTTTCACAGTTTATATTTTGTTTCCACATTTATGTATCATGGCTACATTAATGCATTAATATATACAATATCGATATACATACATATACAAATAAGAGCGCTCTAACTTTATATAATTGTACGACATGTGTCGGTTCAGTTTTCTAATAATTTATGTCAAAGCTGTTTTTGAAAAATATAGAAGAGAATGCCTCACTCCTATCGTAGAATCAAAAGGCTAACATCTATACACTTGGAAGGTATAAGTGGCAGTTTAAAGCTTATATATGACGTCATAATCCTCACTGCTGATGGTAGTCAATACTTATGTAAACAAAATATCAAGATTGCAAACTGAAACGTCTTTTATTGACTGAAAAAATAATAATACTCATGATTGTGGTTTAACGGCATGTCTTGTGTACGAACAGATATACACACACATACATATGCATAAACACATACATATATATACACGTATGTATATATACACATGCATGCAAGCATACATCCACATGCACACACACGCATACACAGATGCATACATACATGCATATATGTACTTGACACCTAGATATGTTGTTATCAGAAAACTGACGTTTGTTTGTCATATTACTCAACATGATTCTGTAATTTTGACTATAAGGATTGTTATAGTATTACAAATATGAGTAACATCATTAAATAAATGCTATTTCATGACACTGTGTGGTTCTTCACAATTTAATATTAGACTATGTGTTCTTTTTATGTAATTATAATGCACATTTGCATGTACATGTATATATGTGCATTTCCCTGCAATGTAGAGTATATATCTAAATCATTTATAGAGGAATCATTGATAAAAAGTCATGTACCTCTTTTATAATAATCCAAAATTCCAATTATTTATTTCTCCATGAAAAATCACACCCGCATTGAACAGTGTTTGTTTCGAATAGACAATAGTGAGGTACACTGGTGGTTCTTAGACACGATTCTTACTGAACCAGCGTAGGCCCGTGATATAAATTGATGATATGTGGTATTTCATATTTGTTTTTCGTTTGCAATTTTCATGTGGTGAACGTTTTTTAATCAAATTGGTGTTAACTTTTAAATATCATCTTTATTATTTTATTTTTACATTTATCTATATAATGTTACATTATCGTTTTGACGATGTGACGTGACATGTTATAATATATGTTTTGAGAAATGTCCGCCTGTGTCATGCATGTACATTTGCTACTCTGTTTATATAGAAACTGCTTATGGTGTATTACACACGTTATGTATGATTTTTCTTATCCTTAATTAGCATGACGTGTTGTATCGCATTAACAAGATCTCTATACTGTTACATGAATATTTTGACGACGTGACGTAACATGTTATGATGCATGTGGGCCTTTGTCAGATATGAACAATTGCTATTCTTGTGTTATATTTTTGTTTATATACATTCATCTAATGTCTTTTGAAACAGTGCGCATATTGCCTAACTGTACCATCTAGATATTCATATCTGTTGTTTGTTATGTTATAGGCATACAGAGTATAATTCTTGGTGGGAAAAGTTCTGAATAGCGCCTCAAAATGTCTATATGCAGACTCGTCCCGGCCTAAACCAATCAATCTTGCCCATTCTTTAAATACTTCTGGATTGAGTTCATTAACGTATACAAATGTCGCGATTAAGATACGTTGAAAATGTTTTACGTTTTGTGTCCAAAACAAGCGTCTTATAATGTGAGGCCATTTGTTTGCGTCTCCTATGATGTCTTGGATTTCTATCCATAATTGAAAAATGTGTTTGTTTACACTAGCTTGTGCAATTATATCATTGCATGTATACTTGCAAAACCGTTTTGTAAAAGTTCTAATATTCAATATTAACAAGAATTAACTATTAAATTAAAAGGGCATTTATTCCGACTGTCTTTTACTCACTATACGGCTGTTTATGTTCATAGACTAACGTAACTGATATATTAGAAATAATATCGGGATCTCACACATGTTATTGACTAAGTATATTGTCTATCATAATACTATTTAATCCGTTCATGATATATATGTAATGATTTCAGCATATATGTTTGTATCGCTAGTAGTTGATTAATGATATTTCTATCTTGTGTTGAAACATTGCAGAATGGTATATCCTCTAAAACCACCTTTGTCGGATGTGATAACCGAAAGGTCTTTCATCAAAATCAACTTCATAATTGCGTTGAAAGTCATACCATATTCGCAGGTCACATATATCCCGGACAGCGGGAATTTGTGAAAATGATAATATCCGCGAATCAAATTTACTTGGAGTTGAAAAATGTTGTCGTTGAATTTTACGGTCGCGGAAGGTCACAGATTTCTTCCTGTGTGTTACTTTGTCAGTAGTATGTACTAGTGTTTCACAGTATATCTTGTATATATATTTTTTCCAAATATTTTGTATTACAAGCTATCGGTAGTTTTTGTTATCACAATGGATTGTTTCTGTATTTAAATCCAAACCATAACTCTATTGTTTTATTATTCTGTTGTGATGTTGTGATGTAGAGGGAAAAATTGTAATTGGTGGAACTGTCTTCATGGTGTCACTTTATTTTTTTTTTAGATCATACATACATAATGTAAATTCACGCATGTTTTTACGCATGTGATGTTTTGTTAACTGTGAACATAATTAAAGTGTCTGTATTATAATATTATTATGAATATGCAAATATTTAATGCGACGGTCATGTGACACGTACTACGGTAACATATATTCATGCCTTATGATGCATCACGCATTACACATAATGTAATTTTAAATATTATTTTATTCTGCTAACTAAATACGCATAATTTATGTAGCGCAAACCGTCATAACAAATAGATGTGCATATATTATACTATGCATGGATGCATTTGGTTTCTTATAAACCTAGTGTAAAATCAAATTCAATTTATTCAGTTTAGGTAGGTCAACATTTATTTTAATATTATTTAAAGCTGCTATGATGGAAATAAGGAATCCGTTTCTTGGTTTTACCATGCGGATGTTAACTTTTCACAGTGACTTATGGGTGAACTTGTTTGCTTTAAAATACTAGTAGGCAAGGCAAGAATACCTTTGTTTTGATTTTATGGAACATTATTTTTAAAATTATAAAACTAATTAAAAAAATTGTGGATACTGTATATGGTAATTAAAATACTATTAAATCAGTAGCTTGTCTATGAAGTTTGTTAGGCTCAGCACAACAATGTAGAACAGCTTGGCAGAGCCTTGCTAATTTTGATTAAAAAGTACAACACTCAGCGTGATTTGAACTTGAAATATTTGCATGTGAAGCAGAAGCCATACCGATATCGCCATAAAAGCGAGCTCTGCGGAAAGACAACAGTAGTAACATGCTTATAAACCTATCCATTTACATGTCCCCCAACTGAGTCCTGCTATATTGAAATATTTTGCATGTGTATTTCAGGCAGTGGAGAACTTTGCGCGGAACATCAGAGTGCTGCAGGGCCAAGCAGACCTCCTGCTTCAGGCTAAAAAGGAATGCCAGGAATACCCCAGACAGGTCAGTTGTACAGACAAACACTTTATGGCTGATTTTTGCTCGGTCTCTACTACTAAGCCAAACGAAGCAAAATTGATTTAAGGATGTTATAGTTTGTACCTGTTGGAACCACATAATATGTCCATTCAGCTATCGTGATGTGATGCACATTTGAGCCACAAAGGATACAGTGATGTTATTTGAATTATTATCACATTGCAATCTGGTGTAGTGAAAGGTATTAAGGCCAAAAAAAGGAAGGTTTGTTTCTGGTCTTCCGAAAGACCCTATTTTTAAGGCCCCGGCCCTAAACTTTTTAGGTTTTTAAGGCATGCTGTGGAACACTCATATTATGTTATATGTTCAAGAAAACCTGCTTTTGATGTTCTTGAGTTGGATTAATTTAAAAAATAAAAAAATAAAAAAAGGTTTTCCTACCTACCTACCCTTATATTTTTTTGGGAAAATACCAGAAATAGACCTTTCTTTTTGGCCTAACCTTGCTCAACGCAACTTCTTGGAACTTTTTAGATAATGAGATGAAACCTTTTGTGTTTATGTATCATTTATAAATGTTGAATCTCCCAGGTTGAGGGTGGATAGGGGTTTGTGTTGAAGGTTATGGTCTTGCAGTTTGTACATCTGGTCCATAGATTCATAACTGCTCGAGATGATGGGTTGAAACATGATATATGTATAGGCTCTAGGCTCTATATGTGTATAGACGGTGAGATCATGCAGTTATACTGTCCAGTCCAGCAATTTGGCGATGAACCATAATACAATAATGTGGATAAATGTGTGGTAATGAAAAAAATGGTCGTATAGAAATCACAGCACCCAAACGCAATGGCACCGTATATCTGCATTGTACCACAAACAAAGAGCAAGTTAACTATACAATGAAAAGGACTATACGCAACAGAAATATTGATGAAGACAGGGTTACCGACTTGGAACGATCAGTAGGCAATATCGCCCACTGGTTAGCTTAAATCGAAGTACACAACCTCGCCATTATCCTGTCTTCAGTGCTCAAAGTGACAAGACAGCGTCAATAAAAGTACATCCCATCAAAAGGAAATCTCTAACAAGAAAGTCCACATCCAGAGAAATTAGGAAATAATACAAGTATATCTTAATGTAAAGATATATAAAACATAATTAGAAACTGTATTGAACAACCACAGCAGTTGCAGCCCAAGAGAAACATGGTCATGTGAGATAAGTCTATCATGCATGGTACGTCACAACGTCATGTTGATGTCGCCTTATTCTAGCGTTAAATCAAATATAATCATTGAAGTGAATTTTTGTTTTATGCCTGTACTTTTAAAGTGAATCATTTGAGAAAAATAATCCATCATGAGTTTATTCATGTGAAATAGGGAAATGCCACCCTCGGAATAAGAATTGCAACCAGAAACTCGACAGAGCCTCATCCTTGGTTACAATTCTTAGGGCCTCATTCCTGGTGGCAGTTCTGATCGCTTGGGTGAGATTTCCCTACCTCACATGGATACTCATGATAGATTCTTACTTGCTTGTTTACAAATGAAAATAAGGAAAAACGCATATACATGTACCTGAATGCATCCATCGCTGTTTAATTATTACATTTATGAGAGCTATTTTAACCAGCCTCCTTATGCACCATCAGGCCTTGTTGAAAATTTTAATTATGATTACTAATGACCTCAACAATGATACATGTATGTTATTTTACAGATCTCAGAAGCTGCCATCACTCTTGGTCTAACTAAAAATGATGAATCTATATGCAATAATAATCAAACAGCATGATACAGGTAGGCGTATAACAAAATGTCGTAGTACCTTGACCTTCAGTTCAAGGTCACAATTGATTGAAAATATCAAGTTTTGGTTAAAAAATGTGTATGAGTTTCTTCCAACACATCACAACTTATATACTATTCAACAGATTCAACTTGATATTTGCATAGTAGGTAAAGAAGTCTGATCATTAGTTATCCAACAATATCAATGTTTATATGACCTTGTCCTTCAGTTCAAGGTCACACATGATTGAAAATGGGAACTTTTGGTTAAGAAGTCTGTCCAACACATCATAACTTGTTTACTATCCAACATGTTGATTTAATATTTGCCATTTAGCTGTGCAGCTGTTATCAACAGTTTTAGTTTCTTTGATCTTGACCTTCAGTTCAAGAAAATGTCAATATCCGGTTAAGAAGTTTGTCCGAGTTTGTAAAACTATCCAACAAATTGCTTTGATATTAGTTGGCACAATTGTTATTGGTTAGCGTTACCCATCACACATACAGTTAATTTTAGGACCTTCAGTGCAAGGTCACACTTAATTTTCATATCATGTGTTTCCACTGTACCAATATTACGAGCATCAAACATTTTCATGTCATAATCACATAATGTCAACAACTTCTTTTTTTACATTTCAGATACAGGATTCTTCGTCATCCAGAATGTCTCAACAAAGGTCCAACTTACAACACCTCTTGCTGACATTCTAAGATTTTTCGCATGGACTGTCTGTCTGACATAAAATGTGTCACATGGACTGATTCTAAGAGATGTCACATGTAATGTCTGTCTGACATTCTAAGATATGCCACACATAAGTATGTCTGACGTTCTAAGAGATGTCGCATTGAAGTCTGTCTGACGTATTAAGATATGTCACATGGAATGTCTCTCTGATTACTCCTATAAGATATGTCGTGCAGATATTTATTGTTGACCATTCAATTTATAGTTTATGTATGAATCATTTGATTTTCAGCAATTCTGTTTCACCATGAAACCATGTAACCATTATATAGCTGTCTGATCACTGTGTCAAATACTGAGACATGTGTCATACTGACAATTTATGAAATACTCGAGTGAATTTCAATAGCGGGCATTGTGTAATCCCCCATTTGGATTTATCGTAGTCGTCATTAGTTCAAACATCGTAGACGGAGTTAAACCATAATAGGCAGCTGAACCAGTAATGTTTAGCATCTTGGAAACAAACTTGCAGAACACTTCAACATATATAGGCCGTGTGCTGCTCCACTTTTCGGTACCAACTCAGCTGGCAAATTCTAGTCGCCATTTGTCCCTGAATTTGGAAATGATAGGCATGTCTCCTCTTTAGTTTTTGTTTTCCGTCTTCGATAGTGCATGAAAATAGGGAGTCATTGCTGGCCTCCAATGGGGACTTGAATCTCCATGTAAATGGACATTTGATCTCGATCAAACCCTCACCACAACACTTACATGACACAAGTCCATCCGGACTTGCTCCAAGATGCGGATACTTTGCATTTACACATAACCCACTTTCGTTACATTTGAAATGTTCATGTTTTTTCTTTTGAATGTTCTCATATGTTCTGCGCGCTGCACGCTCGTGCGACCGTCCCAAACGAACACTTTGGCCATCATACTCCTTGTCATCATATTTCATGAGAGTTTTTACCAAACACTCTGGTGGTGTATCCTCTTTACGTTTGTAAATAGTTCCAAAATTTGATGCTGTTAGACGGCCTACTCTAGCTATGTGCCAGTCACTGTTGTTTGACTGGCCTCGCGATTCTCTTTCTATTGTTTCACAATCAGAAGTATTTACTTTCAAGCTACTAAAATAACTGGTAAAATTAGATACACACGTTGCATCACTCAAATCTACATTGTCTCTGTACACATATTCTACATTATGTCATTTGGGGATTTCTTCTTTCTGTGTTTCTTGCTGGGGCGTTGGCAAAGAGAATTTGTTCGCATATAGCCATGCAGCATGTTTATTAACAGAAATAAGCTTTTCACTGAATCTTTTTAAATCTACAGCTTTGAAATCTCTTTTCAGCATAATTTTTTGTTTAACTGATTAACGTGAGGTGTCATTAAATTTGTGTTTTTTGAATGCTAAATCCTGCGATTTTTTTGGACTCAGTTTCCTTTTTCGCGATGGTTTTATCCACCAACATTCTGTGGAGGTTGAAGAATTTAATCCATCTCTTTTCTTCTCCGATAAGTCGACCAGTCCATAGAGCATCCCAGCTATGTGGCTGCATGATTCACCTTCCCTGAAAGTATATTTATGTAAACATTAAAAAAAAAATATGCCAATTTTGTCACAAATGCCTGCTTAGTCATAACTGACATTCGCTTTATAATATTTGAATAAAAAAACAACTAAATTACTTAGGTGTGAACCAAATGCTACAACGTTTATAATATCCTTGTGTGAGGCTTATGATTAGTTTAGTTTAAACATATTTATTTAACAACGATTGCGAAACAAGTACTTGCAACTTAGATTAATCACTCTCGATGGCTTCCTGGGTAGAACCAGTACTAAGCAATGTGGATTAATTATCTTGCTCAAGGATAAATAACGTGGCCACGGCGAGGATCGAACCCACGACCTCTCGATCTGGAGTTCGACGCTCTACCACTGGAGCACACACTCCAGGTTTATGATTACGAAAGATTGTGTGGCATTTTACGTCCCATTTAACACCAGTCATACACAGATGGGGTCCTCGGTTTATAGCCTCATGCAGAATACTTTGGTGTACTGGAGACCACTGGTTTACTTTAAAGTCCAGTGTTACACAATTTTATTTGGAATTTGGTAACTTATAATATGTATATCCATTGTCAAGTATTGACCGCCGTAGAACATAATAGACAACAGAACAAGCCAGACTGAAATATTTTTTATTTAAATTTAAAAAGTAATATGTCTTACCCTGCATTACAATTACAACCAGCTGATTGGATTTGTCCTGACATCTTTGACATGCAAAGCCATACATCATAGTCAGGCTTTTGGTTTTCATTCTGTGTAGAGATGGAGGGAATTACTTTACATTTAACAAAACAATGACTACAATTGCCTGTAATTTGATGATATTGTAAGCTGTGAACATGGCCATCCTTGAAAAACACCTTTGCTTTCAATGCCCTGTTGGCTTTCATTTGGTCATGGTCAAATGTTCTCTGCGTGTTCAGCACCAAATAATTGTACAAGTCCTTTTCATTTATGGACGGAATATCGTCGACAGAACTAGTCCAGTTACTTTTCAATTACATGGGGTCCGGTAAATCCTCCCCAAACGGTGTAATACATTTTTCATGTTTGCGTCGATTGGCAATTTCTTCGTCGTTTTGAGCTATTTTTTCAACGGTTTAACCCCGATCTGTAAAGCTCCCTTCGCTCGTTGAATCTGTTCGGATTTATTTCCAGATACGAACTCTCCATGATCTCTTAAAAAACGCCTAAGGTCACGTACTTTACATTTATCTGGGTCAAACGCATCAGTAGATCCTTTGTCAGCCATTTTTAATAGAAAACTACCTCACCGGAAGTGATCGGAAATCGATTTTCGAAGGGAGTGAACTCGCGATAAGGGAAATAACAGCATATGATCAACTCGGCTATAACCTTTTAGATCGATCTTAATAAATAAGAAATAGCCAGGATAGTTTTTCTGAAACGGTAGCTTAACACATTATTTTTGGGCAAAAACACCCAAATTTGAACAAAAATAGCTAAAAACTTGAATAATTATTTTAATATTATTATCATTGCAATATTAGGGAGCTGAAGCTTCTGAAAGTTGCTTGTTATATTCATGTAAATAAAAATAATATTTGAAATAAACAAAATGTAGACTGCTTGCCATTTTGGGTGGAAATCAGCAAAAAAAGCGTACAAATTGCTCATTTTTGGAATAATTTTTTAAAAAATATTGACACTTTCAGTTAAACAAAATAGTAGGTTTTAAAGTGTTTTCATTTATCTAAAGATGTCTCAAGGATCAGAGATTTGGAAAAACTGGGATATTTTGGGCCAAAAGTTGCAAATTTTAACCAAAATCACTAAAAACCGGATTACTTCTAAAAATATAAAAGTCCTTAAAGTTATCTCTTATATACAAGTTCATGAAAACAAATATTTGGAATGAATAAAATATATAAATCTTGAAATTTTGGGGGGAAATCAACACAAATGAATTAAAGTCGCTGATTTTTGGAATAGTTATGAAATTTTAAATTATGATTAAAATATAATAAACAGAAGTCGTTATAGTATTTCTTTAAATGTAAAGGTGTCATGAGCTTCAGAAGAGACAGTCCTAAAGGATCAGAGATTTGAAAATGCCATTCCTTATGGCCCAGAATATCGAAATTTAAACCAAAACTGCCGAAAACTGGACTATTTAAAATACAATTTATTGCAATATAAGGGAGTTGAATGTTTTTTAAAATAAACAATCTATTATATTATTGTGCGTGGGAAAAATGTTTGGAATAAACAAAGTTGATACATCTTGACATTTTTGAAGAAAATCTACAATAATAAAGCATAAAATAAAAGATTTTTGGATATTGATTTATAACAAAACAAAGTATTTTTCAAAAATGTAAATAAAGATGTATTAAGGTACAGACAAAATGTTCCTTGAAACTTGAAAGCAGGCTGAAAATAAAATTTACGAAAATTTGAATATTTATTAAAAAATGATTTCTTTTGAAATGAAAGGGTGCTGAAGGTCTATACAATTTTCTTATTATGTAGACAAAGAAACACCCATTACATTTTGACTTAAATATACCAGTTTTGAATTACATCTTTCCTTTTGTTTCGATTTCGTAGGGAAAGATATGATCGACAGACAGGTATCTAGAAGATACTTGACTCAAATAAGTCAGTAATACGTTAACAATTAGAATCATCGAATAATGGTATTTTTGTTTGATTGATTAATATTTAATCTTATTATTTACCTTATCAGATGAGTGATGTATTTTAGATATAAATAAAGATACACATATCGGACAGGTAAAGCAGCATTCAAGGACGACAGTCAACTACAAAACACAAAAACAAACACGCAAACAGACAATCGATAAGGCCACTATGATCGAGAAACGAAAAAGTGTTTAATGATTATGTATTTTATTGATTTGCTCAAGGGTCTTCTTAGACTTATTGAAATATTGTTATATGTATGGAGGGTGGCCTCGAACCTCCATAGACTTATTTCGAGGCAAATAAAGTTTCTTCTTCTACTTCTTCTTCTATGTTCGTGTATATGGGAAAAAAATGGACGAACACATAAAAAACAAAAAAACAATTAGCTTAAAAACAAAGAATTGCATGAATATCCTGTATTTGTAATATAATAAGTACTGATAAAGGTGATCCTTCTTTGAGAGCAACTAACACAATTAAGAGAATAATGCAGCAGTCTCGGTTTTATTGAATCTGTTCATGAGAAGTAATGAAAGAAGCAACACTTCTCACGCCCCCTAGCACCGGCTTAAGCGGTATTCTACTTCAAAGCCACCTATATTGGGCTCGTTGGTCCCAAAGGACCAGTCAAAAAATAACACTACTGATTCGTAGCACGGGGAGACTTTTTACAGCCGCCACACTGCACTAAACGAACGCTAGTGTGAATGTTAATAAGTACTGATAAAGGTGATCCTTTGAGAGCAACTAACACAATTAAGAGAATAAAGCAGCAGTCTCGGTTTTATTAAGTCTGTTCATGAGAAGTAATGGAAAAAATAAGACAGTTTTAAACGATTTTGATAATTAAACTCAAACTCACAAATTGCATACGTAAATGCCATTGTAGTATTTCTTTTATTAAACTATTGCAAACAAAAAATATGCCAATTAACAGAACCGAGAGAAGTGATATTTCAATTTTGGGTTGAGAAAAAAATGCAATTAAGAAGTAAACGTAGTTTTAAAGAAAACTCAGCCTGGAAAATAATATACGTCTCAAAGCATACAGAAAGAGACAATCATGATATTAACATCTTTAACAGAATACTACGTTGTCATCTGCGGAATGTTGAAGCATGTTGACATTCTGAATATGGTATGCATGCTACAGCTAACTCCCCTGCATTCACACCATGTTGCAATACAGGGAAGTCTATGCTTTCTGCAAGTACAGAGTAAAATAAGTTTCGCAAGATACTTTGACCACATTCCGAAATTATAAAGGAACAGATGGGCATCTGTAATAACAGGCTTTATAACAAAGTTCAAGGTGTACCATCCCTATTCTAAAGCTATGTAAGACTTTCCGAGGTCCTTGTTTGCACGTAGTGGTATGCACGGAAATGTTGTACTGCTGCTGTTGCATATGTATGGGAAATACTGCTCATCAAGAGCTGACCAGTTGAATTCACAACGCTATATGATGAACATTGTAATGAGGCACTGGATTATTATTAACTGATATCCACTTGATAACTAGTCCAGGGTCTCATTACAACAGCTTGTTGTATGCCCATTCTACTGAGTGGTGGATTGGATTGGAAAATCTCACCACCAGATTTTACTATAGACCGTGTGTCCGTTTAGACAACCTGCTGTTTAAAATATTCTTTAATTACCGTCTTTCAAAACATGTCTGTCAGGATGCTCTGTCCTATTGACGTAGCGGTATCTAGATTATACTTTTATTTCAGCAGTCATATACTCAAACTACTTTGTAAATCAGTTGTTTTCTTTTAAGAACGATAGAACTGAAGCAAAGACTGCTGTGCTAGTCTTTCAAACCTCCTTGCAACATTGCCTTTGTATCTACCCTGTGTTAACTTGCATCACGTGTAACACTCGTAGCTGCTGAATATTTAAGGACTATTTATCTGCCATCTTTTTATAAACACAAACTCCAAAATGGATGGGGTATGGTCAAGTGAAATTTTCAACCAAATGCATACTTTGCGCATGAGCAATGCCAACCATAATGTACATGACAGTATTTCAATATTATTTACGTGTACATAATATCAGAAATAATATGGCTGAAATATGCCCTTTTTATCCGAAAAGTATGACGGCAATATTCTTTTTTTTTTTTAATGTCAAATAAATTGTTCCATTTATCCAGCGAGAGCAGACGAGACATCATTTCTAAATAAAATAAACCATGTTATCACATCTTCCAAATTTCAAAGTGCACCATTGTATAAAGGCAAAGATAATCTTTCAATGACATGTGTTTCGAAATAATCTCAATGTTATAGTATGATGACATAGACGGACTTTTTCTGTAATTATTTTATAACCGGCAACTATATTTGTGGATGTGTTAAACAGAACTGAGTGACTATTTTGCATAGAAACATTGCCAAACAAAACCAATTGATCATTTTCATGTCTATATTCGGTCCAAACCAAATAAAAAATCTATTAAACTGTTAATCCGAACGTTTCACCTTACCACAATGTAAGTGAACGCTTTTCATGTGTATCTTTTTAAATACCAAATTGTTATTCTATTTTTTTAACAGTAGTGTACTATTACAATTATGCTATACATATTTTTAGTGTGAATGTGAATTCATCAATAGTATATAATTCAATGATGGAATCAAATGCTGATAATCACATAGGCTTTTGCATATGTTAAATAACTAACGAGAAGGGTGTTCCACGGAACGCTTTTGTAGATTGTCGTGTGCTTATTTAACGTTATGAGCTAGGTCAGGTTGCAGGTAAAGGTTTAATGGAAAGGGGCATAACTTTGCCAAAATAAAAAACCTTGGGTGAGATGAAGATATTTATGAAGTTTCATGAACATAGGTGAACTATTTTTTAAGTTATGAACAAGTTCAGGTTGCAGGTTAAAGCGTGACGGACAGACGGACGAAGACGATGAATGAAAAATGGTTGAATGTTTGCTTCTTTATGTTTTTATACGTTTTTAAGGGTTGAACTATTGAACTGTTATATGTTGACATGACTTACGTAACCATTTTGAACGCAATCAAATACACAAAAACAAATTTGGTGGAGTTAATCCATGCCATACATCTATTTTTATATCAATTTAGAACATATTCTTAAAAATTACCTCCCTTTATAAAACAATAGTTTTACACACTTAGGCTACCGAACTAAAAATACTATCCTGGCTTAAAAGAAGCATAAGACATTGACCTTTCCGAAAATGCATATTAGAATTTGCCAGCTTGAGTGGTACCAATATGTCAAACTTTGGGTAGCAGCACAAGGCCTAATATCTTCTGTAGTAGAATACATAAGAAATTATAAAAAGTAAAAATAAAGTTTAACTTTTAACTTTATACATGCAGATCAAAGCAATACTATTTGCATGTATACTTCTCAATGTCAATAAAAGGAATATATACATATTAACGATGACAACTAGAAATTTACCAAAGGGTTCCATTAAAAAATGACCCCATGAAGGCAATTTAATATACATCTACAGTGAACCCTATTTTCCGAAAGTTGATTCTCAGACTCAAATATTGGATTCATGGGTGAGTGTTAAATTTCAAAACTGCCTTCCTGGGGTCCCATCCATGTTAAAATGGATTGGCCCTGGTGTTCCATGTATTTTTCAATGGAATAGCCCTGGGGTCAAAAGTATGTTTAATGTAATTGCTCAGGGGTCCCACGTATGTTTTATTGGAATAGTCCTGGGTCCCATGTATATTATAATGGATTAGCCCTGGCGTTCCATGTATTTTTCAATGTAATAGCCCTGGGGTCCCAAGTATGTTTTAATGGAATAGCCCTGGGTCCCATGTATATTATAATGGATTAGCCCTGGTGTTCCATGTATTTTTCAATGTAATAGCCCTGGAGTCCCAAGTATATTTTAATGAAATAGCCCTGCGGTCCCGTGTATGTTTTAATGAAATAGCCCTGCGGTCCCGTGTATGTTTTAATGGAGTAGCCCTGGGGTCCCATGTATGTTTTAATGGAATAGCCCTGCGGTCCCGTGTATATTTTAATGGAATAACCCTGCGGTCCCGTGTATGTTTTAATGGAACAGCCTTGGGGTCCCGTGTATGTTTTAATGGAATAACCCTGCGGTCCCATGTATACTTTAATGGAATAGCCCTGTGGTCCCGTGTATGTTTTAATGGAGTAGCCCTGTGGTCCCGTTTATGCTTTAATGGAGTAGCCCTGGGATCCCATGTATGTTTTATTGAAACAGCCCTGGGGTCCCATGAATGTTTAAATGGAATAGCACAGTGGTCCCGTGTATGTTTTAATGGAATAACCCTGCGGTCCCGTGTATATTTTAATGGAATAACCCTGCGGTCCCGTGTATGTTTTAATGGAACAGCCTTGGGGTCCTGTGTATGTTTTAATGGAATAACCCTGCTGTCCCGTGTATGTTTTAATGGAACAGCCTTGGGGTCCCGTGTAAGTTTAAATGGAATAGCACAGTGGTCCCGTGTATGTTTTAATGAAACAGCCCTGGGGTCCCATGAATGTTTAAATGGAATAGCACAGTGGTTCCGTGTATGTTTTAATGGAATAACCCTGCGATCCCGTGTATATTTTAATGGAATAACCCTGCGGTCCCGTGTATGTTTTAATGGAACAGCCTTGGGGTCCTGCGTATTTTTTAATGGAATAACCCTGCGGTCCCGTGTATGTTTTAATGAAACAGCCCTGGGGTCCCATGAATGTTTAAATGGAATAGCACAGTGGTCCCGTGTATGTTTTAATGGAATAACCCTGCGGTCCCGTGTATATTTTAATGGAATTACCCTGCGGTTCCGTGTATGTTTTAATGGAACAGCCTTGGGGTCCTGTGTAAGTTTTAATGGAATAACCCTGCGGTCCCGTGTATGTTTTAATGGAACAGCCTTGGGGTCCTGTGTATATTTTAATGAAATAGTCTTGGGGGTCCTTTGTATGTTTTAATGGAATAGCCCTGGGGTCCCGTGTATGTTTTAATGGAATAGCCCTGGGGTCCCATGTATGTTTTAATGGAATAGCCTTGGGGTCCTGTATATGTTTTAATGGAATAGCCCTGCGGTCCTGTGTATATTTTAATGGAATAGCCCTGCGGTCCCGTGTAAGTAAAATAAAACCTTGTCGGATTTGACTAAGATATATATATTGTAATTTCATCTAAACTGTGCTAGCCATGACTTGAATGACAGGGTTCTTATATAATTATATGTTTATGAAACTCCAAAGTAAATAATGCTGGATTCCCAAACATGGTTGTCTTGCATACCTGTACCTAACGAGCCATATACCCGTTTCTTCGTTGCCATTTGGTGTTTCGCTGTTTTAGAAACAAACTCGCTTTTTTCATTAGGCAAAACTATTTTATTTTTATTTTTTTGATTTTACAATCCTTTATAATAAAATATCTCATAAAATGTTTCTTGCAATTTCTTTGCCTTTCGTCTTTCCATAGGGATTTCAATAAACGTGGCTGCAGCGTAAATGGAGTGTCTACAGTAGAATTTGCAGCAACTCTGCAGTTCTGCAGGTGAGAAGGTTCTAGGCCCATTCTCCATATTTTATTTTGATGTAAATAGAGGATGAGCCTGGTATGTTCATTCCTATTAGGCGCCAAATAACCTTCCATGTGTTGGTGCGCATATGTCCAAACAACCAAAAGACTAGAAAATGACGAGGAGATAATTAGGATTGTCTTTAATAAAATTTTAGAAATTCAAAAGAATGACGACTTTACAGAACCTCTGGAAATGTACATGAAAAGGTTCAAGCTTAATGGAAATTAAGCTAGTAGAGATGCCCAGTAGGAGCATCTGTTCAAGTTAAACGGTAAGGGCATTCAGTCGTAATTCTTATCTGACTTGTTTCCATATCCTATCGTACTTTTCTCTGGTTGATTTTGTTTTAATCGGTTTTGTTTCTTTTTCTATTTTTAATATTTTAAATATTTTCTGAAAAAAGTATTCAAATTTGATTGATCTTTTCCGACCTTCCCACTTATCCAAAATCTTTACAATTTTGTAAAACAAATCTTCAAATCTTTGTCTGTTTTTAGAAGGCAAATCATATACTACCAAGTATTTATCTAAATGGTACTTTCTGTGGTAAATAGTTTTCTTCCGGCTGTAATCGTAACCTGCAATAAGAATGTAGCCGTTGTTAGTGCCGCAATTAAGGCAAAAACGTTCGTTATCGAAAACTTCACAAGTATCATTACAATTCACACACGCGTAAGAACACTTGTAACACAGCTTGGCTCTGGTACAATATTTGCAAAGCTTGTTTTTATTTGTCATGTAAAATAAGATACAATATGTGCACACCCCAGGGGGATCAATAATATCTAAAACTCTTTCACAATATTTGCAATTCATTATATTATACCATAGCATTATATTTTTAAATACAGTCTTAAAGAAATATTATCTTATATAATTATATAAATGGAACGTATAGAAAAGAAAATCAAAAACTTTAAGAAAAATCAAACGGAACATGCAAAACTATTGATTTTAAAGATATGAATAAACTTGAAAAAGAGTTAATAATGTTTTCAAACTTTCAAGATTTGACAGAAAGAATCATAACAATGGCAAAACAACTAAAACTGTCATGGAAAATAAAAAAAGAGTTATAAACAAACTACGTTCTTTGTGCACGAAACAAATTTCAGAGGCAACCAGTTACCATCCAACTTTATACGAAGTTTCTTTTATTGCCTACTATGATGTTTTACTTAGCCAAGGAATTGAAATTATTATGTATGGTTGAGTAAAATAATATAATTCTTTTTATATGGAACATTGGATAGAAGATATTTACGCTGACGGAGAAATTTACAGAAAAGAACTTTGTTTCGAAGCCTCTAGTATGCTTGACGATGAAGAAAAATGTCTCCAAGATGATTTTGAAGATGAATTAAACCTATTCAAAGATGAATTAAAAAAGACTTTTGAAAAAACACTCAGCGATAAGGAAAAACCTATAAAAGAAAACACAGACAGAAAAGTCAGCCAGTTCGTATCAGACAAACTCAAACTACTTGCGGAAGGAAAATATTTCCCCGCCGTAACTTTTAATTTAATATAATCTTTAATATATGAGTATTTACAGTTATGCAGAAGAAGAAAGAAAATATTTTGAAGAGGAACACAAGGTTTATGAGAAAGTAGATGCTTACGAGCAAACTCTTTTAACTGAGACAAATGAACTTCTCAGCGAGTTTAAGACAGTTCACATGCAACGATTGTCAGATGATATTACAGCTTTTAAGAACGATTGGATGATAAAAACTGAGATTGAGTGCAATGATGTTGTAAAGCTTCTCACATATCTAACAGAAAAAGAAATTAAGATTTTTAATGAAACACAATTAAAAGTAATGTCTAAAAATTTTGAGTTGTTCAGAGATAATCTAATCAACAATATGGAAAAACTTCATGTGATTAATACTGATATCGGATGTTATGAAGACTTTGAAACGTTTGTCGAAAGTTTAAAAGAAATGATTGATGCAGAAGTTTTTGATAAATACGAGTTTATAAACTATTGCAAATACAGGATAAAAATAAAATCACTGACAGCTGGAGGTAATCTTGAAACGTTGATGTTGATAGATACTGCAAATGTCATGTAAAATAAGTCAGATGATAGATAATAGAGTTCTTGAGGAAAAATGCTATCGGAGATACTTAGACATTCTTCTGGATAACGAAATAGATGCTCTCTTGGATGAGGGTACTAACTAGGGCACCAATGAATATGTTTATGAGGTTACCGTTGAGGACGCCGACGAAGGCGAAAATATTAAATAAAAAATGTTATTTAATTAATATAGGCTTAAAGAAATAATCTTATGTAATATTATATTAATGAGTATCCGAGAAATTGAAACATCCCCAAAACAGAATAGCAAGGTTTTTAAAGTAGATGGTTATTTAAGTAATGATCCGATATGTCCAACGACAAAAAGCACACAATCCTGCTGTAAAGTTTCTCAGAGCAGAACTAAAAAGAACAGGTGGATTTAAATTAAGCATTGATCTAAAACTTACTTTTAAAAAAAAATTATCAGGAGGCAAAGGAAAAGGTCCTGAAACCTGTACAAAACAGCTTACTTTGCCTCAAAGTCTGCAATAATATTAAACAAAAATCAAATACCAGAAGCATTAGACAAAGCACGGGAAGAAATTATAAATAGAATTGGAAATTGGATTCGGGAGAGATGCCAAACAAAGATGAAAAAGTTAAGTTTAAAAACTACGACAGACAGCTAATGGTTCCGTTTGCTATTTATGCTGATTTTGAAGCAGTAACCGAAAGTATTTCTTCAGTATCAAACAATCCTAAAAAAACACATACGGAAGCATATCAAAAGCATACTGATTGCAGTTATGTGTACAAGGTTGTTTGTTGCTATGATTATCAGTATTCAAAACCAGTTGTAACGTATAGAGGACCAAACGCTGTTTACAAGTTCTTAGAAAAAATGATAGAAGAAGAAAAGATGGTGCAAGAAAACCATGAATGCAAACTTTAAAAAATGTCTAGTAATGTCACAGGAAGAAGAAGCTGGATTCCAAAAATCTAAATCATGTCATATTTGTGGTAATAGTTTTGCAACAACTCTCAAAAAAGGTGACGCGGGTTATACAGTGGCATACAAAAACTTCATCAGGTTAGAGACCATTGCCATATAACTGGAAAGTATAGGGGCAGCGCTCATGACATATGTAATATTAATTTCAGGTTGACTAGAATAGAAAAATACCTGTTGTGTTTCATAACTTGAAAGGATATGATTCTCACTTTATAATGCAACACATCGGAAAGTTTAAACGAAACATAAATGTTATACCAAATAACATGGAAAAGTACATGGCTTTTATGGTAGGACAAAGTATGGTGTTTATTGATAGTTTTCAGTTTATGTCTCAGTCATTAGAAAATTTAGTAAAAAACATCCCTTCGTTTCAATACACCTCTCAGGAATACTTTGATGATAAGCTAGAATTAATAAAACTATTATGATTATGAACACGCTAAAAAAATATGGAAAACATTTAAGATTAAAAATATGGGAGAATATCATGATTTGTATCTTAAGACTGATGTGCTGACAGATGTTTTTGAAAACTTTAGAAAAATGTGCATTGAGTATTACAAATTAGATCCTTGTCATTACTTCAGTAGTCCTTTTAGCTTGGGATGCATGCCTTAAGATAACTGGTATCCAAGTTGACTTAATAACTGATATTGATCAATATTTGTTTGTGGAAAAAGGATTAAGAGGCGGTACGAGTTATATTGCAAACAGATATTCACAGGCTAACAATAAATATATGACAAACTATGACAAGAAAAAAGAAAGCAAGTACATAATATATCTCGATGCTAATAACTTGTATGGGTGTGCTATGTGTAAACCGTTACCCACTGGCAACTTCAAGTGGGTTGATAAGTTGGAAAAAGGAAAATCAAATTACATTGTTGAGTGCGATATTGAGTATCCTGAGCAACTACATGACTCGCATAATGATAATCCTCTCGACCCGGAAAGTTTAAATATCAAAGATGAGTGGTTGTCAGACTATTGTAAAAATTTAAAACAAAAATTTAATTTAGGATATTGTAATGTTAATAAACTTGTTACGACGTTGAAAAATAAAGAAAAGTATGTCGTGCATTTTAGAAACAGTTCGACGAATCAAAGTGGTTGAAAACATACATAGACTTTAATACTGCCAAGAGAACAGCTGGTAAAAATGCTTTTGAAAAATATTTCTTCAAACTGATGAACAATTCAGTTTTTGGTAAAACTATGGAAAATTTGAGAAAAAGAATTAATGTTTAATTGACTCACGACGAGGAGGTTCTCATAAAATATGCTTCAAGACCTTTATTTATTTCTTGTAAAATGTTTAATGAAAATTTATTTGCCATAAACAGAATAAAAGAACGATTAGTTTTAAATCGTCCTTGTTATGTTGGTATGTGTATTTTAGACTTGTCAAAATATTTGATGTATGATTTCCATTACAACTATATCAAAAACAAATATGATAGAAAAGCTAAGTTATTATTTACTGATACCGATTCCTTATGTTATGAAATAAAAACAAAAGATGTGTATGCGGACTTTTACAAGGATAAAGACCTGTTTGATAATTGTGATTATGATCCAAAAAGTCAGTTTTATTTTAATGATAATAAAAAGGTTATTGGCAAGATGAAAGATGAAACGTGCGGTATGCCTATCGTTGAATTTGTTGGTTTGCGAAGTAAACTATATTCGTATGTGCTAGATAATAAGGTTAGCGCAAACAAATGTAAGGGCGTTAAAAGGTGTGTTGTTAAAAAACAGATAGCACATGACGATTACAAAAAGATTTTGTTTACGGCAACAGAAGCTTACCATGAGATGAAAGTTATAAGATCACAAAAGCATAACATAAGCAGCTATGCAATAAATAAAAAAATCTTATCAGCTTATGATGATAAACGGTACATACTATATAACGGACAAGATACGTTAGCATACAAGAAAAAATGATATGCAGATCGATGAGGAAGACTACTGTCAGGTTCCGTCTGACTTTGCTTAATGAGTTGCAAATGTTATGTTATTAAAATGACAAACCGGATTGATTAGTAGTATAGATACTGGGGTATCAGGCGAGTTTCACAGAGAGGGGTTGCTTGAGAAAACTGTTGAAATATGTTGGTGTTGATTTAGGCGTGACTTACATTTAGATCTTGATGTAAATGAGAGTTACGCCTGAGTCCCCCTGGCATATTTCACTAGTTTTTCTCGTGCCCCCCGCGAGGGGAAACTGGCCTGGTACCCCCAGTATCTATACTACTGGTCACATTTTCACAGGCTTTATTGTGTAACTTTAAGTACACTCGTTTATCATGATTTTTATAAGTAATGAAAAGAGCAAATCATTGAAATGTGATTTAGGCTTCATACGCGCATTTATTCATATTGATAAAAATATGTAATATGTATCATACATAATTGTTTTGTTTTCCATTAATGTGTATTGCAACATTTTATGTATAATGTGCTTTACAACATTTGATGTATAATATAATTGTTATTTTGTCATCACATATGCCATGTAGATTTCATGTAGAATTCATTATGGTATATTGTTAATGAAATTTCCTGGGCACTCAGATATTATTGTAATCATTTGAAAAAAATAAAACAAAAACTCTACTATACAGTATTGCACTTTCTTCTTTATTTCCACACCAAAGAAGATCTACTATACAATATTTTCTACCTAATTTCAATACCAAAGATCTATTATACAATATTGAACCTTTCTCTTTTTTCCATACCAAAGATCTACAATACAATATTGAACTTTCTTCTTTATTTCCATACCAAAGATCTACTATACAATATTGAACTTTCTTCGTTATTTCCATACCAAAGATCTACTATACAAAATTGAACTTTCTTCTTTATTTCCATACCAAAGATCTACTATACAATATTGAACTTTCTTTGTTATTTCCATACCAAACATCTACTATACAATATTGAACTTTTTGATTTATTTCCGTACCAAAGATCTACTATACAATATTGAACGTTCTTCCTTCTTTCCATACCAAAGATCTACTATACAATATTGAACTTCCTTCTTTATTTCCATGCCAAAGATCTACTATACAATATTGAACATTCTTCCTTCTTTCCATACCAAAGATCTACTATACAATATTGAACTTTCTTCTTTATTTCCATACCAAAGATCTACTATACAATATTGAACTTTCTTCTTTATTTCCATACCAAAGATCTACTATACAATATTGAACTTTCTTTGTTATTTCCATACCAAACATCTACTATACAATATTGAACTTTTTGATTTATTTCCATACCAAAGATCTACAATACAATATTGAACTTTCTTTTTTATTCTCATACAAAAGATCTACTATACAATATTGAACTTTTTTCTTTATTTTCATACCAAAGATCTAGTATAGAATATTGAACTTCCCTCTTTATTTCCATACCAAATATCTACTATACAATATTGAACTTTCTTCGTTATTTCCATACCAAAGATCTACTATACAATATTGAACTTTCTTCTTTATTTCCATACCAAAGATCTACTATACAATATTGAACTTTCTTTGTTATTTCCATACCAAACATCTACTATACAATATTGAACTTTTTGATTTATTTCCATACCAAAGATCTACTATACAATATTGAACGTTCTTCCTTCTTTCCATACCAAAGATCTACTACACAATATTGAACGTTTTGATCTATTTCCGTACCAAAGATCTACTATACAATATTGAACGTTCTTTTTTCTTTTCATACCAAAGATCTACTATACACTTTTGAACTTTCTGTTTTATTCTCATACAAAAGATCTACTATACAATAATGAACTTTATTTCCATACCAAATAATTACTCTACAATATTGAACGTTCTTCTTTATTTCCATACCAAAGATCTACTGTAGACTATTGAACTTTCTTTTTTATTCTCATACAAAAGATTTACTATACAATATTGAACTTTTTTCTTTATTTTCATACCAAAGATCTAGTATAGAATATTGAACTTCCCTCTTTATTTCCATACCAAAGATCTACTATACAATATTAAACTTTCTTCTTTATTTCAATACCAAAGATCTACTATACACGTTTTTCTTTATTTCCATACCAAAGATCTACTCTACAATATTGAACTTCCTTCTTTATTCCAATACCAAAGATCTACTATACAATATTGAACTTTGTTCTTTATTTCCATACCAAAGATCTACTATACAATATAGAACTTTGTTCTTTATTTTCATACCAGTGATTTACTATACAAAATTGAACTTTCTTGTTTATTCTCATACCTAAGATCGACTATACAATATTGAAATTTCTTCTTTATTTCCATACCAAAGATCTACTATATAATCTTTATCGCCATACAAAAGATCTATAATAAAATATTGAACTTCCTTATCTATTTCATAACCAAAGAATATTGAACTTTCTTCTTTATTTCCATACCAAAGATCTACTATACAATATTGAACTTTCTTCTGTATACCAAAGATCTACTATACAATATTGAACTTTCTTCTTTATTCCCATACAAAAGATCTATAATAAATATTGAACTTTCTTCTCTACTTCATTACCAAAGATCTACTATACAATATTGAACTTTCTTCTTTATTCCCATACAAAAGATCTATAATAAAATATTGAACTTTCTTCTCTATTTCATTACCAAAGATCTACTATACAATATTGAACTTTCTTCTTTATTTGCATACCAAAGATCGACTGTACAATATTGAAATTTCTTCTTTATTCCCATACAAAAGATCCACTATAAAATATTGAACTTTCTTTTTTATTTCCATACCAAAGATCTACTATACAATATAGAACTTTCTTCTTTATTTCCACACCAAAGATCTACTCTATACTATTGAACTTTCTTCTTTATTTCCATACCAAAGATCTACAGGAGCATCAGTTAGTGTCCCATCTGTAAGCTGTTTCAACCCTCTATTTATTCATGATCAGTTGTGCTATTGTGGTATTGTTACGTGCTACGTGAGAGTTAATACTAGAGTCTAGACCTGAGAAGTTTGATATTTTTGTACCGGATATTATTCTGAAACTCATGATGATTTAGTAATACACTCTTATTGACGACTATAAATCAGTATAATTATTTAATAATAACAGAAAAAAAACTGGATTATATTTGTAATTGATTCTCCCTGAAAACTTCATCCTTGAACATTTACGTTGCAAGACTTTGCAGTTATACATTGGCTTTATTCAGAAGTTCAATAATGTGCCATTTTGCCGCGTTGTGCAGTGGTTGTATTTTCCAAGATTTGACGAAACACCGGATCGCTTTGCCTATGCTATTTTCCTGGATATATATCCATCCCAATAAGTTGTACGCGGTTTCTTTATGCTTAAGGTTCTGGTCGTCTCTGATCACCCAAACCATGTTGTCTATGGCGACTTTCTTGTGTGCGTTTATGTTAAGTCGTCTATAAACTAGATATTGCATGAAGAAGAAATAGACTTTAGCATCAACAACCGCATAATCATACCACTCGGTGTTGTCATTACGTGATCCTGCTGGTGTGCCGACTGACCGGAACATTTCATGCCTTAACGCGTCCGGGATGATACTGCACATATGAGGCACAAACTGTACACAAAGGGTGAAATACATTGCAGTATCGTCTAAAGTCAAATTACCGTAAGACATTTTCATGAGGAGGTTGTCGTTACACGTATGCTTTACTATTCTACATCTACAACATGTGACCAATAATGATATACTCGTTTCAAGGCGTGAAAGCAATAGTTCACATATACGATATTGACCAAATAAAAGTAGCTTGGAAACGAAAGCTAAAACAAAACTGAAATCACATCTTTCCCCAACAGTGGTAGTATATGCATTCAGTGACAACGATACACACGATCTACTAATCTGTCCGTCTGTACAGTTTTCCAGACCGAATGCCAAAATCTCCTGGGCAATAATGGATCTGATGTTTGGTAAAACCATCATCTTTGCCACATGAGTTTCTTCTCTCGTGTGTTCAGAAAGAATACCTATACTTTGCAATGTACACATATACGATATTATCTTTGATATGGATGTACGTAATTCTGTATCCAGGCAAAACGTATGAATGGTGAGTTGTTTGAAAAATGAAACCCAGTCACACAATGATAGAGTCATATTATATGTACTACAACTTCGGTCACGCATAGCTAAAAAACGTAATAAAGGAGCGCTTGCTGCAAGTGCGATAATTTCTCCCATCCCGTCACACTGAATACGGAGTAAGAATGTACATCCCTCTGATAGTAACCCGTGTATAACTTGATACAGCTTTATTCGTACGTCTCCATGAATTTTTCTAGCAAACATATTGTCCTCTTTAATGAAATAGTTTGGACAAAAACCGACATTGACGCAGCACAATAATGTGTTCAAACAATAAAATACACATGCCAGTAAGTTAGGTGGCGTCCACCATTCCGCTGGTAATAGTTCTACCATATACAAGATACACGTCTTACAATGGTATGAACTGAGAGAATCTTGCCCGATTTCACGTTTAATCAAATCCTTCTTTATTATTTTTAAGAGAACATAACACTTGAACTGAATAGGTGTAAGTCTGAACATGAGTTGTCTTTCTTGGAGCGAGAATGATATCCTCCATTCGAGATTCTTCTCCTGGCTAAATGGGTAACCGATTGGAACAAAGAAGCACCCGTAGGAGTTTAACACATCGATAAATTCGAGCGGATATCTTTTACTGAGACGGAGGCGTGTGATCCAGTTTGATGCAAAAGATGGACATATCTTACATCTATAGGCGTCAATAATGTCTACTGATGTGAATCCTGGTTGAGCACGACGAGTGTCAGCTGGTCCATTCTTCTCATCTATACACTGAGCATTACTATATACTGATTTATTGTTCCTCACCAATCTGCCATACATGTCAACACTTATATAGTCATCACCTCTTCGTGCATTATCTACATTATAAGGAACACCATTGTTGACATGTTGTAGTTTTACATATCCGGGGTAGGTTGTATCGTCCCTAACAAGAAGATAACATTCTCCATCAGGCAAAACCTCACACATGTTCTCAAACACTGGGAAATGTTCATTACATAGTACCATATCCAAGTCTGAATCTAGTCCTGTCGTTGTTGAGCCTTCAGATGAACTACCGAATATGTACTGTGTATCATTGTCACCAGAGAACTGTATGCCCATTGTGCCCAGTATTTCGCGTGTTATGTATGTTTTCATGTGCATCTTACGTTCTTCTTCGGAGACGCCAATAGTGTCCATAATCTCGCACAGCCTCAGAGAGAGTGACCGGATGTAGTCGCTCATTGTAAATCTGAAGGTAAGTAATACATAGATACTATTTTAATAATTACAATAATGTAACTAGAATAACAATAAGAAGACTAATTGCAACTATAGATACTATTATTATTAAATTTACTGCTGTTATTATACTACATACAATTATGACAATAGTACAACAATATTAGTGATAACAGTAAGAATCAAATATGTATACAACACATGAATCCTTTAAATGTTTGTAGTAATAATACATTTTTGATTATTATTATTATTATTATTATTATTATTATTATTATTACTATTGCTCTTGTTATATTTTTTTATTCTTGTTTTTATTAATATTTATATTATTGCTATTGTTGTTGTTGTTATTATTATTATTATTATTATTATTATTATTAAAGTCATAATTTTTTTTTGACTGCAATGAATTTGGTAAATGTGGATATTTTATTATGTAAACGTTTACAATATATTAACAGTAATAGGCTCACTTGACAGATTTACAGATATAAGACACAATGTACATGTAAATGTATTATGTCATATACTCATTATGAGAGAGAGAGAGAGAGAGAGAGAGAGAGAGATGATAAAATGATATTTTCAAAAGCAGGAAGCATATAAACCAATAGCAATATATAGGCCATTCTTCATTCTCGACCATACACACGTTTTGAAGCGAAACTTGATTTGTTTAATCTACAGCATGATGAATGCTTATATACTGATGACGTTTATAATCTATAAGTATTATACACTTATTGCTTTAATCAATTATATTTATTGTTTTCAATTTCTGAAACCTACATGTAACACATAGTTTCCGTGAAGAATTATTCAAACTGCGCGTACATTGATTGTCAAGGGTGGATCAAGAGAGGCGTAGGGCGACCCAGCTGCGAGAGAGGGTATGGCAGACCCAGCGCTGCCACCCACCCAACCCCTCTCCACCCACCTGCACCAACACACACACAAATCAAAATCCAGCCATTGCTTCCTGATTTTAAGGGAGCTCGCGCCCGATTTATCTATAGTTGTTATCATTGGATTAAAGGTGGGATATATGTTGGCTATACATATAAGGGTAGAGATATTAGCCATATGGAATCACGTGCGGTAAAGGTGCCATATATGGTCAGTTCATGTGCAAGCGTGATATTGCCTCCGATAACAATAGGGTATCACATATTGTGAAATAGTGTACTCCTGTCTAAATAAATGTTCTTATAGCTCCAATATTAAACATGGAAGAAGAAGAAGAAGAAGAAGAAGAAGAAGAAGAAGAAGAAGAAGAAGAAGAAGAAGAAGAAGAAGAAGAAGAAAAAAAAAAAAAAAAGAAGAAGAAGAAGAAGAAGAAGAAGAAGAAGAAGAAGAAGAAGAAGAAAGAAGAGAGATGTTTTAGTTCACAGCAACGTAAAAAGGTCAGGAAAGGTCAGACAGATTTCGAATCAGGAAAATGCAAACTGGCTTGAATGTATACTCCCATTGTGTAAACAATATAGCATAGTATTGATGAAATATTGAGAATATTCAGTATTTTTAGGTCTACTCTATAATAAACAATAGAAATATTCAGCAATTATACGATTTTGCATTAGTAATACAGTTTTAGTATTCTGACAGGTTACATTGTATGGCATATATCCATTCAGTCATACTATGGTAACACTGTATGGCATAGATCCATTCAGTCATACTATGGTAACACTGTATGGCATATATCCATTCAGTCATACTATGGTAACTATCCATTCAGTCATACTATGGTAACACTGTATGGCATATATCCATTCAGTCATACTATGGTAACACTGTATGGAATATATCCATTCATTCATACTATGGTAACACTGTATGGCATATATCCATACAGTCATACTATGGTAACACTGCATAACATTTACCCATTCAGTCATAATATGGTTACACTGTATGGCATATATCCATTTAGTCAAACTATGGTAACACTGCATAACATATACCCATTCAGACATACTTTTGTAACACTGTATGGCATATACCCATTCAGTCATACTATGGTAACACTGTATGGCATATACCCATTTAGTCATACTATGGTAACACTGCATAACATTTACCCATTCAGTCATACTAGGGTGACACTGTATGATATAGACCCATTCTGCCATACTACAGTGACACAGTATGACATAGAACCATTCAGCCATACTACGTTGACACTGTATAACATAGACCCATTCAGTCATACTACGGTGACACTGTATAACATATACCCATTCAGTCATACTATGGTAACACTGTATGGCATATACCCATTCAGTCATACTATGGTAACACTGTATGGCATATACCATTCAGTCATACTATGGTAACACTGTATGGCATATACCCATTCAGTCATACTATGGTAACACTGTATGGCATATACCCATTCAGTGATACTATGGTAACACTGTATGGCATATACCCATTCAGTCATACTACGGTGACACCGCATGGCATAGATCCAGTCAGTCATACGAAAGTGACACAAAAATGACAGAGATACATTCACACATACTACGGTGACACTGTATGACACAGACCCATTCAGCATTACTACGGTGACACTGTATGACATAGACCCATTTAGCCATACCACGGTGACATTGTATGACATAGACCACAGACATATTAATAAACAGTTATGAAACTTCCTATCTTAACCAATGAACTAACCAACATATCACGAGGCACCTTAAAGTTTCCTTCTATCTTTTCTCTGAGTTATTTACTGATTTTGATCGGAATACATTCAAAAAATTCATAGTGAATAGCAAAATGGAATTATAATAATTTATGTTTATTTTCCATAATAAGAAAGTGTATAAAAAGATGTTTAAAGTTAAAAATGTCATAATTTTTCGCTTTTCACTTAAAAATCAAGGTTTTGACATAGTTAACATTACCGCCAAACTCATTTTTTGCTCCATCTATAAGAGAAAGCAAAATACTATCATTGGAATTTTTTTTTAATTTGTGATGGTATTTGGCATGAATGAAACTTGTACCTATAAAACTCTTCATGATATGTTTGTTTAACGTTGGGAAATGATTTGTGAAAATTTCGCACAGTGCAATGTGAAATTTATATACTTTTCGTAGTGTCCAATCTATTTGTTATTTGGTCTGTGCATAGACCCATTCAGTCATACTACTTTGACATTGTATGGCATAGACCCATTTAGCAAAACTACAGTGACACTGTATGACATAAACCTATTCATCCGTTCTACGGTAACACTGTATGACATAGACCTATTCAGACATACTTCGGTGACATTGTATGGTATAGACCCATTCAGCCATACTACGGTATCACTGTATGGCATAGACCCATTCAGTCATACTTACACTGTATGGCATCGACCCATTCAGTCATACCACGGTGACACTCTATTACATAGACACATTCAGCCATACTACAGTGGCAAAATATGGCATAGACACATTCAGGCATACTGCAGTAACAATGTATGACACAGACACATTCAGCCATACTACAGTGACACTGTATGGCGTAGACCCATTCATCCATACTACAGTAACAACATATAACATAGTCCCCTTCAGCCATACTGCATTGCCACTCTATGGCATAAACCCATTCAGCCATACTACAGAGGCACTGTATGGCATAGATCCATTCAGTCATACTACGGTGACACTGTATGGCATACACACATTCAGCCATACTACGGTGGCACTTTATGGCATAGACCCATTCAGCCATACTGCGGTGACCCTGTATGGCATAGACCCATTCAGCTATACTGCAGTCACACTGTATGGCATAGACCCATTCAGTCATACAATAGTGACACTGTATGACATAGACCCATTTAGCCATACTACAGTGACACTGTATGACATAAACCCTTTCATCCGTTCTACGGTATCTCTGTATGACATAGACCCATTCAGACATACTACGGTAACACTGTATGGTATAGACCAATTCAGCCATACTACGGAGTCACTGTATGGCATAGACCCATTCAGTCATACACTGTATTACATCGACCAATTCAGCCATGCCACGGTGACACACTGTGACATAGACACATTCAGCCATACTACAGTGGCAAAATATGGCATAGACACATTCAGTCATACTGCAGTAACAATGTATGACACAGACACATTCAGCCATACTACAGTGACACTGTATGGCGTAGACCCATTCATCCATACTACAGTGACACTGTATGACATAGACCCATTCAGCCAAAGTTCAGTGACACTGTATGGCATAGTCACATTCAGCTATACTATAGTGACACTGTATGGCATAGACACATTCAGCCATAATGCAGTAACAAAATATAACAAAGTCTCCTTCAGCCATACTGCAATGCCACTCTATGGCATAGACCCATTCAGCCATACTACAGAGGCACTGTATGGCATAAATCCATTCAGCCATACTACGGTGACACTGTATAGCATAGACACATTCAGCCATGCTACGGTGACACTTTATGGCATAGATCCATTCAGCCATACTACAGTGACACTGTATGGCATAGACACATTAAGCAATACTAAGGTGACAATGTATGCCATAGACCCACCTAGCCATACTGCGGTGACCCTGTATGGCATAGACCCATTCAGTCATACAATAGTGACACTGTATGGCATAGACCCATTCAGCCAAACTTCATTGACACTGTATGCCATAGATACATTCATCTATACTACAGTGACACTATATGGTATATACTCATTCAGCCATAATATGGTGACACTGTATGACATAGGCCCAGTCAGTCATACTACGGTGACGCTGTATGACATAGACACATTCAGCCATACTGCGGTGACACTGTATGGCATAGACCCATTAAGCCATACTACAGTAACACTGTATGACATGGACACATTCACCCATACTACGGTGACACTGTGTGACATAGAACCATTCAGTCGTACTACAGTGACACTGTATGGCGTAGAACGATTTAGCCATACTACAGTGACACTGTAGGGCATAGACCCATTCAGCCATACCACGGTGACACTGCATGTCATAGACCCATTCAATCATACTACATTGACACTGTATGGCATAGACTGATTCAGCCATGCTTCAGTGACACTATATGGCATTGAATCATTCAGCCATAATACAGTGACACTGTATGGCATATACCCATTCTGCATACTACGGTGACACTGTATGACCTATACCCATTCAGCCATACTTCAGTGACACTGTATGACATCGACACATTCAACCATACTATGATGACACTGTATGACATCGACACATTCAACCATACTACGGTGACACTGTATGACATCGACACATTCAACCATATTACGGTGACACTGTATGACATCGACACATACAATCATACTATGGTGACACTGTATGACATCGACTCATTCAACCATACTATGGTGACACTGTATGACATCGACACATTCAACCGTACTATGGTGACAGTGTATGATTTTGGGGATTTAAGATTCAATTGGGGATTTCCATTACGGGCTGTGTCGAAGGGTTTTGTTTAACTTTCATACAAATGTGTACCCATACGTGACCAATAAATATCTTACGGACGAACGACATCGCATATGTTTGTCCCTAGTAGAACTAAAAGCGATTATATTTCCGAATTATTCTGTATAATATTATTAAGGGAAATATTGAATACTTTGTTACAGTAAGCGTCTGAACACTTTCTGATTAATAAGACAAAAAAATTGTTTTGAATAAATAGTATTTATTTAAAGTGAAGAATCAAAACAGAAATAAGAAAAAATGAAAATAATGTCAGAAACGAGAGTATAAGTTTAAATGTGTTTTACATGTAATTACACGAACTCGGATTCGTACGTCTTCCCTACGTCTTAACACACGCATTGATTTGTATTTAAATTAATAATTGAATTGAACTGTTGTTTAACTGCACGTCAACACATTGATTAGGTTATTTCGAGTTGGCCCAAAGAAAGGGGACGGATACATAGGAACCAGGTAACCGCGATCTACCCTTAATACCGAGTAGATTCTACCCTTAATACCGAGTAGAGTCCTATGGTACGTTCTACCCTTAATACCGAGTTGATTCCTATGGTACGTTCTACCCTTAATACCGAGTAGAGTCCAATGGTACGTTCTACCCTTAATACCGTGTAGAGTCCTAGGGTACGTTCTACCCTTAATACAGAGTAGAGTCCTATGGTACGTTCTACCCTTAATACCGAGTAGAGTCCTATGGTACGTTCTACCCTTAATACCGTGTAGAGTCCACTGGTACGTTCTACCCTTAATACCGAGTAGAGTCCAATGGTACGTTCTACCCTTAATACCGAGTAGAGTCCTATGGTACGTTCTACCCTTAATACCGAGTAGAGTCCTATGGTACATTCTATCCTTAATACCGAGTAGAGTCCTATGGGACGTTCTACCCTTAATACCGAATTGAGTCCTATGGTACGTTCTACCCTTAATACCGAATAGAGTCCTATGGTACGTTCTACCCTTAATACCGAGTTGAATCCTATGGTACGCTCTACTCCTAATATCAAATAGAGTCTTATGTTACATTACCGCGTTGCGCCCTGTTCTAAATCGCGTCTAAACAATAAACGTCTAAAAATAAACTGATACTGCGATGGTTCCCTATTCTATTGAAATAATATTACTGTACTATTGTGAAAAGAACGAGAACCACGTATTACAATTTCGAAAAACTAAAGAAACTGTTCATTACTTCCTCTACATAGCTCGTTTCTAAACCCTGGATAATTAAAGCCCTCCCGCTGTAACGGCGGGCAATAGTTGTATATGGAATTTCATATTTGATTTGAATATATGGTTCTCTCTGGGACTATAAGGAAATATTCCTATGCTGTTTGAGAGTTAACTATACTAAAAAGAAAAATTGATCATTGATTGTTAATCAATACTGTACTATTGCACTATTTGAAATAATGGACTATTTTGTTTTTGTTTTTTTTATAAAACATTAACAAATACATAACTTTTTTCCTTGGTGAACAGTACTGGTTCTACCCAGATAAAGCGTGTGCAAACAAAAAAAAATCGAAAATAAATCAACCGTCATATATACTGAAAGGAAAAAGAAACGCAGGGTGCGTATTTCCGCTATATATTGCATATACTGCACACTTAATTCCATATATATTCCAAGAAAATCCCAAGATGTTCTGTAAAAAAAAAAGTGCAGTTAGTTAGAGAAAGGACACAACAGTGATGTTGTAGACGTTTTAATCACAGTACACGTTGTAACAAGAAATTCATAAATGCTGAAGTTCCTCTTTGAAAAATTGAGCCAGTTCAGTACTGTATTAAGTGATTGCAACATTTAAAGCCTAAGTTTGCTCACCTGCTTCAGCCAAATGCGCATTCTGACGATAATGGAACTTTAAAGGGGTAACCATTGGTGTGTTCAGTGCTGTTTAAACCTTCTTCCTAAAAGGACAGGCCTAATGTCGCCCTGTACCATTCGATTAGTAGTAGCATATTAAACATACAATATATAGCGGAAATACGCCTGCGTTTCTTTTTCCTTTCATTAATATAACCTCAACCTCACATTCGTTCAATGATAACGAAACATAGAGACTAAGGATTTAAGAAAGTGTGCCTGTATGTGTCCAGTAGTTATGTTGTGCTTCTATATATGATAACGACACGTATACTATTGTTAAGATACTAAGGATTTAAGAAAGTGTGCCTGTATGTCTCCAGTAGTTATGTTGCACTTCTAGATATGATAACGACTCATATGCTATTGTTAAGATACTAAGGATTTAAGAAAGTGTGCCTGTATGTCTCCAGTAGTTATGTTGCACTTCTAGATATGATAACGACTCATATGCTATTGTTAAGATACTAAGGATTTAAGAAAGTGTGCATATACGAGGGACAGTCATTAAATAGGTGCACTTTTACCGATAAGCTACATAATACATAAACCTGAGGAAAATGCTAGATGTTCACGGGTAGTTTATGTTGTACTTCTAGATATGATAACGACTCATATGCTATTGTTAAGATACTAAGGATTTAAGAAAGTGTGCCTGTATGTCTCCAGTAGTTATGTTGCACTTCTAGATATGATAACGACTCATATGCTATTGTTAAGATACTAAGGATTTAAGAAAGTGTGCATATACGAGGGACAGTCATTAAATAGGTGCACTTTTACCGATAAGCTACATAATACATAAACCTGAGGAAAATGCTAGATGTTCACGGGTAGTTTATGTTGTACTTCTAGATATGAAAACGCCATATATGCTATTATTAAGGGACTAAGGATTTCAGAAAGTGGGTTTATATGCCTCCAGACAGGCTGTGGACCCTATGATGACGCCTACCTAAAGCCCATTGGGACGGTGGCGTTTGATGTTTGTCTATGATCTTTCTTGTCGTGCCCTTAATGGTTTATTCTCTTGTTGCTCTGGCTACTGCCAAGTCATTGACTGTTCGAAGGCGGTAGTCCTATAGTCAACCCTTTTGTCTCCAGTATTTATGTTACAATTCTAGATATGATTACGGCACATATGCTGTTGTTAAGAGACTAAGTATTTAAGCAAGTGTGCCTATATGTGTTGTACTCTAGATATGATAATGACACATACGCTATTGTTAAGAGACTAAGTATATACGAAAGTGTGCATATACGCCTCCAGTATTTATGCTGTACTTATATATATAACGACACACATGCAATTGTTAAGAGACTAAGTATATAAGAAAGTGTGCATATATGCTCCCAGTATTTAAGTTATACTTCTAGATACGATAACGACACATATGCTATTGTTAAGAGACTAAGAAAGTGTGCCTATATGCCTCCAGACTGAAGGCTTTCTCTGATTATGTACTGTCATGCTCTGCCAAATGAAATTATTTTTGGTTATACTCATATATAAAATAAGTGAGTTTTCTTAGATATTAATATTTAAGGGAAATTTATATCAAAATGTTTTCTTTTGATATATGTGTCTTTATTGTTGTATTAAGAGTATAATATAACTACTGAAACAAATTGAATACTAATTGTATTATAGGTTATGTAATCTTTGTTTTTAATATATATTAACAATATACTTACCCTTTGACGTAGCTATATCATCGTCACCAAGTATATAAAACCTGTGGCAAAAAAAAAAGAAAAGATATTAAACTAGTTTTACAAATTTAAAACCGACACGTAGATGTTGCACAAAAATAAATAGTTACGTGCATATTCGCTTTGCTTTTGTATGATAATAACCTTAGTAACAATGACGTTATCAATATATCGACTTAAATAATGTTTAAGGAATAATGTTTTATTCTTTTTGACACGCACACAAGTTGTAGTATCTCACTAAGGTCAGGTGTGTTTACTCCGAGATTAAAAGTGTACAGGTTTGTCTGCACTACGGTCACACTTGCGGTATAGCTAAAGCAATTGTATCAATTGACACATAACGTTGAACAAACGAAAAATCATACTATTACATGTTGCGTAATATTAACTATTACAAAGTAAAATGTATCAATCATTGTAAAACATGTATGTGTGTATATGCGCCCGGTTTCAGTTGTGTTGATGTGTGTATAGGCGCACACATGCGTGCATTTACACGCGTTCGCCCGCGCGCACATGCGTGGTTTTGTTCTTATTGATAGTGCGTGTGTGAATTTGTGTTTGCGGAAGTTTGCGTATGTGTGTACTTGCGTGCGTGTGTGTATATGTACGCGTGTGTTCCTGTTCTTGTGCCTGTGCATGTGTGCGTGCGAAAGACTTCGCGTATGTGCGTGCGCACGTGCATGTGTACGCGTGCGTGCGCGCGTGATTGTATGATTCAAATGGGGATAGTTCTTGCGACACATAACTTAGAATCTACAAGTTTGAATATTATAGTGTGGATCTATTAACACGTAGATACACATTGAACATGCCTTTTGGAAGACCATATGAAGGCAACATCATTCTTCGTGGAATACTTTATATTACTAGTATATATAACTGAATATCAGCTTTCCACAAGTAAGTCAAAATCGCCCATTTTAAACGTATATCATAGGTATCCATTTTAAATTTGTAATCTGTACTATAATACCAAAACACTTTATCTCTAGTATGTTATGATATTGGTCGATCATCACCGTTAGCATATCTTATTTTCACAGGATATAGAACTAACTAACCTGATATTCAACATTTACGTATCTTAAACATACGAGTATATCTCAACCTCGTATTTAAAAGCAGGACAGCGGTTAATCTACCATGAAACGGCAAGTACAATCACATGTTAAAGGAGCGTGGTTTGGACCTTTAAAAAAGAAATGGAAAAATATAAACATGATAAAGGGAAACAAATGGCATTGTTTGCCCATTACTGAACATATATCAAATAAATGACAAGATATACCCACCAACAGAAATCCTACCCCAAAATAGCTATTCTCATAGCTATTCTCCCCCATGTTAGAAACATGAAAAAAGTCCCTAACGGCACTGTTCACATCATGTGTTTTCACCCTAGATAAGCAAATCACACATTCAATATGTTTTCAAAACTCTTGTGAGTTCTATCAAAAAATGAACATGGTTTCCAAAATTCATTTCTTCAAAGCCCAATTCAAAACCGTTTTTTTTTGCTACGAACATAATAAATCCAAGAAATGTCGAATCGTTATAACGACGGACGTTTACAAACAGGATTTCGAAACAGGCACCGACATGGAAAAGCCGTTAAAATCTCCATTTTAAGAAGAATGCCAGTCAAATGTTCGAAACACCGATACATATAAAGGAAATCAACTATGAAAAAGGTTAAGCCCTATAAATCCATGAAACAGGACGTCGATTACATAGAGATATAGCATTGAAAGACATGTCATTGAGCAAGTATGTCTTCCCGTCACAACATTTGATTTAGTTATTTTTCATGTTTGAAACTATATAGTCTAAGGAAGCAAAATATACCTAATGCTACCTTACCTGAATTGGCAGATGCACCCCAAATGTTTGGAATTTTATTAATTGTGTTGCAGGCCAACACACTCATGGTCTTTGTAAGGTTTTAACTTTGATTTTCATTTGACATCGTTAACTATCTACATTTAAATGGGTACATACCTTGTGCTATCATACGGGGTTTATATCGCCAATGTGCTAGTGCATGCAACGATGTTAAGGACTTCAATGATCGAAATCAAATTATTACAAGTAAACAAGACTTTCGTTATTACCAACTAAGTAGATCGTTCTCAATGTTACATCGCCGCAACGAAAACCTACTGAAGATGCACAACACCAACATAAAAACATGTGTGCGACTAGATATATCACCTTTATTCTATGGAGATATATAAGCCTCGGAAAGTAAAGAGGTCTGACGCTTTCCTGACTACTTTATAAAACTAATCAGGACATCAGATAAGGTCACGACCCTTTAGTATGCAACGCAAAGTGTAACAACACTAAAGGTAATAATTCCGCTAAAGGTAACAACCGCCGCTAAAGGTAACAAACATCTTTTCCTCTAAAGGTAAAAGTAACAACGCTTGATCTTAACGCTAAAGGTAACAACTATCTACGCTAAAGGTAACAACGTTTTTGAAAATCTACAGTTTCAATGCAAATTGAGTAATCAGGTTGTTGCTAGTTCCCGTGCCACCTGATGTAACATTTTTAGCTGTACTGTTAAGAGTGGAACGTATTGATCTGAGCATAGTACGCATGTATAGGCCGCCCGTCTCACCGTAAGGTAGTGGAACATATTGATCTGATGTATAGGCCTCCCATCACACTGATTGGTAGTCGAACATATTGGCATGTGTATAGTACGGTTGTATGTGCCGCCCATCACACTGGTAGGTAGTTGAACGTATTGGTCTGTGTATATAGTACGGATGTACGTGCCGCCCATCACACTGGTAGGTAGTTGAACGTATTGGTCTGTGTATATAGTACGGATGTATGTGCCGCCCATCACACTGGTAGGTAGTTGAACATATTGGTCTGTGTATATAGTACGGATGTATGTGCCGCCCATCACACTGGTAGGTAGTTGAACATATTGGTTTGTGTATATAGTACGGATGTACGTGCCGCCCAACACACTGGTAGGTAGTTGAACATATTGGTCTGTGTATATATTCGGATGTATGTGCCGCCCATCACACTTGTAGGTAGTCGAACATATTGGCATTTGTATAGTACGGATGTATGTGCCGCCCATCACACTGGTAGGTATTTGAACATATTGGTCTGTGTATATAGTACGGATGTATGTGCCGCCCATCACACTGGTAGGCAGTTGAACATATTGGTCTGTGTATATAGTACGGATGTATGTGCCGCCCATCACACTGGTAGGTAGTTGAACATATTGGTCTGTGTATATAGTACGGATGTATGTGCCGCCCATCACACTGGTAGGTAGTTGAACATATTGGTCTGTGTATATAGTACGGATGTATGTGCCGCCCATTACACTGGTAGGTAGTTGAACATATTGGTCTGTGTATATAGTACGGATGTATGTGCCGCCCATCACACTGGTAGGTAGTTGAACATATTGTACGGATGTAAGTGCCGCACATCACACGGGTAGATAGTCGTACATATTGGTCTGTGTATATAGTACGGATGTATGTGCCGCCCATCACACTGGTAGGTAGTTGAACATATTGTACGGATGTAAGTGCCGCCCATCACACGGGTAGATAGTCGAACATATTGGTCTGTGTATATAGTACGGATGTATGTGCCGCCCATCACACTGGTAGGTAGTTGAACATATTGGTCTGTGTATATAGTACGGATGTATGTGCCGCCCATTACACTGGTAGGTAGTTGAACATATTGTTCTGTGTATATAGTACGGATGTATGTGCCGCCCATTACACTGGTAGGTAGTCGAACATATTGGTCTGTGTATATAGTACGGATGTATGTGCCGCCCATCACACAGGTAGGAAGTTGAACATATTGTACGGATGTAAGTGCCGCCCATCACACGGGTAGATAGTCGAACATATTGGTCTGTGTATATAGTACGGATGTATGTGCCGCCCATCACACTGGTAGGTAGTTGAACATATTGGTCTGTGTTTATAGTACGGATGTATGTGCCGCCCATCACACTGGTAGGTAGTTGAACATATTGTACGGATTTAAGTGCCGCCCATCACACGGGTAGATAGTCGAACATATTGGTCTGTGTATATAGTACGGATGTATGTGCCGCCCATCACACTGGTAGGTAGTTGAACATATTGGTCTGTGTATATAGTACGGATGTATGTGCCGCCCATTACACTGGTAGGTAGTTGAACATATTGGTCTGTGTATATAGTACGGATGTATGTGCCGCCCATTACACTGGTAGGTAGTCGAACATATTGGTCTGTGTATATAGTACGGATGTATGTGCCGCCCATCACACTGGTAGGTAGTTGAACATATTGGCATTTGTATAGTACGGATGTATGTGCCGCCCATCACACTGGTAGGTAGTTGAACATATTGTACGGATGTAAGTGCCGCCCATCACACGGGTAGATAGCCGAACATATTGGTCTGTGTATATAGTACGGATGTATGTGCCGCCCATCACACTGGTAGGTAGTTGAACATATTGGTCTTTGTATATAGTACGGATGCATGTGCCGCCCATCACACTGGTAGGTAGTTGAACATATTGTACGGATGTAAGTGCCGCCCATCACACGGGTAGATAGTCGAACATATTGGTCTGTGTATATAGTACGGATGTATGTGCCGCCCATCACACTGGTAGGTAGTTGAACATATTGGCATGTGTATAGTACGGATGTATGTGCCGCCCATCACACTGGTAGGTAGTCGAACATATTGGCCTGTGTATATAGTACGGATGTATGTGCCGCCCATTACACTGGTAGGTAGTTGAACATATTGGCATGTGTATATAGTACGGATGTATGTGCCGCCCATCACACTGGTAGGTAGTTGGACATATTGGTCTGTGTATATAGTACGGATGTATGGGCCGCTCATCACAAGGGGCAGGTAGTGGAACATTTTGGTCTGTGTAAAGTAAGGATGTATGGTATGGGCTGCTCACTACACTGGTAGTACTGGAACATATTGGTGTGTGTATGCTAAACACTAAAATACAAATATTTTCCAGAATCAGTATTTTGTCGAATGAATTAACGACATTGTAATCCATTTAACGACGCATTGGTATATCAGGTGAAGTACGATGAATGTGAGAGTAATTAATAATAAGTATTCTCCAATCGGTACGGGTATCCGCCGTGATTTCTTATTTAATCTTTAAAATTAAGATGTTTTTATGCTCAACACGGTTTGACATCATGGATCTAAATATATGGCCTCAAGTGTGTTTGTAACTGCTATCGTAACTGTCGTATGCTTCTATTGGGTCTTCGTTCTAGGATCTCGTATTTGCAATAACCCTGCTGGATAAATAATGGCTTTAAACAGACATCGCAGGCTTATTTTTTAAATAAATTACCCGATTATTACGTATACGTGGGGTGCACTTAATCCTGTTTTCATGTCCTTATGTTTATATTGCAGGTGTTTTTTAGTTGATTTGAAATACCGGTACAACTATTCTTTCATTTGTTTTTAAATTTGATAACACCGAATTAAAATATCTCCGTTATCGATCACACTACAATCCAGATATAATGCACATCGAACAAACCTCGACCAAGATGACAGATCACGTACATGCATGACAGATAGCGGGTGGACGATCGATTGAACAATGTTTAAGTTGTGGTTTTATTCAGGTGCAACATTAAAGAGTCTGTAGGCAAGAGTAAATGGTGTCAATCCGAATCAAATGAAGCAGCCTCATAGCGTTCTTCAGTGTTATATAAAATGCATGTGCATTACATAAGGCCAAACGATACATTCGGTTTAATTACTGTTTGTGAAAATATTTGGTCTGGAAATAAACGACGACTCGGCTGTTTTGTGTTACTGCATCATCAATATAAATTTATTTTATTGCTAACAGTTGTGCATAAAATAACAACGTTAACTTTGATCACAAAAGAAGAATTTATGAGAGCTTTAAAGCATCATATGAATTCATATTATTGATTTATATAGCGAAATATGCCGAGTATTCTAGTTTTCCAGAATACAATTATTAAATCAAAACAACAATTTCACTAAAGGTAACAATTCCGCTAAAGGTAACAACTTTAACGCTAATTGTCAGAATCACCTCTTCCACTAATTGTTACGCTAAAGGTAACAACTTTGCATCGTAACGCCAAAGGTTACAACTATCTACAACTATCAACTATTTTCCCCTCCAAAATCTACAGTTTTAATGAAAATGGAGAAACAGGTTCTTCCTAGTTACTGTGGCACCTGATTCAACATGTTGGGCTGTACACGTACATTCTGGTCAATGTAAACCGTAAATTAAATATGGATTGTCATTGATTTGTTTTTATTGTATAAAAGCAAACTGATAAGTAGTTATCAACGTAACATAATGGAATGAAATAGTATATTTAAAGAATGTACTCAACATTAACCAATAGCCTAAAGGTATAGACACACTAGAGTCTGGACTGGATTTATGTGTGCATGTGTAGCGGGAGTAGGGGTGAGGGGGTGGGTAGGGTTGCAACGCTGAAAGAAAGCAGTTGGCAGACAAACACAAAAACACGCTTTACACGTGAATTCCTCAGATCCCTTTCCCGCTCCACCCCTTTTGAATCCACATCCATTAATACTTGTAACTTATTGATGTAAATTGTCTTGACATTGTTTTGATCATACTATGTACGTATTAATGAATAGTAGGAACGGGGTGGGAAGGGGGAGGGCAGGCACACCACAAATATGACAGGTATGGGGCTAGTGTATGTTTCCCCCCCACTCTCCACCACATATATTTCCAATTTATGTTTTGACTCAACACAAGTGCTTGTGGCCGGCAGGGCATAAGACTAATCAATTATCAAATACAAGTAGCTATTGTGTTCATTAAAATATGTGACGCGCAAAAAGAAGGGGGAAAGAGAATCTTATCAAAAATTGAAAATAACCTTTAAAATTAATGTCTATAGCTAACAAAATAAAGTATAGAGGGAAAATTAATATACATGTTGCCTGGAGTTTCTATCTTTACAAACGGTCGCCAATTGCCTTTCGCAGTTAATCAAATACAAACGGGGAGTTTCACAAGAAAGAATCCACATAACTTTCGCAATGTTACACATAATTTGTTCCCCTTTCTGCACGTATCGCCATAATAGTAAAGATGGGGGAACATTCGGAAAACAGGAATGTCGATGGCGGATCGAGGATTTTAGTTTAGTGAGGACGTGACATTTTGAGCAGCGGGGTCGGGCGGCATACCTCCCGAGATGTTTTGTCTCCTTTATGGCATTTAGCGATACCAGGGACTTTTTCAGAATATTTTAGTCGTTAAGTCGAATGATGAACACCGGTGGATCTGGCATACCTCCTCATAAACGTTGGTAAGCATCTTTAGGTAAACTACTTCATCCGGGTATCAAGGAATGTGAGTACGCTAAAACAAACTGGATTAGCTGCCTTTTGGCACTGTAGGCACGTGTTTTCTCATTGTGGGAGGGTGGATTAGTGGTGGGTGTGGGGGGTAGGGGATTTTGGTAATTGGTATGTATCCTTTATGCCGTTGTTGTTTGTTTTGTATGTTTTTATGAGAGTTTGTCTTCTTCTTGAAAATATGTCTTTTTGAAAATACATATATAAATCTTAAACGAATGTCTTTTAAATGAACGTCAAAACCCGTATTTTGTATCCTGTTTGTTTTTATTCCGGGGAGAGCATGCACCAAATAGCGTATTCGAGACTTCGTCGCTAAGTACATGCAGTGTGCATAACTAGTGCTTATATGTTGGAGTGGATCACGCCGTAAACACATGCCATGACTCATCCAGTCACATTAAACTGACATCCGGCCGACATAATATAACTCTTATTAGTATATCATCAACGTCAAGCAATGGAGCTACTATTTAAGCAATCGGTGACAATCGCGGATCGAGCCCACGACCTCCAACATGTGAGCTAAACCCACCCCCACTAGACCGTGGTTGAAGGAATTTCACACAAGTAAGTATGTACTAATGGTTAATCGTTGGACTGAATACCATACAAATGACAAGATTCAATATTTGAATGAAGCGAGGGTCACGGTTTGAATAAAGCCAGATCGAGCCCTAATTCCTAAGGAGTTTGGTCTCATAACAAGGGAAATACCGTCTCCGTTGTATTTATATTGGACCAATATTCCACCATGTTGCCTCTTTAAGAAATTAGGGCTATTCAATCAGTCTAAAACGGTTTAAAAGTTTGGGCGTAAGTTCATCCCTTTAGCACCGTTTTAGGTATTACATGTACAACATATTAGTGGCCGTTCAAATAATATAGAATAAATGAATTTTAGTGCAATATCTCTGACAGAGCTTTATTTAAATTCAGTTTGCTGATTTTATTATACGATGGAATAAACTCTATTTATGTTTTCTACATCATTGAAAGACATCGTGGATGACCTACCAGATAGTTTTTTTTGAAACCCAATACAGAGATATAGACCCTACATTTAGAAATCAATCAACATGATGATGTTGGATGACTGTAAAATAAACCCGTTCAGGTTATATATCCTAAACGTGCCTTTCTCACAGAGTTCAAAATAAATTGTTTGACTATATTCCGAATTGTTGAGATCAATGCATATTTATTGAATTAAAATATATGGTTTGAATGGTGTTTTGTGTCATTTTAGCACATATTAGGCCATATACGACGATCGATTTATTTTGTGGTTGAGGCAGACCACACCAGTTTTCAATGGTAGAACCTGTATATCTCCCCCCCATCCATAAGAATCGACATTTACTCACTTGACAAGTCAAGCTTCCCAGTGTGATTCGAACCTGCAGAAAATCCACGTGTCCGAGGGAAAGACCACCACACTCTCCCACAACGACGGGACGCACCGGTTGGACGAGAATCAAGTGCCTTAGTAACTAACAAGCACCTGTTTACTCAATTTTCATTGAAACTGTAGATGTTGAAAAAACGTTGTTACCTTGAGCATAGACAGTTGTTACGTTTAGCGTTAATATGAACGTGATGAAAAGTTGTTACCTTTAACGTTAGCGCTGTTATCTTTAGCGGAAGAGGTGATTGCTACTTTTAGCGTTAGAATAGTTACCTTTAGCGGCGGTTTTAACCTTTAGCGGATGTGTTACCTTTGAATATGTAACACACTTCATGCTTGTTGATTGACCCCTCTACAGTTAGTCACTACGCTTTACTTTTCTCTTGTGCAATGACCGGACAACCTCGTGGGACTCTAAGCGATTCCATCTTTTGAAACCTTGAAAGGGGAGGTTTGTGTATAACCTTTCGTTCCTCAGTCTCGTTGGTAAAACCCTAGATTGATTTTCTCTTTGGATGTAACTGCTGTGGTTGTTCAGTACTGTTTTCGGTCACATTTTTCACAGTATGTATTTATATATAGAGAAAAGTAGCAGCCTCCTAGCACCGGCTTAAGCGATATTCTACTTTAAAGGCACAAATATTGAGCTTGATGATCCCAAAGGACCAGTAAGTAATAACACTACTGATTTGTAGTCGGGGCGACTTTTTACGGCCGCCACACATCACTAAACAAATGCTAGTGTGAATGCCAATTAATACTGAAAAGATCCCAAGTCGGTAACCCTGTCTTCACCATTATTTGTGCTGTGTATTGTCCTTTTTATAGTACATTTTAATGAGATTACAATTGTCCCGGTTATACATTCCTAATGTCCTAACGTTCAATTAATCAAGATTAGTATGTGTACTTGAAATATTTATATGTATGTACGGCATCCTATATTTAGTACATACCAGATTCAGTTAACATTTTAATGCCTTTACATGTATTAATAAAATATAGATTAAAATAAATAATGAATAGTCTTACCCTTTGATGTAGCTACACCACTGTCGACTAGTTCAGTCTACAATGTTGGGTTCATTTTGAAAATGCACCTTGTCTGGATAAAAGCCCAATTACGTGTACTTCTGCCTTGCTTCGTGTATGATAATAACCTTAGTTACAGTGACGTAATCAATATGTTTATCTCTGAACTACTTCAACATTATATCTACACTATGAAGTGTAATTTATTTTATACAGGTTATGGTTTCGTTTTTACATAAAATTGTATATCATTAAACACTCCTAGATGATCTTTAATGCTCATCCTAATTAATATTACTTATAATAACATATTTTGTTAACAGCATCTTTGGTCTTAGTCATGTGATCCGCAAACACAATATATACTGAGGGAAAAAAGTTTGGCAAGTTTTTGTTCCACCCTGGAAATAATACATTTTTGGTTGTAAAATCAAGAAACTACTGCCATAGACACAATATTTTATTAAACACACATCAATTACAGTCGAACATCTTAATGACGTAACAAATAAATGAACGTAGGGGTCAAGCCTGTAAAGTCCAAAAATGTCAGTATATCTTGTATACAGTATTATTTCATCTAAAAACTTGCTAAACTCTTTTCCCTCTGTATATATTACCACTGTACACACATAAACTATGTAAAAAATATCAATGGACATATAATACAATATTATAATACTAACACTATGTACACACACCTGGTCCATTGATACTGAAAAAACATAATTTTTGTTAACCAATAACGTTTACACACTACTATAACAATATAATATGCTCCTCAAAATCAAATAAGAACTCTCCATTCTTTATTTCAATAATATTAAAGTTTGCATCATCGCACAAGTTTAAATACACATTGCATTCCAAAAATGGAATTGTTTTCGTGTTTCTGTATTCTTAAGAAACATTTGACACCAAATTCATTTTTTTTGAAAATTCAGATTTTGAAATTTCAATTAAATGCTTTTTTTTTACCCAAAAATGTTATTTCGTATGATTTTCATGACTATTGATTCCGTAATAAACATCTGTCACCATTTTGTTTTAAAGATAACTCTACAGATAAGCGTGCAGTGCCAAATATTTTTAACTAGGTCTTGAAAATTTTCTTCCTTTTGAAAGGCGATAACAAATCTGCGTTTTTCAAAACTGTTCAGAGTATGCATTTAAATGAGTATGAGAGCGGACCTATGGAAACGGCAGAACACGAAAAATAGGAAATATTACAGTCTCAGTTTGATTGAGACTGTTCATGAACGGTAGTGAAATATGCTTGCTACCGTTCACGCACCCTAGCACCGGCTTAAACTGTCAAAGGTTAGTCAATTTCGGAGGAAATTAACATTTCGCGTCCATAGTTCAATTGGAAGTGATTAATCGTAATGAATAAATTGACAACAATTATAAACACCTTTAGTATTGTTGTTTTGGGGCCAATTAAGATTTTTAGAAATTATCACAAATCTCGGACTCGTTTAAATTAACAGAACAATGTACATCAACATTTGGCTCTTTCATCTAATGCGGAAGAACTGACAATGTCCAGTTTAATACAACGTTGCTTACACATTCTGTGTAAACGTTTGAAAATGGTATGTAGTCAATTTCACTGGTAAGCATATGGAGATATAATCTTGCGGTCCTTAATTTAATTTGAGGAGTATATATAAATACCAGAAATTGGCAAAAATAAATGCCACTTTCTGATTGGCTGAAATTAAAATTAGGCTTTCTATTTTCATTGCTCGATTAAATTTTCAGTCAATCAGAAAGGGACAATTTTTTGTCAACTTCTGTTTTTTTCATTGGAATAAAACGTTGAAATTTGTGTGATATATTTTAGGTGTGGGAAGTTAACTCGTACTTCGTAATTCGGCGTTCGACATTCGTTCTGCTACGGATTTGTTACAACTTTGTCAGCACGGAGTTCAACATTCATTTGCCAGCAGCGAGTTCGACATTCCCAGTTCGGAGATCGACATTTGAACCCAGCTCGGAGTTCAACATTCCAAGCTCGGAGTTCAACATTTAAACAAAACACGGAGTTCAACATTTCCAGCTCGGAGCTCGACATACCAATCCAACCCCGCGTGCGACATTCCCAGGTCTGAGGTTGACATTCGAACCCAGGTCGGAGTTCAAAATTCACAGCTCGAAGTTCAACATTGGAATACAACACGGTGTTCGACATTCCCAGCTCGGAATTCGACATTCAAACCCAACTCGGAGTTCAACATTCCCAGATCGGAGTTCGACAATCGAATCCAATTCGGAGTTCGACATTCCCAGCTCGTAGTTCGACATCCAAAACCAACCCGGAGTTCGACATTCCCAGCTCGGAGTTCAACTTTCAAACACAACTCGGAGTTCAACATTTCTAGCACGGAGTTCGAAATTCGAACCCAGCTCGGTGTTCAACATTCCCAGCTCGGTTTGATATTCAACTCTTACTAGGAGTTCAACATTCCAAGCTCAGAGTTCGCCATTCAAACCCAACTTGGAGTTCGACATTCCCAGCTCTGAGTTCGGCATTCAAACCTAACTTCGAGTTCGAAAGTCCCAGCTCTGAGTTCGACATTCGATCCAACTAGGAGTTCGACATTCCCAGCTCGAAGTTCGATATTCGAACCCAGCTCGGAGATCAACATTCCCAGCTCGGAGTTCAACATTCAAACACAACTCACAAATTTTCCAGCTCGGAGTTTGACATTGCCATCTCGGGGTTCAACATTCAAACACAACTCGGAGTTCAACATTCCAAGTTCGAAGTTCGACACTCAACCCAAACTCGGAGCTCGACATTTACAGCTCGGAGTTCGACATCCAAAACCAACCCGGAGTTCGAAATTCTCAGCTCGGAGTTCGACAATGGCAGCTCTGAGTTCGACATTCAAACCCAATTCGGAGTTCGACATTCCCAGCTCGGAGTTCGACATTCAACCCCAACTCCGAGTTCGATATTCCCAGCTCGGAATTTGACATTCGAACCCAGCTCGGAGTTCAACATTTCCATGTCTGTGTTCGACATTCGAATCCAATTTTGAGTTCGACATTCTCAGCTCGGAGTTCGACATCCAAAACCAACCCGGAGTTCGACATTCCCAGCTCGGAGTTCAACATTCAAACACAACTCGGAGTTCAACATTCGAAGTTCGAAGTTCGACATTCAACCCCAACTCGGAGTTCGACATTTCCAGCTCGGAGTTCAACATTCAAACACAACTCGGAGTTCAACATTCCCAGCTCGGAGTTTGACATTCAAATCCAAATCCGCGTTTGACATTCCCAGGTCTGAGTTCGAAATTCAAACCCAGATCGGAGTTCAACATTCCCATCTCGGAATTAGATATTCAACCCTATCTCGGAGCAAACCCAACTCGGAGTTCGGCATTCCCAGCTCGGAGTTCAATATTCAAACATAATTAGGAGTTCACAATTCCCAGCCGTGAGTTCGATATTCAAACCCAACTCGGATTTCGACATTCCCAGCCCGCAGTTCTCGACATTTGGACCGAGCTCGGAGTTCAACATTCACAGCTCAAAGTTCAACATTGAAACACATCTCGGAGTTCAACATTCACAGCTCGGAGTTCGACATTCAAACTCAAATCGGAGTTCAACATCCCCAACTCAGAGTTCGACATTCAAACCCAACTCGGAGTTCAACATTCAAATACAACTCGGAGTTCAAAATTCTCAGCTCGGAGTTCGACATTCAAATCCAAATCCGCGTTCGACATTCCCATCTCGGAGTTTGACATTCGAATCCAGCTTAAAGTTCACAATTTCCAGCTCGGAATTTGACATCCAAAACCAACCCGGAGTTCGACATTTCCAGTTCGGAGTTTAACATTCAAACACAACTTGGAGTTCAGAATTCCCAGTACGGAGTTCAAAATTCCCAGCTCGGAGTTCAACATTCCCAGCTCGGAGTTCGACATTCTACACCAACTCGGAGTTCAACATGCCCAGCTCTGAGTTCGATATTCAAACCCAACTCGGAGTTTGACATTGCCATCTCGGGGTTCAACATTCAAACACAACTCGGAGTTCAACATTCCCAGCTCGGAGTTCGACATTCAACCCCAACTCGGAGTTCGACATTCTCAGCTCAGGGTGCAACATTCGAACACAACTCTGAGTTCAACATTCCCAGCTCGGAGTTCGACATTCGACATTCTCAGCTCGGAGTTCGACATTCAAATACAACTCTGAATTTGACATTCTCAGCTCGGAGTTCAACATTCGAACACAAATCGGATATTAACATTCTCAACTCTTCCCACACCTGATTATTTTTGAAATTTGTGGTTTACGCGATATCAGGTAATATTATCAGTGGTTTTGTTATATGGAAAAATAGTTTTAGCGTGTATACTATCGACATGGAGCGAACAACGAGAAAAACAGTACACAGTATCGTTGTCTAGCAATTCCGGTCAATACAACACATACACAGACGTTGTTCCCAAATATTTAACAGATAATGTATTGTGTTGAGGTCCATATGCAAGTTTATGGACTGGGCAGTCAGACATAGAATGTTATATGGACGGAATCGAAGCTGAGGTCCATATAACGTTCTAGGTCTGACTGCCAAGTCCATAAACTTCATATGGACCGAAGCACCATACATTATTTGTTATATTATACCGAATCTGACCAACAAATTAAATCAATTCGTTTTATGATATATTTTGACGTCGTTTTTTTCACACGTCCGTTAATATAGCTATCGGACCGGGCGCCCGGTCAATATGCAACTTTATGGACCGGATGACGTCACATTAAACAAAGAGTGGAATATGCAAATGAGGTGTAATATTTAACAGATAATGTATGGTGCTTCGGTCCATATGCAAGTTTATGGACTGGGCAGTCAGACCTAGAATGTTATATGGACCGAAGCTTCGCTTCGGTCCATATAACTTCTAGGTCTGATTGCCCAGTCCATAAACTTTATATGGACCGAAGCACCATACATTATTTGTTATATTATACCGAATCTGACCAACAAATTAAATCAATACGTTTTATGATTTATTTTGACGTCGTTTTTTTCACACGTCCGTTAATATAGCTATCGGACCGGGCGCCCGGTCAATATGCAACTTTATGGACCGGATGACGTCACATTAAACAAAGAGTTGAAAATATGCAAATGAGGTATAATATAAACTATTATTGGACAGAAAGTGTTTTTTTTAAACAAACGCCCTGAGTCCGTATTCATAAAGCTTCTTAGCAATATCTTAACTTAAGTCAACATTTATCATTTTTTAAACACATTTTACAACCATTTGAAGACATCTTCCTTATATATTTAATAATGCTAGGGATTAATAAACCACAGCTAAACATTTATCTTAAAATACATGCTCTGTATTCGCTAAGAGGTTTATAAGCATATTTGAAAATATGTAAAATCATACATTTTGACTTAAGTAATATATGCTACTGAAGTTGCTTCATGAATACCGGCCCTGGGCCCGTATTCATAAAGATTCTTAGCAATATCTTAACTAAAGTCAAATTTTATCAACTTTTTAAACACCTTTTTCTATCGATTTAATACGTTCTTTTAAATTACTAATAAGGTTATGGATAAATAAAATCTACAGCTAAATATTTATCTTAAAATAGGTGGTCTGTAGTGTTCCTGGGAGGTTAATAAAGAGATTTAAAAGTATGTAACAATCTTAAATTTTGACTTAAGTAATATTTTCCGCTTAAGTTGCTTAATGAATACGGGCCCTGGACTCCCTTTAATCACTTAAATGCTGATTTTAGACGAATGAAGAATACTTTATTATTTTAGACGCACGCAGTAACAATATATCTAAATCACTTTGATTCATAGCAATCTGTATTAATTACATACAAGTAGTGTTTATTAACCAATAACTGATCCCTTACATTGGGCATTTTCTATAACATATCAATACATCAAATATGAATATACTCGTATTTAATCGAAATTAAAATATATTTATTTCTTTACAGTTTAGGATAGCCATGACTAATTTATTTATACCGGTTTGCATAATAGCGAGGCTGTGTACACATGCAATCGATTTAAGCTAACAAGTAGGCTATATTAACTACTAACGCTCCAAGTCGGTAACCCTGTCTTCACCACGCGTTGTGTTGTATATTGTCATTTTCATTTTACATTTAATTTTATCTTTGTTTTGTGGTGAAGTTTGGAACTACGGTGTCATTGCGTTTGGGTGCTGTGATTTCCATAGTAACATTTGTGTATATCTTGTTTTATTAGATTTTAAATTCATATTTCATAATATATTATGAATATCAATATACTGTGAATTCAATAGTAAAGCAATGCCCCATATGATTATATTATTTAAAATATATGCGCTAAGCTCTGTGGATATATATGTGTTACAATACATATTCATGACATGACCTTTAAACATGTCCTGTATATCAATTGTATGCCCCGCACCACGATAGCAATGCGACATTTAGTGTTGATATTGTCCGTGTGTACGTCCGTCCATGCGTGCGTCACTTCCCATTAGTACAGTTTATGAGTCGCCGACAGTCAAACTCAAAATATATTTCAATCTAGATGAGTACTATATATTCTGACTAAAACCAGGAACCAGTGTCTCGGACGTACTATAAATTCTGACTAACACCAGGAACCAGTGTCTCGGACGTACTCTACATTCTGACTAACACCAGGAACCAGCGTCTCGGACGTACTAAACATTCTGACTAACACCAGGAACCAGTGTCTCGGACGTATTGTACATTCTGACTAACACCAGGAACCAGTGTCTCGGACGTACTGTACATTATGACTAACACCAGGAACCAGTGTCTCGGACGTACTGTACATGCTGACTAACACCAGGAACCAGTGTCTCGGACGTACTATACATTCTGACTAACACCAGGAACCAGTGTCTCGGACGTACTGTACATTCTGACTAACACCAGGAATCAGTGTCTCGGACGTACTATACATTCTGACTAACACCAGGAACCAGTGTCTCCGACGTATTATACATTCTGACAAACACCAGGAACCAGTGTCTCGGACGTACTGTAAATTCTGACTAACACCAGGAACCAGTGTCTCGGACTTACTGTACATTCTGACTAACACCAGGAACCAGTGTCTCGGACTTACTGTACATTCTGACTAACACCAGGAACCAGTGTCTCGGACGTACTATACATTCTGACTTACACCAGGAACCATTGTCTCGGACTTACTGTACATTCTTACTAACACCAGGATCCAGTGTCTCGGACGTATTATACATTCTGATTGAAACCAGGAACCAGTGTCTCGGACGTACTATACATTCTAACACCAGGAACCAGTGTCTCGGACGTACTATACATTCTGACTAACACCAGAAACCAGTGTCTCGGACGAATTCAATATAATGTGTAAAATTGATGTATGCATTACGGAGTTAATGGAATGCATCTATTGCTAAAAAGTAAGCGAATATCAGCTTGTTATCGCGATAATGTAAAATTAGTTTATATTCTACCAATAACGTTTATACAATTTAATAACAGTAAGATATATACCGCACGATAAACGTAATCTGACGGAGTAATTGCCATTGATTATGTTGTAATAGCGAATTTAGATCTTCGCGATACCTTTTTGTTCGGATTTTCAATATTTGTTATTAGAGTTTAAATAAGGTCATGTCGCATTCCACATCATGTGTTACTATTATATAGTTTCAATGTCAAGGTCGATCGTGATGTATGTAATGTGTGTGGCCAATAAGTCAATCAATAATGCGGTCCCTTAAAATGGCAAAAACATGGTTTAAACTTGAATCAAACCTTCACGTTAACAAGAAGTCAATCGATGTTTTGTTTTGCTCCATAACCGTAACTAAGACATACTAGTATTAACAGTGCAGATTATTGTATAACTCATTATAAATAATTAGAAATAGAGCATGCTTCTTTTGTTTGGGTAGATTCATAAATAAGCATATTCAACCAATAACAAGTGTGAGTTTTGAACAATTCATACACTCTCATAAAGAAAAGAAAACGCTATTCATCTCTCAAATCAAATGGTTAAAGACCAATTGTTTCAAAGTTTTGCTTAGTAGTTGATTGATAATATAATGTCCGTATAACATAATTATATTCTCTTACCATCTCTAACCATCTCCTTATCCTTATCTACCAAGTGCTACCCATAACAAATGAAGAATAAAATAGAAGAATATATATCCACAGCCGAAGTATGATAATTGTTAAAGATTGGTGTGAGGATGGGTGGGTTTGTAGTTGGATTGGAGTGAAGCATGCTTTTGGATGTGGTCATTGATAAGGATTGGGGATGGGGTGACGCACAATTTTGGAGGTGGTCGTTAATAAGGATTGCGGACCTGGCGGGTTGACGCACGATTTTGAAGGTGGTCATTAATAAGGATTGGGGATGGGGTGAGGTGACGTACTATTTTGAAGGTGGTCATTGATAAGGTTCGGGGATGGGGCGGGTTAACGCACGATTTTGGAGGTGGTCATTGATAAGGATTGGGGATGGGGTGAGGTGACGCACGATTTTGAAGGTGGTCATTGATAAGGATTAGGGGTGGGGCGGGTTAACGCACGATTTTGGAGGTGGTCATTGAAAAGGATTGGGGATGGGGCGAGGTGACGCACGATTTTGATGGTGGTCATTAATAAGGATTGGGGGATGGGGCGAGGTGACGCACGATTTTGAAGGTGGTCATTAATAAGGATTGGGGATGGGGCGGTTTGACGCACGATATTTGAGGTGGTCATTGATAAGGATTGAGGATGGGGCGGGTTGACGCACGATTTTGAAGGTGGTCATTGATAAGGATTGACATTGACACTGTAGAAATAGACACATTAAGCCATACTACGGTGACACGGTAGACATAGGCACATTCAGCCATACTACAGTGACACTGTATGGCATAGACCCATTCAGCCATACTACGGTGACACTGTATTACATAGACCCATTCAGACTTACTACGGTGACACTGTATGGCATAAACCCACTACAGTGACACTGTATGGCATAGACCCATTCAGCCATACTATGGGTCTGCCATACTACGGTGACACTGCATAACATAAACCCACTACAGGACACTGTATGGTATAGACTCATTCAGCCATACTACGGTGACTCTGTATGACATAGACCCACTATAGTAACACTGTATTGCATATACATATTCAGCCATACTACGGTGACACTATATGGCATAGACCCATTTAGCCATACTACGGTGACACTGTATGGCATAGACACATTCAACCATACAACAGTGACACTGTTTGACATAGATCCATTAGGCATACTACGGTGATACTGTATGGCATACACCCATTCAGCCATACTATAGTTACACTGTATGGCATAGACACATTCAGCCATACTAAGGTGACACTTCATGGCATATACCCACTACAGTAACACTGTATGGGATAGACACATTCAGCCATACTACGGTGACACTGTATGGCATAGAGCCATTTAGCCATACTACGGTGACACTGTATGGCATAGACACATTCATCCATACCACAGTGACACTGTATGGCATAGACACATTCAGCCATACTACAGTTACACTGTATGGCATAGACACATTCAGCCATACTAAGGTGACACTGTGTGGCATATACCCATTTAGGCATACTACGGTGACACTCTATGGCATATACCCATTCAGCCATACTACGGTGACACTGTATGGCATATACCCATTCAGCAATACTACTGTAACACTGTATTAAATAGACACATTCAGCCATACTACGATGACACTGTATGGCGTAGACCCATTAAGCCATACTACGGTGACACCGTATGGCATAGACTCATTCAGCTATATTACGGTGCAACTGTATGGCATAGACCCATTCAGCCACACTACGGTGAAGAAAATCACTGAAACAATTTAACTAACATTAAATAATTTAGTTAATAAACATATACAAATGTATAACGCATATGGGTTTCGAACCCGCGACAGTGTACTGATGAACATCAATGTTATTAAAATATCATAGCTAGCGCTACTGCGCCAACGCGTCTTATGACGAGCGGCGAAATATTGTACATATTTACTTTTCTCTAAGAATACCAACATTCAGACATGTATGCAGTTTTACCTGATTCACCGTTGTTGTTGCATTCCGAATGAAATAGCCCAAACTTCACTGCTCAATACTTTGAATCGCATGAAACATGTAGTGTCAAATGCATGAACTGGGCCAAAAACCAGTGTCATTTTAAAAATGCGAGTATAATTATATAGAATTAGCTATCAATGAGGCGATTTTTTTATTTGTAATCACATTTTCGCATACAAATACACAAACCATAAGTGTATATTTTGTACTGTCTGTATATTTTAAACCTTGCACAAACGATTGCAAACCCATTGAGTACATGTATCTAAGGTGACTCTCTCACCACTGTGGGTTCGAATCCCACCGCGAGCGCGATTTGTAACTGCGGAAGTGAGTGACGATTTTTATGGATGGCGAAAGTGGTTCAGTACTGGTTCTACCCAGGAAAAATGGATGGTCTGCCTCCACTAAAAAAAAAACGACCGTCATATATAACATTTTATGTGTTGAAAATGACGTAAAATACCATACAAACAAGCAAACAATGGTGACTCGTTTTGATATCTAACAATCTCGCGTTCCCGCTTTGAACACACCGGAGCAAGAGTTTAATATCCACTAGCACAACATGCTTTAAACTCCCCTGCAGGAAAAATGTGGAGTAAATGCTTTGAACTTACCAGCAGGGAAACAGAAGCTAGCACAACTTGCTTTAAACTTTCCAGCAAGGAAAATGAGGTTAACACCTAATATTACAAGTTGCTGTAAACTCTCTGTCGCAGGATGATCCTAGTGGTTGGGGCTAACTCAGGAAAGAATCAATGACGGTGAATGCATTTACATAAGTTTAATGCAACTTTTAAAATATGTTAAATATATATACAATTATCAAAAAAACAAGCGAATACACAGATGAAATAAGAAAAGACTGTTCTCAAGAACGTTTAAGACGTTCTTAATATTATCACAAATACTGAATGTGTCGACTGATTATATACGACACTAAAGTGTTGTTAAAGTTATAACAATGTTGATCTATGATCTAGCGCGATAACTGTGATGCGCGAGAGCTCATGAATGTGATGATGTACGAATCCAATGGGTGATTGTCATCAAATGCCTTTTATAGGAGTTGATGACTCGATATAATGATGGTTAACACCCACTGAGGTTGTGGATGATGTTCCTCTAGTGAGGACTGATAACAGGCCCACCTCGTGTCCCGGGGGTTGTCGATTCTATAACCTGGCCATGCTGCAAAGGTACGGTGACCGTCTCCACCGCTCGTGACGTTATAGGTTGATTCTATTGTCGATTCACCTAAAGGGCTTACACACCCTAAAGGCTTAGCTCCACTCCGGAAGGCTTATTTCCAAACCTGGATGCCTTAGGCTTTAATAATACATACGTTTTAGATGTCGGTTCATAAACCCACCAATCTTATATAATTATCATTACACCAACAAATCATGATCTAATAAATATATACAAGCCACTCTCTAATTATGATGAGTAGCAATGTATGTATATTCTACAACGCCATGTATACGCGTCGAACATTTATACTATTCACTCATCTCATTGTTAACTAATATTAACAATCGTGTATAACAATCACTGAGTTATACGCCAACGTTAACTAATGCACCTATTATACACCGTTATCAAATTAATATTGTTTATAATTAATGATCAATTACAATAATTACATCTAATAAAGTAACTTCAAAATCATATGCTAGTCTCAAGCTAATGTTTGAGAAACATCAAAGCTAACCGTATGTCGTAACCGCCAACCAAGATGGCGCCGCCCACTGAGTACAAACGTATGATAAAAGTTCATAAAATAAATACTGACCACATATTGCCTGTGAATTTCGCCGTCCAAATTCTGCTCCAATCAAACCAACTATCGAGCAATCCCGGCCAAAACTAGAAGACAATGTATTTTACAACCGACGTTCCGCCCAAAATATTTCCCAATTCATTCTGTGACACACGTGGCTAAAAAGCGCAGTATTAAATTCTACACGAAAGGACCCTTACAAAATGTTACTCTTTAAAGAGATAGACCTATACTTTGGCGAGCGTCGGTCTAAGTAAATAAAATGGTTACATTGTGTAATATTACGCATACTGTAATTCCTTATAACATAGGGATTTTCTAAACCCAACTCAGTTGCTCCATTCTAAGGGACACACAAAAAACGCAACCCACTACTATTCACAAACAAACTTTGCGATCATCACATAAAAAAAACTAATTCAACAAATTATTTAAGCATAACTATTCGAAATCGAAATGGGGATATACACATTATTCTCTATTACTTCCAAATCAAACCATGGAGCGCTGTGGTCTAGTGCTAGAACGTTGGACACATGATCCAAAAGTCGTGAGTTCGATTCCCGCCATTGCCATATGCGTTGTGTCCCTGAGCAAGACACTTTATCTGCATTGCTTAGTACTGGTTCTACACAGGAAGACATCGAGAGTGATTCAAATAAGTGCATAGAGCTTTCGTTACAATCGATGTAAAATAAATAAGTTTAAACTAAATTAAACCAAGTACTGCAGAGTGATTTCCATTGTAATGTTGGCAGGGCTTTTCTCCCCTAAAAGTTGTGAAGACTCCCGACCCTAGCCTGGTCATTTTGGTGGAGAAAAAAAAGCGCAAAAACTGCCTAATTTGTGAAAAAAGTATTGAATACATGCATTGTTTTTGTGGGAGCAGGATAATATGAAACATTTAGATAAACTTTCTTCTATGAACATATCCAGAACAAAACAATATTGAACAAGTTAAGTGGTGGAAATGTTTTCCAAAATAAATAAAATAATAATAATAAATAAAATAAATAAATTTATAATAATAATTGTGAAGCAAATCGGTCACAGTTGTGAAAAAAATGACTTGAATTATGTGTCAGTGTAAGCATGATCAGTATAATTATGTATGCATACCTTTTTTTTGATGAGACTTCTCAGGATGATCCAATCTATTCCTATTTCCTAAATGTAAATGCCTTCAGTTAGCAGCAATGATCAAGTAGGAAGGAATAGGAATGAATTGTTTCATGTGATACTGAACGTTGCGTTGTAAACCTTCTCGACTCTCACCGCTGCAGGTTCGAATCCCACTGGGAGCTCGACTTGTGAGGATGTGTCGATCCTTACGGATGTCGGGATGTGTATGGTACTGGTTCTACAGTACTGGTTCTACCCAGGGCAAGTGGGTGGTCTGCCTCCACCACCCAAAAATCCGCCGTCATATATAACCTTACATGTGTTGAAAATGACGTAAAACACCATACAAACAAATCTTTGCTGATGTGTCATTTGAAATAATCAGTTCGTTTAATACCTTGTTCCCAAGTCACCACTCTCTACATCCCCTCTTGAAATTAAAATTGCGTCGAACGTCACTGACTGACGTATTCAGCATTGAAAATTGTCATAATGGTGACATACTATTACGTCTACAGTACAGTACGTGCTTGACTTTGTCTACAACGAACAAACAAGTTTTGCGTTTGTGCTTTTAAGTAAAAGAAAGGATATTTCACTTACCGCCTTTGATTTCGCAAAAACAATTTAAGGATAAAAAGGTAGGCGAATAATTATTATTTCATATAACTATTGTTTCAGGTGGATTGCATTATTAATAAGAGTAATTGAGACTTAAATGACGCAGTAGGTTGTTAAATACAATTTGAACAAACAACAAGGACACAGTTCACACAATCTCAGACATTTATTACTATTAGATAGGATGGTCAGCTCTAAGCCAGCTTTCTTAATCCTTTTGTCATATTGAATTTTCAGTGAAATTGGACTGCTTTCTTTGATTGGAAAATAAAAGTTATTCTATTCTATTCTATTTTAAGCCAGAGAACCAGGCTATTAAAGGGACACATGGCAATCTTGATTTTTTAAAAACTCGCGGCGTCCCGTTAGTTTTCCTCTTAACTTGCATTTGTTCAATCATTAATATTAATTGTTAGAATAGTTCAAAGCAAATTATTTTTTCATATTACTAACTTTTTATAATATTGCACCAGTAATATATTTAACAATTTGGTTAAATGGGGAAATAAAGTTGAAATTTCAATTTATTATTTTATTATATGCAAGCAGTTTTAAAGTCAAAATGACGCAGGATAAGTAAATTGAAGAGCAAATTTAAATGTTTGAATAAAACTGAAGATTGCCATGTGTCCCTTTGAATTCTATCTTTATTTTTTTAAATAATAAATATTGACGCATTCTCTTTTATTTAAACGTAATCAAGCATTAAATCGTGGATTTTGATGTTTTTGAACAAATTAGATTGTAAAAAATAAATAAAACAAATATTTTGAATTGAATGGAATGCGAAAACACTGAATAGAATAGAAGAGAAGAGAATCGGAAACAAACTATCTTAATTTTTTCACACTCTCCAGCAGGGAAAACGAGAATTAGCATCTACTAATACAACTTACTTTAAACTTTCCAGCAGGAAAAAAGAGGGTTAACATCTACTAATGCAACTTGCTGTAAACTCTCGAGCATGGAAAATTATGTTTAATATCTACTAATACAACTTACTTTAAACTCTCCAACAGGGACAAATAGGGTTAACATTTACTATTACAACTTGCTTTAATGTTTTAGCCAACTGTTTACTTTCAGACATGTTCGGTGGGTAGTATGGAAGCTCTGATGGACTTTTGACTTCCTTTCTTATCACTTTGTTATTCTACCTGCAGTACAAGAGGTGTTCAGCTTATAACGTAACACTTTCATTTTGTAACTGAATCAAATACCTTAACATTCTCGTCGAATATGGTTATTTTAATGTCAAGTCTTCGATATAAAACATTATTACATGCACTATTATATACTTTTTATTTTGCTGCATCTGTATTTTTGAAAAAGGGTACAGAATGATGTTTTGAGGTTTGGTGCACCCTAGAACCTGGTTTAAACCCCAGCGGCCTTTTTTGCCACTGACCGTTCCAAGGCGATAGCCCTATTGTCAACCCTTTTTGTGTTTGTGACGTCATTTTCCTTTATTCTTTGTTAACATTGCCGTTCATGTTTGCCCTTTTGCGTGTTTTGGGGTTTACTGTGTTCTGTGAAAACTGCATTTCCTGTTCGACTTTTATACTTAATTTTAAAGCAAAAATCTTCAATTATAAAAGAAACTACAATGCAAATTCAAAAGCAAAATGCTTGTAAATTGTCGTTTAAAGTTATAGTAGACTGATATGTCCATGTCTGAACGTAAATATTGTGGAATATACAACAAAAAAGATAGTGTTTTCGGTTTTCACGATTTCAGCGATATTTAATATAAAATTTGACTTTGAACATGATTATCTTTATGAAAACTTCTTGTTCGAAAGATCAGCTGCAGGCATTTTTAGGATTTCCTCCTCTTTACAAAATCAGTTTCATTACTTTCTTACATGTATAAAAAAAGAAAGACAAAAAATGTATAACTTAAGATTTAGGGACAAAACACACAAATTTGTAAATAATGATGAACAAAATATAAATTTTGATCTAAGATATCTTTATATGGTATGTGATAACACAGCAACAATAACTATTTATGTTTTGTCTTACACAATATGAAGTCTCCCCGTGCTACGAATCAGTAGTGTTATTTTTACTGGTCCTTTGGGACCAGCGAGCCCAATATAGGTGGTTTTGAAGTAGAATACCGCTTAAGCCGGTGCTAGGGGGCGTGAGAGGTGTTGCTTCTTTCATTACTTCTCATGAACAGACTCAATAAAACCGAGTCTGCTGCTTTATTCTCTTAATTGTGTTTGTTGCTCCCAAATGATCACCTTTATCAGTATTTATTATATTGGTTAATTTATAAAATCATCGGTAACATAAATGCAAACTGTGCTATAATGTGTCAATTTCTTAATATTGCGATAACATTCGTACTTTTAATTCAACAATTATATCTTAAAATAAAACATACGATCACATTTAAATTGCAAACACAGTTTTAAACAATTATGATATGCATTTAGTGGAAATATATGGTTTAAGGTAAAAGTCTATGGCAATAGAAACATATAGGTTTAAAATTGGAAAATAGTATGTACCTAATTCAAAATGTAATTCAAAGGAACCGCGTAAAATTGGAGATTATTTTTAAATGCATACGATCTAATGACGTTTCACATAATTAAATCACGCATTTTTATGATAATCATAATTACGTTAAAAGATGAACACCTCATGTACATGTGTACTTCTAATATAAGTTGAACATCTCATGAACGAGTGTACTTCTAACTTCATGTTTGCTAACTTCACGAAAAAGAAATTATCAAAGTATACATCACGAAGTTAGTAGTTATTTAAACATATTTTATTGCCAATATTTTACAAACAGAGCAAATATAAACATATATACGATAGACATATTATAATGACAAATGGGTTGGGTAACAAGTTCTACCAACATTAGATTAAACCCTTCCCAGTTAGCATTTTGAAATTGCGAATGTATGTGGCTGAGAGTAATAAAATAAAATACAATGGCAAATACATTGATATAGAAAACAGCTGAATAAGTAAATAAAATATAAAGAGAAAACATAATAGAGAAAGAGAGAGGATAGAATAGTGAGATTAGTGAGAAAGACTAGTTTACCCCAATTTGAATTCAGTCAGTTTATGAACGCCAGAACGCTATCTAGAAAACATTTTCAAAATATAGTGTACGCGCATAGTACGTGTAGATTGTTGAAAAATAACAGAGACAGATTATGTAAACCTATGTGTTTCGCGTATATATGTTTGAACTGCTTCGAAGAGAGATTCATTTTCTCTGTTAGTTAACTGTTCGAGACCATAAAGGATTGTTCTTATATTTAACGGGTGTAAATGGCGGGTAGATTGAAAGAGTTGGAGCCGGTATGTGAAAAAAGTGTTACACTGGAAAAAATAATGTTCAGCATCTTCTACTTCAAATCCGCACTCGCAAACGGGTGAATCGCGTAAATGATTAAGGTATACATCACTGTTAAGATTACTACACAAATTCCTCATTTTGGCATGTAAAACAGAAAATAAACGTTGACCACTTAAGTAGTATTTTGGTACCTTTGTACTCGGAAATACAGATGTTAATAGTCTTCTCTTGAAAATTGATATAGATTCCGAGTTTCGTATTTCTACTGACAGATTATTCCATAGTTTAAGAGAAGACGGAACAAACGATTTGTTGTATATTTCAGTTCTCCTAGCAATAGTGGCATAGTTGTCGTTATTTCTGAGAGGGTATGCACTGACATCTCCTACTAGCTGCGGAAAGATGTTTGAGATATAATTTGGAACGGATCCATTTTTAACATTATAGACTGAAATAAGTTTTTGCATTTTCCTTCTATCGGAAAGTGATACCCATCCTATTTCAAATATTAAACGATGTATGGATACTGAACGAGTCAGTCCCGTCACAATACGAGCTGCTTCATATTGTAACTTTTCCAAGCTATCTTTTTCGAAAGAAGTACATCCATCCCATGTAATGGAAGCATATTCTAATATTGGACGCATATAAGACAAGTATATCTGATTAAGTGTTTTACGAGCTACTTTATATTTAAGTATTCGCATTAAACCAAGAACCTTTGAAGCAGAAGCAATAATATTGCTAATGTGTTCGTGCCATTTTCCGTTATTACTTAATGTTACTCCTAAATGTTTATGGTTGTCAACAAAAGTCAACGGGACATTGTCTAGATATAAAGTTGGACGACGATCATTATTAATTAAAGAAAAGAACATTACTTCTGTTTTGGCAGGATTAAATTGTACAAGCCATTGATTTGACCATTGCGTAATCATTACTAGATCATGATTAAGGATTCCTTCCATGTCGTTTATACTAGATGTTGAGACTGATAGCGAACTGTCGTCAGCAAATAAACGAGTTATACTCAGCATGTTTTCGGCAATATCATTTACATATATCAAAAATAAAAGTGGGCCCAAGACAGAGCCTTGAGGAACTCCGGCAGTTACAGTTTTTGACTCGGAGGTTGCAGATCCAACACGGACTCTTTGAGATCGGGTTGAGAGATAATCAGATATCCAGGCTAAAAGTTTTCCATCAATACCATATTGTTTTAGCTTAAACAAAAGCCCTTTATGCCAAACACGATCGAAAGCTTTAGATATATCATTAAAAACAATACACGTAAATTGTTTAGCATCGAATGCCTGACATATATGGTGATACATATCGACAAGTTGATATGTAGTAGAATGACCAGGGAGAAAACCCGATTGGTTTCTAAAAATAAGATCGAACATAAGTAGAAAATTATACATGTGTTTAAATACTATTCTTTCCATTACTTTACCAACACAGCTAAGTAACGATATTGGTCTATAGTTCATAGGAATACTTGGATCTGACTTTTTGAAAAGTGCCATAACCATAGCACATTTCCATAGGTCGGGGAAAATACATTCATTTAATGATCTGTTAAAAAGTATATGTAGAGGTTTTGAGATTGTATTTACGGTTTCCTTTAACATCTTATGACTTATTTCATCCTCTCCATTTGCTTTATTTACGTCCAAAATCTTGATAATATCAACAATTTCGGATTCTTCTATATAAATAGTTTCTAATTTATTATTGGATTTTAAATGAAAAATAGGTAATTCAACATTAGAGTCATCAACTAATGATATTGAAACAAAATATTCATTTAAGCATTTCGCTTTTTCTTGGTCAGTTATTCAGTATGACGTATCGCCATTAGATAAGACTGTTTTTAAAGGTGGAATAGTTTCCGCATTTTTGTTTGACTTCATGAAATATTTTAAAAGTTTCCAATACTGACGTCTGCCCGTAATAGTTGTTTCAGTAATTATAGTTTCCACATTATTAAAGAAACGTTCTTTCGCATGTTTTTTAAGATTATTAACTTTGTTTCGTAATCTTTTATATGCTGCTAAATCAGAAAATGATTGAGTACGCGTTGCTTTAGTTTTTTGACGATCACGTTGTCTTGAAACACGTCTTATTTCTGAATCATACCACGGTTTGTCATTAGGACGAATTGTTACATATTTCGATGGGATGCACACATTTATTAATTCAAAAAAAGATTTAGTAAACTTTTCGCACGCAACACTCAGCGAATCGTTATATAAGAAAGACCAGTCTGTATGTTGAATAAGATCATTGAGTTTTATGAAATTGGCTTTCTTATAATTCCAAACTCGTCGAGTAAAAGTCGGTCTAACATTGTAACTGTATTGTAACATTAAGTATGTACCATGGTGGTCGCTTATATCATGTGGTATGGTTACAATTCCGGAATCTAAGGGTTTAAGAGAATCAGAAATAACTATAGGATCTATCAATGTGGCAGAGTAGTCGGTAACTCGAGTTGGTTCAGTTATAATGTTTGTCATATTATTAAGCTGCGTTATATCTTTTAAAAAATGGATATCAGTATTAAGTTGGTTCTCGTTGATATCACCAACTATAATGATGTTATTCGATAATTCAAAAGCCTTTTCTAAGCTAATGTTTAAGTTATCCCAAAAAATATTACTTGAATTAGGTTTGCGATAAACGGTACATACTAAAATAATTTCACTTTTATCGCTTACTTCAATCCAAAGTGAACTGGGTAATAAATATTCAAGTTCTAATACACGTCTTGAAATAATGTAATTCGCCGTATACATTAACAGTCTGCTAGAATGCGCAGATGTATCCTTTCGGAAAATATTACTATAACCGTCTATACGTATAAAATCATTGGACACGTTTTCCGATAGGTGGGTCTCTGTAAAACACAAACCATCGTAATCTAATAAATGATCCTTAATATATTCCATTTTGTTACGTATACTACGAATATTTAATTGAAATAAAGAGAGGCTATGTTTCTCTATCGTATTTTCAGGACCTGGATTTATTTCAATGTCGCCTGACATAATAACTAATAACAAAATAACAAGAGAAAACTCAAAGTTTAAGAGAGATTTAGAGACGCATGCAGAAATGGACAGCACACTTCGAAGCAATTTCAATATACCGTTAATTAAGTAGCTTAGGAACATGAAAGGTTTACGGAGAAAACACATGCTCTTTGTGAACGATTTAAATCTGTTATTGAATGTGCCTATGGCCATTCTCCAGCAACTAACATCATTACCCATTGTGTTTTAAATTTACAGGTAAATCAACCACATGTATATGCACTGTGAACGGCCACATGGCGACTAGTTCAGATAAACATATTGTTTTCTCTCCGACTAAACAATTTAATGTAATTAGCACTATACAACTAAAATAAACATTACAATAGTTTAGATTAAGAAGTAATAATTTGAAAAACGAACTCTTGTGAATACAGTGCGTACACAAAGCACCTCTTATTTTGTAGCAAAACAGCCCAAAGCGTGCACGCCAATAATCTATATTATTACGATACACAATAACATGTACACGCATGTGTCCGTGATGGTGCAAACTGCTCTGAATGAAATATTGAATTGGGGGAAGTGAGAGAGAGGATAGCGTATAAAGTGTGAGAGAAAGACAAACAAATAAAAGTGAAAGAAGTTTGCAAAAAGTAACCACCAGAAGTCAATGGAAGAACAGCTAAAATAAGAAGAAACACAACCACACGTGTGTTTCAGCTCAGTGGTTTCTTACAACATTCAATTATACACTTATTTAGAATATAACAGTATACGCATTCTGTTAACTAACTGTTATTTAACTTGATCAAGTTTAGCTCCATGATTTTTTTTTTATATAAATAGATGTAAATAATTAAATAATAATAATAATAAAAAAGGATTAAAGTATTTGCTACACTGTCACAAAAAATAAACATATATCTTCAATCCAGTTTTAAACAAAAACAAGTAATCGTTTCGTATTACCAACGTGGAGTAAAACGTGTGTACAACGGACAGTCGAACGCGATTTATGGTTGAAAGATAATAAAAATCTAGTTCGAAAATACATGTTAAATCTGTAAAGCAAGCGAGCAGAACAAAACAGCTAAATTTCAAACTACAAAACCCCTCATTATTGACACAAGACTTGACCCAGATATTGCCAAGCTTGCCCCATTGTTAACATAAACCAGTTTTGGTCACTGTTTGTAATTATATAAATAATTTGCACATATTCCACGTGTTGAAGTGAAAACCGTAATACACGCTCTAGAAACGAATGGAAAGGGGTCGTCTCAACGAAAGAATGGCTTGTCAGCGCATTATATCTATACAATGTTAGCAAAGACTGATTCTATAACAAAATCGAACCATAAACATGTTTTTTAAAACATGTACAACATTGTTTTGCAATTAAAAAGAATACATTTCAAAAATTGTTACTACATGATACAATGTTCAGATTGACAGCCACTATCAACTTTGACACATTCCCTTATCACTATAAAATTGTAAATAAATAGACTTGAGAACAGTCCGATCTTATGAGTGAATATTTTAGGGTAGCTAATCTACAACAAATTATATCAAAATATCGACATATAGTAAATATCGTTTTGTGCACATGAATATTTCCTATTAACTTAGACTAGAATTTAATTAGCTAATTCAATTTTATACACTATTTATGACGATATGTAACTTATTCTGTTACACTTGTGTTATAGTTATTTAGTAGCGAAGCAGTAAAGAAGAAGTCCCGCTAGATCATTCGTTGTAAACCGATCTCGAGGAATGTACCTTCTTTATTTCTCAACTTTAATTTAACAAAACAAAACATGAGGTGATCACACAGGATGTCATTCAAAAAGAGGGAATAAAGGTGAATAACATTTTCAGGAAGTAAATAAATTGGAAAACCCAGACCCATCTGTCACTCGCAACAGCTAGCAATTCAAGTTAAAATATGATTACAAAGTACTTACAAAAATCTATCATTTTGTTTAACAATAGCATATTGTCTGACAAAATAATTAAAGCATGTGTACTCTATAATACATACTATCTACTATTAGATACATACGATTAAACATGCAGTATATATCGACATACTCGCGATAATATTGCTGTTTTCAAGTTAGCTATAACTAATCTTACCCATTTCAGAAAGTATCGGAAAACCCAATTAATTACGCAGTATGTCTAACGCCCGGACTTGATAAGCTGGCGTTCTTTTTTCAATCCAATTCACTGACAAGTAAAACAGGTGTTAGACTATACGTAGTGCACTTTTAGTGATACGATAGTGTAGTTACGTTTATAGGTACTGAAGGCGATCTCGAAGAATCCGAATACAAATGAAAACCCTTATACTGTTCATCAGTTTCATATGAAATGCACATACGCATTAAAATAAGCCCCATGGCATCTTCGGTTTCATTATTGTTTATGAAAATGTTTGGCCGGAAAAACACGACGACTCGGCTGGTTGTTGTTGCTAATCATTATTATTAAGTGGCAAGTAGTTTGCAGTTGAATCATAAGGTAACCCCCAATGGTTCGAATCTCAGACTCTGCGATTTATTTCGTTAGTCTATTAATATGTCTAGGGTCAATAACAGTTTACATATATGGCAAGCCAATTGTCCAATAATTACGTGAACCCAACCCATGTTCACGGTCGAAAAACTAGGATTAACGATCGATAAACTAAGTTTTTCGAACGTAAAACCAGGTTTATCGAATACTAACTTATATTTTCGAGCGAAAACATAGGATAACGGGCGTAAACCATAGTTTACGCTCGTGAACCCATGTTTACGTTCGATAAACTAGGTTTCTCGATTGAACTAAGCATTTCGGTCGTTATCTTAAGTTAACGAGCGTGAACCTATGTTTACGGGCGTAAACCTGGGTACACGAGCGTGAACCATAGTTTACGAACGTGAACCTATGTTTACGACCGTGAACATGGGTTTACGACCGTGAACATAGGTTCACGTTCGTGAACATAGGATAACGACCGAAACTCATAGATTTGTTCGAGAAACCTAGTTTATCAAACGTAAACCTAGGTTCACGTTCGTAAACTATGGTTCACGCTCGTAAACCCAAGTTCACGATCGTAAACATAGGTTCACGTTCGTAAACTATGGTTCACGGTCGTAAACATAGGTTCACGTCCGTAAACTATGGTTCACGGTCGTAAACCTAGGTTCACGTCCGTAAACTATGGTTCACGATCGTAAACCTAGGTTTACTCTCGTAAACTATAGTTCACGTTCGTAAACTATTGTTCACAGTCGTGATTGTCTATGCTCGTAAATCACATATACCGGTCCAAAAGCATAGTTACAAGTCGATAAACCCGGTTTTACGAGCGTGAACCTATGTTTACGAGCGTAAACTATAGTTCACGGTTGTAAACATAGGTTTACGTCCGTAAACTATGGTTCACACTCGTAAACATAGGTTCACGTTCGTAAACTATGGTTCACGGTCGTAAACTATGGTTCACGGTCGTAAACATAGGTTCACGGTCGTAAACATAGGTTCACGGTCGTGAACCCATGTTCACGCCCGAAATTCATAGTTGTTTTGATAATCCTAGTATATAGACCGTAAACCATGGTTTACGTTCGATAAACTAGGTTTCTCGATTGAACTATGAATTTCGGTCGTTATCCTATGTTTACGAGCGTGAACCGGGGTTCACGAGCGTGAACCATAGTTTACGAATGTAAACCTATGTTTACGACCGTGAACTTGGGTTTACGAGCGTAAACCTATGTTTTCGCTCGAAAGTATAGGTTAACATGCTTTTACGTTCGAAAAACCTAGTTTATCGATCGTTAATCCTAGTTTTTCGACCGTAAACCTAGGTTCACGTAATTATTGGACAATTGGCTTGCCATATACATATGCTAATTTGTTTATCTCAGTCTTTTCTTTTCACAGAAACAGACTTTGAATGGTAGATTTTAAACGAATCAGAAACATTCATGAGTATTATATTTCATACGTTTGATATTTGTATGAATTATTCTGAAACAATTATACCAAGACTTGAAAAAATTGACATGAAACTGTATGGAATAGACCTATTCAGCCATACCAGCATGCATTGTTCAATTTGCGTTAATTCTGCGTAATATTCCATTCATTTTGCGTTCTTATAGCGTTCATTCTAAATTCAATACGGGGTCCCTGGAATTGAATGTTGTTTAACGGCTCATCAACACATTATAGTCTGTTTAAAGCCACCACAGAGAGAAAGGAATGAGACGTAGAATCTCAGAGGATATACTCTGACACACGAGTACGCCCGGTTTACGTCCCAATCCGACGTACGAGGCTGATATAATGTGTATTGCCCCCAAACTCAGTGTAGCACAGACGAGGCTTGAACTCTGAGGGAGAGCGGGTTCTACCCCTTTTTAGATTATTGAACAGTGTATGTGTCAGGATATGAAATAATGCAACTTATGTTCATTATCGTAATTATATGTATACAGTTAATGTATACGTTATGTTCGTCAAGATTATGTTATAATCACGGTTCCACGTTTTGGATACGCTTTAGAATGAGACCCAGTACCTTTTCTTACTGTAAGTATTTTTTAGTTGTCTGGGTTCTGTGAATGCTACATTTCCTGTTCGAATGATATCCCTACATTTGCTGTTTACGATCATTCGGTAGACCATATAATCACGTGATGTTATAATAAGAAACACAAGTCATGGCAAAATATATTATTGCCATTGCATTTTTGTGTTGATATGATCTCCTTACAGGAATATGTATCTACTGTGACACAATGAAGTAAAGTTTAAATTATATTGATATCAGAAATGTATATATGTCTTGAAACGTTCCCCTGGTGATACTTTATTCTTCAACCAACTTGGAGTAAAATAGATTGTTTATCACTTCAAAAGACGAATAAGGAAGTTGACAATTGTTTGTCTCTGTCATTAGTCAGTTTCACGATACCAGTTTGCATACATTTTAAATATTTGATAAATAAGTATATCGTTGACAAACTGTAAACTAAGGAGTATTTTTTAATTTATGGGCTCTATTTGAGATGATGTGCAAGCATCTGAATTTTAAATAAATGTATACACCAGCTTATCATGTTTTGTAATACCATTCTATTTAGCAAATTACTCAACTTAAACACATCCAACTAAGTCTTATACAAACATGTAATAAATGCTCGGTTAAACGAACAGGCGCAACAACCGGTGGGCGCAACAGGATAGTGGACGAGACAAATACGCCATCGTTCTATACCCAGTCAACTTTCATTCAGCTAGGAATTCCCTCACAAACATTACATATTACTCCGGACCATTACACAATAATGTTAGCATACATGAGAGCATGCGATTCAGTTGAACGTGTATTGAATAAATGTATTCATATTTAACATGAAACATTTTCTAAATTATGTTTCCTTGCGTGGTGAAAATCATAATCATTGAAAAAAAAACGCATTATAAGTAAACTACTATAATTTACGGGAAAACATTTGTGTTGGTCTGTTTGTTAGAGGTGTTCAAGGCAATCATTACGATATCTAGTAAACATGTAGAACGATAGAGAGAAACGATAGTGTTGTAGTATATGTGTATAGTAAAGGGGACTTATATATATATACATATTCGTCTATATCTCTTATTCGCGCTTTCCTTCTATATTACCGTAATGAATGCATGTGCAGGGGTCGGTCGGCCGATCTGTGAGGGCGTGTGTGCGTGCGTTGTGTGTCTGCGTTGTATGCGTGTATGTAGATCGTAAGTGTAATTAAGCAGCACATATTGCTCCTTAAAAAGTTGTTCAATCCTCCGTGGTGCCACTGAGTTACGTCGGTGTGTTCTTGGGCAAGACACTTTCCCTTAGCCTCGTCCGTCGGATGGGGACGTAAACCGGACGGTCCCGTGTGTCGGCCTATCCTCCGAGCACGTTAAAGCACCATAGGAATCTATTCGATAATAAGAGTAGGGCACGGTTCCCGGATTCCTATGTATCCTTCCCCTCTCTCTGGGCGGCTCTAAATAACCTATACTGTGTTGATGACCCGTTAAACAACATGCAATTCAATTATTTACACGTACTTCGTCATGACATTGACATTCGTACTGTATGTCCCATTAACATGAACAATATTAGCATTTAATTACCGGATTTATATATTTTTTCAATTACACATACCGTTTGAATTATTGAGCACGTGCATGAATAGTTTGAAGAACGGGTGACACAGTTTCAAGTTCAACGTCTATCAAATTAGAACTGTCGTCCGAAAGGTACGACTGATAAACCCCCGCTGGTATAATGGAAGTATCATGGTATCATGGAAGCTGGTATCAAGGAAACAGTGAAGTGGCATCAGTGTGGCTACGAATCTTTTAACGTTAGGGTTAAATGATTGCGTGGTCTTGGTGACCTTGCCATTGAACTTAATGATCCATAACTGTACCATGAATCTCCTCATCATGGACAGTTCAAATGTCATGCGTATGTCTGATACTGAAGTCAAAAGAAGTATTTTAAAAAGTCTCAACGTCTGCAAACAACTTGCGACTAAGTTTATATGCGAATAACTCCATCTCTCATTATGGTCGTTCAAGTTGCCAATTAAAATATTCATCATTGACGGAAGTAGATTTTAGTTTAAACTTATTTATTTTACATCGATTGTAACAAAAGTTCTATGAACTTATTTAAAGGGACAGACTTATTTTATAAGAATTGTATTAAGCCATTTGTTTTTGCATTTATTGTTTTGATATTATTATTGCACCAATAATATATTAAAACTTATAGTATAATAAGACGAAATAGTGAATACTTAAAATCGATTTATTTAAATGTAACCAGGATATAAGTAAAAATTATACTGGATATATAAATCGAGACACCCATTTCAAATACTTCAAGATTGCCGTGTGTCCCTTTAAACCACTCTCGATGTCTTCCTGGGTAGAACCAGTACTGATAAAGTGCCTTGCTCAGGGACACAACACATATAGCCATCTATTTTAAATCCTTAGTACGGGTTTAAACATCGGCGTATTGTTCCTTATAATCTAATGAAAAAAAGGAAAACATACATTTGGTATGCAGTTTATATTTCAATGGCGTTTCGCATTTCAATCGATGACGGATATTATATTTTTAACATTGAAATGAGTCATTCTATATCTTATGTTATATGCATAGATCGTATGTTAGGTAGAAACTCTATAACACGAATGCATGTTACATTACACATTTTTATGTTTATAAATGGGCTGAACCTTAATTTGAATCATAATGAAATATTTATACTTAAAGTCATCGAGTTATTGTGATTGACAAGGAAATTTGTATCTCACACCTGTATACTTCCTTTGAAAAAGTATTGGCTCTATGACCCAATATACTTATGTTTTACCCAGTTCAAACCCAACATCAGTGTGAATTTAAAACTATGTATCAATCAATATTATTACCCTTTGACGTAGCCACAGCATCATCAACTTTAAGAAAAATGGAATTGGCGATGCCATAGTGAAATGTCACACGGACGAGACAAAAAACCGAGGTTTCATGGGAACAAGGTACGTTTAATGAGTGATGCCATAGTGTAATGTCACACGGGCGAGACAGAAAACCGAGGTTTCATGGGAACAAGGTACATTTAATGGATAATCCATTAGTGTAATGTGATAGGGGCGAGACATAAAACCGAGGTTTCATGGGAACAAGGTACATTTAATGGGTGATGCCATAGTGTTATGTCACACGGGCGAGACAGAAAATCGAGATTTCATGGGAACTAGGTAATTTAATGAGTGATGCCATAGTGTAATGTCACACGGGCGAGACAGAAAACCGAGGTTTCATGGGAACAAGGTACATTTAATGGATGATGCCATAGTGTAATGTCACACTGGTGAGACAGAAAACCGAGGTTTCATGGGAACAAGGAACATTTAATGAGTGATGCCATAGTGTAATGTCACACGGGTGAGACAGAAAACCGAGGTTTCAAGGGAACAAGGTACATTTAATGAGTGATGCCTTAGTGTAATGTCACACGGGCGAGACAGAAAACCGAGATTTCATGGGAACAAGGTACATTTAATGAGTGATGCCATAGCGTAATGTCACACGGGCGAAACAGAAAACCCAGGTTTCTTGGGAACAAGGTACAATAAATGAGTGATACCACAGCCTAATGCCACACGTGCGAGACAGAACACCGAGGTTTCATGGGAACAATGTACAGTTAATTAGTGATGACATAGTGTAATGTCACATGGGCGAGACAGAAAACCGCGGTGTCATGGGAACAAGGTACATTTAATGGGTGATGCCATAGCGTAATGTCACACGGGCGAGACAGAAAACCGGGGTTTCATGGGGATAAGGTACATTTAATGGGTGATGCCATTGTGTAATCATGTCACACGGGCGAGACAGAAAACGGAGGTTTCATGGGAACACGGTACATTTAATGGGTGATGCCATAGCCTAATGTCACACGGGCGAGATAGAAAACCGAGGTTTCATTGGAACAAGGTGCATTAAGTGGGTGAGGCCATAGTGTAATGTCACATGGGCGAGACAGAAAACCGAAGTTTCATGGGAACAAGGTACATTTAATTGGTGATGCCATAGCGCAATGTCACATGGGCGAGACAGAAAACCGAGGTTTCATGGGAACAAGGTACATTTAATGGGTGATGCCATAGCGTAATGTTACACGGGCGAGACAGAAAATCGAGGTTTCATGGGAACAAGGTACATTTAATGGGTGATGCCATAGCGTAATGTCACACGGGTGAGACAGAAAACCGAGGTTACATGGGAAGAATGTACATTTAATGAGTGATACCATGGCGTAATGTCACACGTGCGAGATAGAAAACCGAGGTTTCATTGGAACAATGTACATTTAATTGGTGATGCCATAGCGTAATGTCAAACGGGAAAGAGAGAAAACCGAGGTTTCATGGAAACAAGGTACATTTAATTGGTTATGCCATAGTGTAATTTCACACGGGCGAGACAGAAAACCGAGGTTTCATTGGAACAAGGCACATTTAATGGGTGATGCCATAGAGTAATGTCACACGGGCGAGACAGAAAACCGAGGTTTCATGGGAACAAGGTACATTTAATTGGTGATGCCGTAGTGTAATATCACACGGGCGAGACAGAAAACCGAGGTTTCATGGAAACAAGGTACATTTAATTGGTGATGTCATAGTGTAATTTCACACTGGCGGGACAGAAAACCGACGTTTCATTGGAACAAGGTACATTTAATGGGTGATGCCATAGTGTAATGTCAACACGGGCGAGACAGAAAACCGAGGTTTCATGGGAACAAGGTACATTTAATTGGTGATTTCATAGTTTAATATCACACGGGCGAGACAGAAAACCGAGGTTTCATGGAAACAAGGTTAATTTAATTGGTGATACTATAGCGTAATGTCACACGATAGAGACAGAAAACCGAGGTTTCATTGGAACAAGGTACATTTAATTGGTGATGCCATAGTGTAATGTCACACGGGCGAGACAGAAACCGCGGTTTCATGGGAACAAGGTACATTTAATGAGTGATGCCATAGCGTACTGTCACACGGGCGAGACAGAAAACCGGGATTTCATGGGGATAAGGTACATTTAATGCGTGATGCCATTGTGTAATGTCACACGGGCGAGACAGAAAACGGAGGTTTCATGGGAACAAGGTACATTTATTGGGTGATGCCATAGCGTAATGTCACACGGGCGAGACAAAAAACCGAGGTTTCATTGGAGTAAGGTACATTTAATTGGTGATGCCATAGTGTAATGTCACACGGTCGGGACAGAAATCGCGGTTTCATGGGAACAAGGTACATTTAATGAGTGATGCCATAGCGTAATGTCACACGGGCGAGACAGAAAACGGAGGTTTCATGGGAACAAGGTACATTTAATTGGTGATGCCGTAGTGTAATATCACACGGGCGAGACAGAAAACCGAGGCTTCATGGAAACAAGGTACATTTAATTGGTGATGTCATAGTGTAATTTCACACGGGCGGGACAGAAAACCGACGTTTCATTGGAACAAGGTACATTTAATGGGTGATGCCATAGTGTAATGTCAACACGGGCGAGACAGAAAACCGAGATTTCATGGGAACAAGGTACATTTAATCGGTGATTCCATAGTTTAATATCACACGGGCGAGACAGAAAACCGAGGTTTCATGGAAACAAGGTACATTTAATTGGTGATGCTATAGCGTAATGTCACACGATAGAGACAGAAAACCGAGGTTTCATTGGAACAAGGTACATTTAATTGGTGATGCCATATTGTAATGTCACACGGGCGAGACAGAAACCGCGGTTTCATGGGAACAAAGTACATTTAATGAGTGATGCCATAGCGTACTGTCACACGGGCGAGACAGAAAACCGGGGTTTCATGGGGATAAGGTACATTTAATGCGTGATGCCATTGTGTAATGTCACACGGGCGAGACAGAAAACGGAGGTTTCATGGGAACAAGGTACATTTATTGGGTGATGCCATAGCGTAATGTCACACGTGCGAGACAAAAAAACGAGGTTTCATTGGAGTAAGGTACATTTAAGTGGTGATGCCATAGAGTAATGTCACACGGTCGGGACAGAAATCGCGGTTTCATGGGAACAAGGTACATTTAATGAGTGATGCCATAGCGTAATGTCACACGGGCGAGACAGAAAACGGAGGTTTCATGGGAACAAGGTACATTTAATACGTGATGCCATAGCGTAATGTCACACGGGCGAGACAAAACACCGAGGTTACATGGGAACAAGGGACATTAAATGGGTGAGGCCAGAGTGTAATGTCACACGGGCGAGACAGAAAACCGAGATTTCATGGGAACAAGGTACATTTAATTGGTTATGCCATAGCGTAATGTCACATGGGCGAGACAGAAAATCGAGGTTTCATGGGAACAAGGTACATTTAATGGGTTATGCCATAGCGTAATGTCACATGGGCGAGACATAAAATCGAGGTTTCATGGGAACAATGTACATTTAATGGGTGATGCCATAGCGTAATGTCACACGGGTGAGACAGAAAACCGAGGTTTCATGGGAACAAGGTACATACAATGAGTGATGCCATAGTGTAATGTCACACGGGCGAGACAGAAAACCGAGGTTTCATTGGAACAATGTACATTTAATTGGTGATGCCCTTAGTGTAATATCACACGGGCGAGACAGAAAACCGAGGTTTCATGGAAACAAGGTTCATTTAATGGGTGATGCCATAATGTATTTGCACACGGGCGAGACAGAAAACCGAGGTTTCATGGGAACAACGTACATTTAATGGGTGATGCTATAGCATAATGTCACACGGGCGAGACAGAAAACCGAGGTTTCATGGGAACAAGGTGCATGTATTGTGTGATGCCATAGCGTAATGTCACACGGGCGAGACGCAAAACAGGATCAAGGTACATTAAATGGGTGATACCATCATGGGACGTAAACAATCAAACAATAGTGTTCGAATTGTCGCTTGGGAAATGAGAAACTATTTAACTATATGAGGGGATGTTTCCCGCCTTTTGGTACGCAGTATTCAGGGCAAATTTAGAGAGTATTCAATACCCACGGCCTGGGTAACAGTACCCGCAAATTACATTATTGAGTATTCAGTACGCATACAAAATAGGTACATGCCTCCAAACTATGTTTTCTATGTAAAAAAAACTGTTGAAATCCACAAAGATCGTAGGACATCACATTTAGATTTCATGATTGACCCCAAAACAACAAAACGGTGAGATACAACCTTTAATACAGTTTTAAATGTCCTTTTATATCACATCTTCATAAAATTAGACGAATAAATAGCAAATCGGTTTAATTTTTATAAAGAAATTCATGTTAAATATTATTCTGAATCAGTACTCGAGTCTAAAATGAAGGAGTATTAGAGAGTATTCAGTACTCGGGGTAGGGGGAGAGGGGGTGGGTTGGGGAACATCCACATATGACATATGCAGAATATATACTCGTGTTAATGCTGCTGAATACTGCATCAACTAAATATAAATAATCAATAGTTAACATAAACTTACCCTTTAATGTAGCTACATTAAAAACGAAGTAACAAAGTAGATGAACTGACGTTGGGGTAATATTAGGCAGTATTAATATCCACTTCCGTTTCTCTTGTGCACATGACATATACGTTAGTGATACACGTGTAGTGACGTAATCCATAGCAACACCTTTCAAAATGGGTTTCAATAGCTCACACCCCAAATGCTTTATAATAATAGTCTTCATAACATGTTACGTTATTTGGGGGTAATCTGAAGCGAACCGGTGTACATACGTGTGTTTTTCAGAGATACATTGATATAAAATGATTCAAAGTACTGAGTCATGAGGTTTGGACGATTTCATTTGAAATGCAAAGAATAGGTGAATCAGGTAAAACTGCACACATGACTGAATGTTGGCCTGTTTTGAGAATGTTTTGAGAATATTAAATCTGTACGATATTTTCTCACTGTTCATTTGACGCGCTGGTGCAATGGCTTGCAATCATATGGTCATATACCACTATTGCATTTTACATAGGGTTACATTATAGCCTTTTGGCCCTAAAACACATTTTACATACCCAAGGGAACCTTTTAGGCTACTTTATTTTCAAGAACTATCCTAGACACACTTAGCATGGATTGAAATTAGACATACAAACGTAAATTTCTTTCTGCATGCAATCTAAATATAGATACAAAATCGAACAGGAAAAGTAGCATTCAAGGACGACAGTCAGTCATAAACACACACAGAAACAAAAATCAACTTTAAAGATGAATAAATGCCAAATAAGACATCACAAACACAAACAGGTTGACAATAGGGCTACCGCCTTGGAACGGTCAGTGGCAAAAAAGGCCGCTTGAGGTTTAAACCAGGTTCTAGGGTGCACCAAACCTCACAGTTACCCTACCGTCAACCCAATAAAACAGGACAGTGTAAATAAAGAAATCTCCGCCATGAACTATTCTCTAACCAACAAGGCAGCATTAATAGGCAATATAAGTAAAACACAAAGATGCTCATGTATATATAAATACAAAAAAAATAACATAGAAAGCCACAAAGAAGGTACTTAATGGCTTGGCAGAAGCCAGAGCAACATGAGAATAAACAATTGAGGGCACGACAAGACAAGACTGCAGACAAACATCAAACGTCACCGTCCTCTTGGGCTTTAGGTAGACGTCATCATAGGGTCCACAGCCTGTCCGGTCATCGCACAATTAAAGAGAAAAGCATAGTGGCGAACTGTAAATGTGTCCACCATCAAGCATGCTGTGCGTTGCAAAATTATAGGGTCATAACCTCTTTTGATAAACCTTTTAAACAAGTTTAACAAAGATAGTACGAAAGTGATCATGACCAAGGAGCTTACGAAGTTTGTAAATCACGTCATCATAGAAGTCAGGTTGTGATAGTCCTTGTCGCAGAAGAGTTTTTAAATTACTTTTATATTTGGAAAGAAGATCAGGGTTGCGATAATAAAAAATTTACGAAGTTTATGGTAACGGTAACCCTGATGGAGTAAAGTCTATCTGACGTTCTAAGTTATGTCACACATAATGACTGTCTGACTGTCTAAATTATGTCATACATAATGACTGTCTGACGGTCTAAGATATGTCACATATAATGACTGTCTGACGGGCTAAGATATGTCACACATAATGAATGTCTGACGGTCTAAGATATGTCACACATAAAGACTGTCTGACGGGCTAAGATATGTCACACATAATGAATGTCTGACGGTCTAAGATATGTCACACATAATGAAGGTCTAACGGTCTAAGATATGTCACACGTAATGAATGTCTGACGGTCTAAGATATGTCACACGTAATGACTGTCTGACGGGCTAAGATATGTCACACGTAATGACTGTATGACGGGCTAAGATATGTTACACATAATGACTGTCTGACGGGCTAAGATATGTCACACATAATGAAGGTCTGACGGTCTAAGATATGTCACACGTAATGACTGTCTGACGGGCTAAGATATGTCACACGTAATGAATGTCTGACGGTCTAAGATATGTCACACATAATGAAAGTCTGATGGTATAAGATATGCCATACATAATGAAGGTCTGACGGGCTAAGATATGTCACACATATTGAAGGTCTGACGGGCTAAGATATGTCACACATATTGAGAGTCTGACGTTCTAAGATATGTCACACGTAATGACTGTCTGACGGTCTAAGATATTTCACAACAGAATGTCTTTCTGATATTGTAAGCTATGTCGCACAGAATGTCTGACGTTCTAAGATATATCACACAGAATGTCTGTCTGTCCTACAAAGATATGTTACACAGATCTGACGTCCGACGTTCTAAGATATGTCACACATAATGTGTGTCTGACATTTTAAGATATGTTACATAGAATGTGTGTCTGACATTCTAAGATATGTCGTGCAGATATTTATTGTTGGCTATTCAATTTATAGTTTATGTATGAATCATTTGATTTTCAGCAATTCTGTTTCACCATGTAACCATAATATTACTGTCTGATCACTGTGTAAATACTGAGTCATGTGTCATACTGACATTTTACGAAACACTCTAGTGACTTTCATTTGCGGGCATTGTGTAATCCCCCATTTGGTTTTATCATAGTCGTCATTAATTCAAACATCGTAGACGGAGTTAATCCATAATAGTCAGCTAAACCAGTAATGTTTAGCATCTTGGAAGCAAACTTGCAGAAAACTTCAACATATATTCTTCTGGAGTAGAATACATAAAACATTATAAAAAGTAAATTAAAGTTTAACTTTTAACTTTATACATGCAGATCAAAGCAATTCTATCTGCATGTATGAACATAAGTTCTACTTCTCAATGTTAATAAAAGGAATATATACATATTAACCATGACAACTAGAAATTTACCAAAGGGTCATTCCATTGAAACATGACCCCATGAAGGCACTTTATTAAACATCTACAGTGAACCCTATTTTCCGAAACTTGGTTCTCAGACTCAAATATTGGATTTATGGGTGAGTGTAAATTTCAAAACTGCCTTCATGTTCATACTTCATACTGTATGGGGTCCCATGAATGTTATAATGGATTGACCCTGGTGTTCCATGTATTTTTCAATGGAATAGCCCTGGGGTCCCATGTTTATTTTAATGGAATAGCCCTGTGGTCCCGTGTATGTTTTAATGGAATAGTCCTGCGGTCCCGTGTATGTTTTAATGGAGTAGACCTGGGGTCCCATGTATGTTTTAATGAAACAGCCCTGGGGTCCCATAAATGTTTTAATGGAATAGCACAGTGGTCCCGTGTATGTTTTAATGGAACAGCCTTGGGGTCCCGTGTATGTTTTAATGGAACAGCCTTGGGGTCCCGTGTATGTTTTAATGGAACAGCCTTGAGGTCCTGTGTATGTTTTATTGGAGTAGCCCTGGGGTCCTGTGTATGTTTTAATAGAATAGCCTTTGGGTCCTGTGTATGATTTAATTGAGTAGCCCTGGGTCCTGTGTATGTTTTAATGGAGTAGCCTTAGAGTCTGTGTATGTTTTAATGGAGTAGCCCTAACAGCAATTAGTTGATGTTTGCTCACCATACTTCAGAACCATTTTAAGAAAAATAAAACACCTTGTTGGATTTGACTAAGATATATATATTGCAATTTCGTCTAAATTATGCTAGCCATGTCTTGAATGGCAGGATTCTTATATAATTATATGGTTTTGAAACTACAACGTAAATAATGCTGGATTCCCAAACATGGTTGTCTTGTCTACCTGTATCTAACGAGTCATATACCCGTTTCTTCGTTGCTATTTGGTGATAAAGAACTTGTTTCACTGTTTTAGAAACAAATTCGCTTTCTCATTTTTGTGATTTTACAAATTTTCGGCAACCCTTATAAATTCTTTATATGAAAATATCTCATAAAAAGTTGTTTCTTGCAATTTCTTTGCTTTTCGTCATTCCATAGCGAGTTCAATAAACGTGGCTGCAGCGTACAGTAGAAATTGCAGCAACTCTGCAGTTCTGCAGGTGAGAAGGTTCTAGGCCCATTCTCCATATTTTATCTCGATGTAAATGGAGGATGAGCCAGGCATGTTCATTCCTGTTAGGCGCCATATAACCTTTCATGTGTTGGTGCACCTTAAAACCCAATTCAATTCCATAGCGAGTTATGTTTAGAAATGTTTAACTAGAACATCAAATATTAGAACCGTGTTAAATACACCTATAAATCTGCTGAGAAAGATGGTGTTAATGTTCGATTATTTTTGTGAACATTTCTAAACATAACTTGTTACTTGTAATCTTTATGGAAAGATGAAAGGCCAAGGTGAAAATGTTATGAGATATCTATAAATTATCACTCTCCTTTTTCCATATCACATCTGAGAATTCAATATCAATACCGAGGTCCGTAGAACCGATGTATTGATATTGTTCGAGGGATGATATCAGGTGTGATGTGCAAAAAGGAGAGTTGTAATTTATTTATCATTAAACTACAAGCACAAAACAAATAATGTGAAATATGTATAGATCTATCAGGTGGAAAGTGAAGAGTTGTAATATATTCATCTTTGATTATTGACTACTGAAAAAAAAAATTATTTTATTAATTTATCGATTTTGGCAATAGTTGTCATGACATCTGAAAAAAAACTTGTATGCATTGTTTCATTTTCATTTTTGTAAAGACTGCATTTATTTTACATAATATTACTAACATTTTGACTGGTACCAAATAGCATGTATATTTTTTATGGGATGCAGAGTTGTCTGTCGTCTGTCCGTTATCCGTCGTTAACTTTTGTCTTGGGAACACGATAGGGACTTCATTGTTAGTCAGATCTTAATTAACCAAGCTTTGCCAGGGTTTTATATCAACGAAAGTTCTGACAAGTTTAAAAACCAGCTAGATCAGATTAAAAACACCAGAGGTATGGCCCTTGTTTTATTGAAAAAAATCATTTTCAGCTGGTGAACACTCAACAAATATGGCCGCCGTTAATAAAAAATGAATTAGAACAAATTTTAAACAAGTTCTTCTCATGAACTTCCTGGATGAATATGAAGAAACTTCACAGAAAACTTCCTTAGGTATTCCTCTCGCAGATTTATAATCATCGTCCCCATCCATCAACAAATATGGCCGCCACTACTAAAAATAGAATAATCTTTAAAAGATTACTTCTCATAAACTGCTGGGTATAATTTAACAGAACTTCACAGGAAGCATCCCTTTATGGTCCTCTCTCACATTTATATAAATCATCTCCATCCGTCAGCAAAATATGTCCGTGCTTACTAAAAATATAGATTTGTTTTAAACAACTCATAAACTGCTGGGTAGAATTTGATGAAACTTCACAGGAAGCTCCACCTACCCACCCACCCTTCCCCGATCCCACCTCACCCCACCACACCGCAACAGACCCCACCCCAACAAACCCAACCCCACACTGACCCACCCCTTCCAACCACCCACCCACCTAGCTATTGAGTGTTACTTGATTATTTCGAAATTATATCAATTCTCAGGCTCCCAACGTTTTGGTCTGTGTGGTGAGCTGGCCCAATTATTTTTTTAAATGTTTCTGAGTTTATAAAGTACATGTACATCTCTGCTCATCTCAATCACCATCATACCCCATCCAACCATTCCATTCTGCCATGTTTACCCACAATTGTCTGTTGTTGATGTTGTTCATATAGTGCATACTCTGCATATCTCTATTATCAACTTACTCTCCCTCGAAATAATAGCTTGTGCACACCCACCCACCCACCCCACCCCAGCTCCCGCCAACCCCTATCCCAACCCTCACCTTTTTTCTTTCTTTAAATACCTCTTTTTCATTTCTTAGTATCGCTCATGGATATATCGCTAATATTTGTTTTTAGATTGCTTGTATGAAGAGAGATTCTGCTTTCATTGATTTTGCATCAGGTGTATAATTTGTTGTTCTCTGAAAAAAGCGACTAGTCCAGCTGCGTTGTTCTCCAACAGCTCTTGTTAGTGGTTGGGGCAGACCACCCACTTATTCATGGGTAGAACCCGTACTGTATAACTCCAGCCATCCGTAAGAATCGACACTTGCTCACACCTTTTATGAAATTATGCATCCTAAGCAGAACCTTAAAACAGTTTAATATCTTAACCAAAGAGATGTGGGAGTGTCTTTGTTTTAGAAATGTGTATAAATTGTTTTAAACCTGTAATTTTTATTGAATTTTTTCAACTATTTATTTTAAAACTAAGATTTTAATAAATTTATATTGATGAATAATGGAAGTAGAACATCAATAATGTGAACTTTTAATATGGAACAAAACACAACAGTCATTTTCTACTGGTTGTTAAAGGTCAGATTCAAATTTTAAAACATTTCTCTGCTGTTCAACATGTTTTAAGAATTTTGGAATATTTTGTAATGACCATTTGACAGAAATACATATACTTGTTTCGATCAACATCTAAGCAGAAGAACGCTTCATTTTAGTAAAGGGAATATTGCGACTCAGCCAAACATCTTTATTATTGAGAGCTCTGAAAAACTTGGAAAAGGGTGAAATAATTATCAAAATCGGATGATAAACAAAGAAGATATGATCGTTTGAAGGTTCTGTTGAAACGGATATGGAAGCCGCCATTTTTAGAGTTATGACATCACAGTTCTAAATGACCATATATGGAATATTGATTACTCATTTATAGGGGGAAAAATTAAAGTAACTGTATGAAGAATATGTATAACTAATGACAATAATGCTGTATATGCCCAGTTAAGGAGTTTGCATTCATTCGCAGTGATTTGCCGTGCGTTAAATAATATTAATCAATATTCCATATATAGTCATATGGAACTATGACATCATAGTTTTCAAAATGGCGGCTCCAATATCCATTTTAGTACAACTTTCAAATGGTCATATCTTTTTCGTTTATCGTCCGATTTTGATAATTCTCAGAACTCTTAATAAAAGGTATGTTTGGCTGTGTCGCTACATTTTATTAAAGGCAGTGTTTGTCGTCACCTTTTACTAATTGTTATATTATAAATCGAGACTAGCGTGACCTTTGTTTGAGGAAACACCACTCATTATCTGTAGTTATTCGTGCCCGTGTTAGTATGAGTTCACTCGGTGAAGAAGGGCAACCAGCGTGACCTTTGTTTTAGGGAACACCACTCATTATCTAGTTATTGGTGCCCGTGTTAGTATGAGTTCACTCGATGATGAAGGGCAACCAGCGTGACCTTTGTTTGAGGGAACATCACTCATTATCTAGTTATTGGTGCCCGTGTTAGTATGAGTTCACTCGATGAGGAAGGGCAACCAGTGTGACCTTTGTTTGAGGGAACACCACTCATTACCTGTAGTTATTGGTGCCGGTGTTAGTATGAGTTCACTCGATTAGGAAGGGCAACCAGTGCGACCTTTGTTTGAGGGAACACCACTCATTATCTAGTTATTGGTGCCCGTGTTAGTATGTGTTCACTCAATGAGGAAGGACAACCAGCGTGACCTTTGTTTGAGGGAACACCACTCATTATCTGTAGTTATTGGTGCCCGTGTTAGTATGAGTTCACTCGTTGAGGAAGGGCAACCAGCATAACTTTTGTTTGAAGGAATACCATTCAGTATCTAGTTATTGGTGCCCGTGTTAGTATGAGTTCACTCGATGAGGAAGGGCAACCAGCGTGACCTCTGTTTGAGAGAACATCATTCACTATATAGTTATTGGTGTCCATGTTAGTTTTGTTCACTTGTCGATAAAGGGTTACTAGGGCAACGCTAACTTTCAAGTTCTGTTTAATGGTAGCCATGTTAATTGTTCTTTGCTATTTGTTAATTGTTATATTATAAACTGTTAATTGTTATATTGTAAACTGTTAATTGTTATACTAGTTATCAACCTGTTATCATTGTTCAGATTTGAAGCATGACAAATTTGTTAAATTGTATATGTGTACATTATTTGTACACCATTTATATACTAATAAAGGATGGATATGTGATAGTGTTTTATGTAGACCACGTTTAAAGTTCACTTTAATTTACGATGTACATTTTTGAGTGTGGATATTTTTTGAGTGTGGATATTTTTTGAGTGTGGATATTTTAACAATATTGTTATAAATGCACGCTTTATTTACACACTCTTGACGTTATTCTGTAAGTGCTAGCTCATGCTGTTCCCGGGCAAAAATAGGGCCACTGATTATCTAGGCAGGGGGTGTAAAAATACCGCAAATTCATGTTCATTAAAAACAGTCTATTAAATCATTTTAGAATTATTAACCTCATTACTCAATGTCAAGTAAAACCTCAGTGAGTTCTGAGAAAATATGTTTTAAATTATCTGGTTTCATTGGTCCATTTTTTATCACTGAACCAATAAGAATGCTTCATTCATATTTTCATTTGGTTATTTCTATCATGACATCACTTTCTGGTATTATGACATCACAGGTATTATGACATCAGGTCATGCCATTATGATGCAACTCAGTGTGTTCTGAGAACTGAGCATTTAAATTGCTGTTAGAATTCTCAATGAGTGATGAGTTTCTTGAAACCAAGAATCATAAAATTCTAAATATAGAATAATTCTATAATGGATTAATAGACCGTATATATGTCTTCATCATCATACCTGTATTGTTACAGGTTCTACTTGAGTGGTAGCAGAAAACAATGATCGTAGCTTCGGAGAAAAATGGAGTGTTTACAACAGAATTTGCAGCATCTCTGCAGTTCTGCAGGTTAAATGGTTCTATTGTTCAGGGCGCTTGTTTCAGCCTAATATTTTTTGGACGTCAGTGCAAAATTCTGCTGCATCAAAAGTTAGAAAAACTTTTTTTTAATAATATATTGTCTGCTACAAGGAGTTTTACATGGGAAAAGCCCCATCAAAAAAGCATTTTGGCTGTAAAATATTTATTTTTCTACTAATTTTCAAAACTACTGTGTTTAATTTACCACAAAAAAATGGCGATTGCAACCGTATATAATTTATGTTATATTGTTAAAATTGCTCATGTTAATGCTGAAAACCCTTTGTCTGAAACAAGAGCCCCGAAAAAGAGGCCCCCTTCTGCATTTCATTCCTCGGTCCGAGTATTAACTTTCATACCCAATCCAACCCCTTCTACAAGAAGCGAAAACGGGGTTGGTTGGGGTATGAAATAAAACGTTAATTTCGGCTTAAAAAGTTTGGATATGGTAAAATCAAAACATTTAATAGGCAATTTAAACTGTTTATTGCATTCATTACATTAAACATGTTTTAAAATGTGCTTTATTGTCGAAATTTCCGTTATAGAATCCTGCTAATATAAGCTTTCCCATCGCTTAATGGAATTAAGGGCGGACCACGTAATGAGTTTATCTTGATGTAAATGGAGAGTGGGCCTGGAATATTCATTACGCTTGGCGCCGTATAACATTTGTGTGTTGGTGCGCCATAAAATACAACTAAACTTAAGTGTAACAGGCCAAGTGCCAGCTGAGATTATGCGATAGCATGCTGTCCATCGTCCGTTAGCTTTTTGTTCTGAACACGTTTACTTGTAAACATTATCCGATTTTAATGACATTTGACGTGAAGGTTTAATCCTATAAGATCTTCAACTAGATTGTCAATGAACTATATGCATTTCAGAGTTATTTCCCTTAATTTTTTTAAGATCTTGTAGACATGGTAATAATATCTTGTACAAGGTGTTGGTGCACCTTAAAACCCCAATTCAATTCAATTGACCATAATCAGAAGCAACTCATGTGTTGCAGATTTGTTGCCCTTGATTATGGTTCAATAGGGATTTTCAGTGTGAACATGAATACTTTAGCATTTTTCTATCCGATCTTAAACTCCCGGACTGCTTTAGATTATGTGATGAAACTTTATGTGTGTATGTATCATCAACATAATAACTTCGGCATTTTTCTATCCGATCTTAAACTCCCCGACTGCTTTAGATTATGTGATGAAACTTTATGTGTGTATGTATCATCAACATAATAACTTCGGCATTTTTCTATCCGATCTTAAACTTCCTGTCTGCTTTAGATTATGTGATGAAACTTTATGTGTGTATGTATCATCAACATAATAACTTCGGCATTTTTCTATCCGATCTTAAACTCCTTGACTGCTTTAGATTATGTGATGAAACTTTATGTGTGTATGTATCGTCAACATAATAACTTCGGCATTTTTTATCCGATCTTAAACTCTCTAACCGCTTTAGATAATGTGATGAAACTTTATGTGTCTATGTTTCATCAACTTGGGGTCACATTTTCACACACTTTTCGGCATATATTGTGTAGCTTTAAATACACTCTTTTTTATGATTTTTATAAGTAATGAAAAAGCCAATCATTGAAATGTGATTTAGGCTTCATACGCGCATTTATTCATATCGATAACAATATGTAATATATATCATAGTAATTGTTTTGCTTTCCATTAATGTGTATTGCAACATTTTATGTATAATGTGTTACAACATTTGATATATAATATAATAATTGTATGAAGGAGTAATTATTTGGTCATCACATATGCCATATAGATTTCATGTAGAATTCATTATGGCATATTGTTAATGAAATATCCTAGGCACTCAGATATTACTGTAATTATCTGAAAAAATAAAACATAACGTCTACTATACAGTATTGCACTTTCTTCTTTATTTCCACACCAAAGATCTACTATACAATATTGAACTTTCTTCTTTATTTCCATACAAAAGATCTACTATACAATATTGAACTTTCTTCTTTATTTCCATACCAAAGATCTATTATACAATATTTAACTTTTCTCTTTATTTCCATACCAAAGATCTACAATACAATATTGAACTTTCTTCTTCATTTCCATACCAAAGATCTACTATACAATATAGAACTTTCTTCTTAATTTCCATATCAAAGATCTACTATACAATATTGAACCTTCTTCGTTATTTCCATTCCAAAGATCTACTATACACTAAAGAACTTCCTTCTTTATTTCCATACCAAAGATCTACTATACAATTTGAACTTTCTTCGTTATTTCCATTCCAAAGATCTACTATACAATATTGAACTTTCTTCGTTCTTTCCATTCCAAAGATCTACTATACAATATTGAACGTTCTTTATTTCCATAGCAAAGATATATTATACAATATTGAACTTTCTTCTTTATTGCCATACCAAAGATCTACTATACACTATTGAACTTTCTCCTGTATGTCCATACCAAAGATCTACTATACAATATTGAACTTTCTTCTTTATTTCCATACCAAAGAACTACTATACAATATTGAACTTTCTCCTTTATGTCCATACCAAAGATTTAATATATAATATTGAACTTTCTTCTTTATTTCCATACCAAAGATCAAATATTGAACTTTCTTGTTATTTCCATTGCAAAGAACTACTATACAATATTGAACTTTCTTCTTTATTTCCATACCAAACTAGACAATATTGAACTTTCTTCTTTATTTCCATACCAAAGATCTATTACACAATATTGAACCTTCTTCCTTATTTCCATACCAAAGATCTACTATACAATATTGAACATTCTTCGTTATTTCCATTCCAAAGATTAAGTGTACAATATTGAACTGTTTTATTTATTTCCATACCAAAGATTTACTATACAATATTGAACTTTCTTCTTTATTACCATACCAAAGATCTTTTATACAATATTGAACTTTCTTCTTTATTTCCATACCAAAGATCTACTATACAATATAGAAATTTCATCTTTATTTCCATACCAACGAACTACTATATAATATTGAATTTTCTTTATTTCCATACCAAAGATCTACAGGAGCATCAGTTAGTGTCCCACCTATAAGCTGTGTCAACCCATATTTATTCATGATCAGTTGTGCTATTGTGGTATTGTCACGTGCTACGTGAGAGTTAATACTAGAGTCGAGATCATCTTTATTCATGATCAGTTGTACTATTGTGATATTGTCACGTCCTACGTGAGAGTTAATACTAGAGTCGAGACCATCTTTATTCATGATTAGTTGTACTATTGTGTTATTGTCACGTGCTACGTGAGAGTTAATACTAGAGTCGAGATCATCTTTATTCATGATTAGTTGTACTATTGTGTTATTGTCACGTGCTACGTGAGAGTTAATACTAGAGTCGAGATCATCTTTATTCATTATCAGTTGTACTATTGTGGTATTGTCACGTGCTACGTGAGAGTTAATACTAGAGTCGAGATCATCTTTATTCATGATCAGTTGTACTATTGTGTTATTGTCACGTGCTACGTGAGAGTTAATACTAGAGTCGAGACCATCTTTATTCATGATCAGTTGTACTATTGTGATATTGTCTCGTGCTACGTGAGAGTTAATACTAGAGTCGAGATCATCTTTATTCATGATCAGTTGTACTATTGTGGTATTGTCACGTGCTACGTGAGAGTTTATACTAGAGTCGAGATCATCTTTATTCATGATTAGTTGTACTATTGTGATATTGTCACGTGCTACCTGAGAGTTAATACTAGAGTCGAGATCATCTTTATTCATGATTAGTTGTACTATTGTGTTATTGTCACGTGCTACGTGAGAGTTAATACTAGAGTCGAGATCATTTTTATTCATTATCAGTTGTACTATTGTGGTATTGTCACGTGCTACGTGAGAGTTAATACTAGAGTCGAGACCATCTTTATTCATGATCAGTTGTACTATTGTGTTATTGTCACGTGCTACGTGAGAGTTAATACTAGAGTCGAGACCATCTTTATTCATGATCAGTTGTACTATTGTGTTATTGTCACGTGCTACGTGAGAGTTAATACTAGAGTCGAGACCATCTTTATTCATGATCAGTTGTACTATTGTGGTATTGTCTCGTGCTACGTGAGAGTTAATACTAGAGTCGAGACCATCTTTATTCATGATCAGTTGTACTATTGTGGTATTGTCTCGTGCTACGTGAGAGTTAATACTAGAGTCGAGACCATCTTTATTCATGATCAGTTGTACTATTGTTATATTGTCACGTGCTACGTGAGAGTTAATACTAGAGTCGAGACCATCTTTATTCATGATCAGTTGTACTATTGTGGTATTGTCTCGTGCTACGTGAGAGTTAATACCAGAGTCGAGACCATCTTTATTCATGATCAGTTGTACTATTGTGATATTGTCACGTGCTACGTGAGAGTTAATACTAGAGTCGAGATCATCTTTATTCATGATCAGTTGTACTATTGTGATATTGTCACGTGCTACGTGAGAGTTAATACTAGAGTCGAGATCATCTTTATTCATGATCAGTTGTACTATTGTGGTATTGTCACGTGCTACGTGAGAGTTTATACTGGAGTCGAGATCATCTTTATTCATGATCAGTTGTACTATTGTGGTATTGTCTCGTGCTACGTGAGAGTTAATACTAGAGTCGAGACCATCTTTATCCATGATCAGTTGTACTATTGTGGTATTGTCTCGTGCTACGTGAGAGTTAATACTAGAGTCGAGATCATCTTTATTCATGATCAGTTGTACTATTGTGATATTTTCTCGTGCTACGTGAGAGTTAATACTAGAGTCGAGCATCTTTATTCATGATCAGTTGTACTATTGTGGTATTGTCACGTGCTACGTGAGAGTTAATACTAGAGTCGAGATAATCTTTATTCATGATCAGTTGTACTACTGTGGTATTTTCACGTGTTACGTGAGAGTTAATACTAGAGTCGAGATAATCTTTATTCATGATCAGTTGTACTATTGTGGTATTGTCACGTGCTACGTGAGAGTTAATACTAGAGTCGAGATAATCTTTATTCATGATCAGTTGTACTATTGTGATATTGTCTCGTGCTACGTGAGAGTTAATACTAGAGTCGAGCATCTTTATTCATGATCAGTTGTACGATTGTGGTATTGTCTCGTCCTACGTGAGCTCGTGCTACGTGAGAGTTAATACTAGAGTCGAGATCATCTTTATTCATGATCAGTTGTACTATTGTGATATTGTCACGTGCTACGTGAGAGTTAATACTAGAGTCGAGACCATCTTTATTCATGATCAGTTGTACTATTGTGGTATTGTCTCGTCCTACGTGAGAGTTAATACTAGAGTCGAGATCAACTTTATTCATGATCAGTTGTACTATTGTGGTATTGTCTCGTCCTACGTGAGAGTTAATACTAGATCGAGATCATCTTTATTCATGATCAGTTGTACTATTGTGGTATTGTCACGTGCTACGTGAGAGTTAATACTAGAGTCGAGACCATCTTTAAACATGATCAGTTGTACTATTGTGGTATTGTCTCGTGCTACGTGAGAGTTAATACTAGAGTCGAGATCATCTTTATTCATGATCAGTTGTACTATTGTGGTATTGTCTCGTGCTACGTGAGAGTTAATACTAGATCGAGATCATCTTTATTCATGATCAGTAGTACTATTGTGATATTGTCTCGTGCTACGTGAGAGTTAATACTAGAGTCGAGATCATCTTTATTAATGATCAGTTGTACTATTGTGATATTGTCACGTGCTACGTGAGAGTTAATACTAGAGTCGAGATCATCTTTAATCATGATCAGTTGTACTATTGTGGTATTGTCACGTGCTACGTGAGAGTTAATACTAGAGTCGAGATCATCTTTATTCATGATCAGTTGTACTATTGTGGTATTGTCACGTGCTACGTGAGAGTTAATACTAGATCGAGATCATCTTTATTCATGATCAGTAGTACTATTGTGATATTGTCACGTGCTACGTGAGAGTTAATACTAGAGTCGAGATCATCTTTATTCATGATCAGTAGTACTATTGTGATATTGTCACGTGCTACGTGAGAGTTAATACTAGATCGAGATCATCTTTATTCATGATCAGTTGTACTATTGTGGTATTGTCACGTGCTACGTGAGAGTTAATACTAGATCGAGATCATCTTTATTCATGATCAGTAGTACTATTGTAATATTGTCACGTGCTACGTGAGAGTTATTACTAGAGTCGAGATCATCTTTATTCATGATCAGTAGTACTATTGTGATATTGTCACGTGCTACGTGAGAGTTAATACTAGATCGAGATCATCTTTATTCATGATCAGTAGTACTATTGTGATATTGTCACGTGCTACGTGAGAGTTAATACTAGATCGAGATCATCTTTATTCATGATCAGTAGTACTATTGTGATATTGTCACGTGCTACGTGAGAGTTAATACTAGAGTCGAGATCATCTTTATTCATGATCAGTTGTACTATTGTGGTATTGTCACGTGCTACGTGAGAGTTAATACTAGATCGAGATCATCTTTATTCATGATCAGTTGTACTATTGTGGTATTGTCTCGTCCTACGTGAGAGTTAATACTAGAGTCGAGATCATCTTTATTCATGATCAGTTGTACTATTGTGATATTGTCACGTGCTACGTTAGAGTTTATACTAGAGAAGAGATCATCTTTATTCATGATCAGTTGTACTATTGTGGTATTGTCACGTGCTACGTGAGAGTTAATACTATAGTCGAGATCATCTTTATTCATGATCAGTTGTACTATTGTGGTATTGTCTCGTGCTGCGTGAGAGTTAATACTAGAGTCGAGATCATCTTTATTCATGATCAGTTGTACTATTGTGGTATTGTCACGTGCTACGTGAGAGTTAATACTAGAGTCGAGACCATCTTTATTCATGATCAGTTGTACTATTGTGGCATTGTCTCGTGCTACGTGAGAGTTAATACTAGAGTCGAGATCATTTTTATTAATGATCAGTTGTGCTATTGTGGTATTGTCTCGTCCTACGTGAGAGTTAATACTAGAGTCGAGATCATCTTTATTCATGATCAGTTGTACTATTGTGGTATTGTCACGTGCTACGTGAGAGTTAATACTAGAGTCGAGATCATCTTTATTCATGATCAGTTGTGCTATTGTGGTATTGTCTCGTCCTACGTGAGAGTTAATACTAGAATCGAGATCATCTTTAATCATGATCAGTTGTACTATTGTGGTATTGTCACGTGCTACGTGAGAGTTAATACTAGAGTCGAGATCATCTTTATTCATGATCAGTTGTGCTATTGTGGTATTGTCTCGTCCTACGTGAGAGTTAATACTAGAATCGAGATCATCTTTCTTCATGATCAGTTGTGCTATTGTGGTATTGTCTCGTGCTACGTGAGAGTTAATACTAGAGTCGAGACCATCTTTATTCATGATCAGTTGTACTATTGTGGTATTGTCTCGTGCTACGTGAGAGTTAATACTAGAGTCGAGATCATCTTTATTCATGATCAGTTGTGCTATTGTGGTATTGTCTCGTCCTACGTGAGAGTTAATACTAGAGTCGAGATCATCTTTATTCATGATCAGTTGTACTATTGTGATATTGTCACGTGCTACGTGAGAGTTAATACTAGAGTCGAGACCATCTTTATTCATGATCAGTTGTACTATTGTGGTATTGTCTCGTGCTACGTGAGAGTTAATACTAGAGTCGAGATCATCTTTATTCATGATCAGTTGTACTATTGTGATATTGTCTCGTGCTACGTGAGAGTTAATACTAGAGTCGAGATCATCTTTATTCATGATCAGTTGTACTATTGTGGTATTGTCTCGTCCTACGTGAGAGTTAATACTAGAGTCGAGATCATCTTTATTCATGATCAGTTGTGCTATTGTGGTATTGTCTCGTCCTACGTGAGAGTTAATACTAGAATCGAGATCATCTTTATTCATGATCAGTTGTGCTATTGTGGTATTGTCTCGTGCTAGGTGAGAGTTAATACTAGAGTCGAGACCATCTTTATTCATGATCAGTTGTACTATTGTGGTATTGTCTCGTGCTACGTGAGAGTTAATACTAGAGTCGAGATCATCTTTATTCATGATCAGTTGTACTATTGTGGTATTGTCTCGTGCTACGTGAGAGTTATTACTAGAGTCGAGACCATCTTTATTCATGATCAGTTGTGCCATTGTGGTATTGTCTCGTGCTACGTGAGAGTTAATACTAGAGTCGAGATCATCTTTATTCATGATCAGTTGTACTATTGTGGTATTGTCTCGTGCTACGTGAGAGTTAATACTAGAGTCGAGATCATCTTTATTCATGATCAGTTGTGCTATTGTGGTATTGTCTCGTGCTACGTGAGAGTTAATACTAGAGTCGAGATCATCTTTATTCATGATCAGTTGTACTATTGTGGTATTGTCTCGTGCTACGTGAGAGTTAATACTAGAGTCGAGATCATCTTTATTCATGATCAGTTGTACTATTGTGATATTGACACGTGCTACGTGAGAGTTTATACTAGAGTAGAGATCATCTTTATTCATGATCAGTTGTACTATTGTGATATTGTCACGTGCTACGTGAGAGTTTATACTAGAGTAGAGATCATCTTTATTCATGATCAGTTGTACTATTGTGATATTGTCACGTGCTACGTGAGAGTTTATACTAGAGTCGAGATCATCTTTATTCATGATCAGTTGTACTATTGTGGTATTGTCTCGTGCTACGTGAGAGTTAATACTAGAGTCGAGACCATCTTTATTCATGATCAGTTGTACTATTGTGGTATTGTCTCGTGCTACGTGAGAGTTAATACTAGATCGAGACCATCTTTATTCATGATCAGTTGTGCTATTGTGGTATTGTCTCGTTCTACGTGAGAGTTAATACTAGAGTCGAGATCATCTTTATTCATGATCAGTTGTACTATTGTGGTATTGACACGTCCTACGTGAGAGTTAATACTAGAGTCGAGACCATATTTATTCATGATCAGTTGTGCTATTGTGGTATTGTCTCGTGCTACGTGAGAGATAATACTAGAGTCGAGATCAGCTTTATTCATGATCAGTTGTACTATTGTGGTATTGTCACGTCCTACGTGAGAGTTAATACTAGAGTCGAGACCATCTTTATTCATGATCAGTTGTACTATTGTGGTATTGTCTCGTGCTACGTGAGAGTTAATACTAGAGTCGAGATCATCTTTATTCATGATCAGTTGTACTATTGTGGTATTGTCTCGTGCTACGTGGGAGTTAATACTAGAGTCGAGATCATCTTTATTCATGATCAGTTGTACTATTGTGATATTGTCACGTGCTACGTGAGAGTTTATACTAGAGTAGAGATCATCGTTATTCATGATCAGTTGTACTATTGTGATATTGTCTCGTGCTACGTGAGAGTTAATACTAGAGTCGAGATCATCTTTATTCATGATCAGTTGTACTATTGTGATATTGACACGTGCTACGTGAGAGTTTATACTAGAGTAGAGATCATCTTTATTCATGATCAGTTGTACTATTGTGATATTGTCACGTGCTACGTGAGAGTTTATACTAGAGTCGAGATCATCTTTATTCATTATCAGTTGTACTATTGTGATATTGTCACGTGCTACGTGAGAGTTTATACTAGAGTCGAGATCATCTTTATTCATTATCAGTTGTACTATTGTGGTATTGTCTCGTGCTACGTGAGAGTTAATACTAGAGTCGAGATCATCTTTATTCATGATCAGTTGTACTATTGTGGTATTGTCTCGTGCTACGTGAGAGTTAATACTAGAGTCGAGACCATCTTTATTCATGATCAGTTGTACTATTGTGGTATTGTCTCGTGCTACGTGAGAGTTAATACTAGAGTCGAGACCATCTTTATTCATGATCAGTTGTGCTATTGTGGTATTGTCTCGTGCTACGTGAGAGTTAATACTAGAGTCGAGATCATCTTTATTCATGATCAGTTGTACTATTGTGGTATTGACACGTCCTACGTGAGAGTTAATACTAGAGTCGAGACCATCTTTATTCATGATCAGTTGTGCTATTGTGGTATTGTCTCGTGCTACGTGAGAGATAATACTAGAGTCGAGATCAGCTTTATTCATGATCAGTTGTACTATTGTGGTATTGTCACGTCCTACGTGAGAGTTAATACTAGAGTCGAGACCATCTTTATTCATGATCAGTTGTACTATTGTGGTATTGTCTCGTGCTACGTGAGAGTTAATACTAGAGTCGAGCATCTTTATTCATGATCAGTTGTACTATTGTGGTATTGTCTCGTGCTACGTGAGAGTTAATACTAGAGTCGAGATCATCTTTATTCATGATCAGTTGTACTATTGTGGTATTGTCTCGTGCTACGTGAGAGTTAATACTAGAGTCGAGACCATCTTTATTCATGATCAGTTGTACTATTGTGGTATTGTCACGTGCTACGTGAGAGTTAATACTAGAGTCGAGATCATCTTTATTCATGATCAGTTGTACTATTGTGGTATTGTCTCGTGCTACATGAGAGTTAATACTAGAGTCGAGACCATCTTTATTCATGATCAGTTGTGCTAATGTGATATTGTCACGTGCTGCGTGAGAGTTAATACTAGAGTCGAGATCACCTTTATTCATGATCAGTTGTACTATTGTGGTATTGTCACGTCCTTCGTGAGAGTTAATACTAGAGTCGAGATCATCTTTATTCATGATCAGTTGTACTATTGTGGTATTGTCTCGTTCTACGTGAGAGTTAATACTAGAGTCGAGACCATCTTTATTCATGTTCAGTTGTGCTATTGTGATATTGTCACGTGCTGCGTGAGAGTTAATACTAGAGTCGAGATCATCTTTATTCATGATCAGTTGTACTATTGTGATATTGTCACGTGCTACGTGAGAGTTAATACTAGAGTCGAGATCATCTTCCTTCATGATCAGTTGTACTATTGTGGTATTGTCACCTGCTACGTGAGAGTTAATACTAGAGTCGTGATCATCTTTATTCATGATCAGTTGTACTATTGTGGTATTGTCACGTCCTACGTGAGAGTTAATACTAGAGTAGAGATAATCTTTATTCATGATCAGTTGTACTATTGTGGTATTGTCACGTACTACGTGAGAGTTAATACTAGAGTCGTAATCATCTTTATTCATGATCAGTTGTACTATTGTGGTATTGTCACGTCCTACATGAGAGTTAATACTAGAGTCGAGATCATCTTTATTCATGATCAGTTGTACTATTGTGGTATTGTCTCGTTCTACGTGAGAGTTAATACTAGAGTCGAGATCATCTTTATTCATGATCAGTTGTACTATTGTGGTATTGTCTCGTCCTACGTGAGAGTTAATACTAGAGTCGAGACCATCTTTATTCATGATCAGTTGTGATATTGTGGTATTGTCACGTGCTAAGTGAGAGTTAATACTAGAGTCGAGATCATCTTTATTAATGATCAGTTGTGCTATTGTGGTATTGTCTCGTCCTACGTGAGAGTTAATACTAGAATCGAGATCATCTTTAATCATGATCAGTTGTACTATTGTGGTATTGTCACGTGCTACGTGAGAGGTAATACTAGAGTCGAGATCATCTTTATTCATGATCAGTTGTGCTATTGTGGTATTGTCTCGTCCTACGTGAGAGTTAATACTAGAATCGAGATCATCTTTAATCATGATCAGTTGTACTATTGTGGTATTGTCACGTGCTACGTGAGAGTTAATACTAGAGTCGAGATCATCTTTATTCATGATCAGTTGTGCTATTGTGGTATTGTCTCGTCCTACGTGAGAGTTAATACTAGAATCGAGATCATCTTTCTTCATGATCAGTTGTGCTATTGTGGTATTGTCTCGTGCTACGTGAGAGTTAATACTAGAGTCGAGACCATCTTTATTCATGATCAGTTGTACTATTGTGGTATTGTCTCGTGCTACGTGAGAGTTAATACTAGAGTCGAGATCATCTTTATTCATGATCAGTTGTGCTATTGTGGTATTGTCTCGTCCTACGTGAGAGTTAATACTAGAGTCGAGATCATCTTTATTCATGATCAGTTGTACTATTGTGATATTGTTACGTGCTACGTGAGAGTTAATACTAGAGTCGAGACCATCTTTATTCATGATCAGTTGTACTATTGTGGTATTGTCTCGTGCTACGTGAGAGTTAATACTAGAGTCGAGATCATCTTTATTCATGATCAGTTGTACTATTGTGATATTGTCTCGTGCTACGTGAGAGTTAATACTAGAGTCGAGATCATCTTTATTCATGATCAGTTGTACTATTGTGGTATTGTCTCGTCCTACGTAAGAGTTAATACTAGAGTCGAGATCATCTTTATTCATGATAAGTTGTGCTATTGTGGTATTGTCTCGTCCTACGTGAGAGTTAATACTAGAATCGAGATCATCTTTATTCATGATCAGTTGTGCTATTGTGGTATTGTCTCGTGCTACGTGAGATTTAATACTAGAGTCGAGACCATCTTTATTCATGATCAGTTGTACTATTGTGGTATTGACTCGTGCTACGTGAGAGTTAATACTAGAGTCGAGATCATCTTTATTCATGATCAGTTGTACTATTGTGGTATTGTCTCGTGCTACGTGAGAGTTAATACTAGAGTCGAGACCATCTTTATTCATGATCAGTTGTACTATTGCGGTATTGTCTCGTTCTACGTGAGAGTTAATACTAGAGTTGAGACCATATTTATTCATGATCAGTTGTACTATTGTGGTATTGTCTCGTCCTACGTGAGAGTTAATATTAGAGTCGAGACCATATTTATTCATGATCAGTTGTGCTATTGTGGTATTGTCACGTGCTACGTGAGAGTTAATACTAGAGTCGTGATCATCTTTATTCATGATCAGTTGTACTATTGTGGTATTGTCTCGTGCTACGTGAGAGTTAATACTAGAGTCGAGACCATCTTTATTCATGATCAGTTGTGCCATTGTGGTATTGTCTCGTGCTACGTGAGAGTTAATACTAGAGTCGAGATCATCTTTATTCATGATCAGTTGTATTATTGTGGTATTGTCTCGTGCTACGTGAGAGTTAATACTAGTGTCGAGATCCTCTTTATTCATGATCAGTTGTGCTATTGTGGTATTGTCTCGTGCTACGTGAGAGTTAATACTAGAGTCGAGATCATCTTTATTCATGATCAGTTGTACTATTGTGGTATTGTCTCGTGCTACGTGAGAGTTAATACTAGAGTCTAGATCATCTTTATTCATGATCAGTTGTACTATTGTGATATTGTCACGTGCTACGTGAGAGTTTATACTAGAGTAGAGATCATCTTTATTCATGATCAGTTGTACTATTGTGATATTGTCACGTGCTACGTGAGAGTTTATACTAGAGTAGAGATCATCGTTATTCATGATCAGTTGTACTATTGTGATATTGTCTCGTGCTACGTGAGAGTTAATACTAGAGTCGAGATCATCTTTATTCATGATCAGTTGTACTATTGTGATATTGACACGTGCTACGTGAGAGTTTATACTAGAGTAGAGATCATCTTTATTCATGATCAGTTGTACTATTGTGATATTGTCACGTGCTACGTGAGAGTTTATACTAGAGTCGAGATCATCTTTATTCATGATCAGTTGTACTATTGTGGTATTGTCTCGTGCTACGTGAGAGTTAATACTAGAGTCGAGACCATCTTTATTCATGATCAGTTGTACTATTGTGGTATTGTCTCGTGCTACGTGAGAGTTAATACTAGAGTCGATACCATCTTTATTCATGATCAGTTGTGCTATTGTGGTATTGTCTCGTGCTACGTGAGAGTTAATACTAGAGTCGAGATCATCTTTATTCATGATCAGTTGTACTATTGTGGTATTGTCTCGTGCTACGTGAGAGTTAATACTAGAGTCGAGATCATCTTTATTCATGATCAGTTGTACTATTGTGGTATTGTCTCGTGCTACGTGAGAGTTAATACTAGAGTCGTGACCATCTTTATTCATGATCAGTTGTACTATTGCGGTATTGTCTCGTGCTACGTGAGAGTTAATACTAGAGTTGAGACCATATTTATTCATGATCAGTTGTACTATTGTGGTATTGTCTCGTCCTACGTGAGAGTTAATATTAGAGTCGAGACCATATTTATTCATGATCAGTTGTGCTATTGTGGTATTGTCACGTGCTACGTGAGAGTTAATACTAGAGTCGTGATCATCTTTATTCATGATCAGTTGTACTATTGTGGTATTGTCTCGTGCTACGTGAGAGTTAATACTAGAGTCGAGACCATCTTTATTCATGATCAGTTGTGCCATTGTGGTATTGTCTCGTGCTACGTGAGAGTTAATACTAGAGTCGAGATCATCTTTATTCATGATCAGTTGTATTATTGTGGTATTGTCTCGTGCTACGTGAGAGTTAATACTAGAGTCGAGATCCTCTTTATTAATGATCAGTTGTGCTATTGTGGTATTGTCTCGTGCTACGTGAGAGTTAATACTAGAGTCGAGATCATCTTTATTCATGATCAGTTGTACTATTGTGATATTGTCACGTGCTACGTGAGAGTTTATACTAGAGTCGAGACTATCTTTATTCATGATCAGTTGTACTATTGTGATATTGTCACGTGCTACGTGAGAGTTTATACTAGAGTCGAGACCATCTTTATTCATGATCAGTTGTACTATTGTGGTATTGTCACGTGCTACGTGAGAGTTTATACTAGAGTCGAGATCATCTTTATTCATGATCAGTTGTACTATTGTGATATTGTCACGTGCTACGTGAGAGTTAATACTAGAGTCGAGACCATCTTTATTCATGATCAGTTGTACTATTGTGGTATTGTCACGTGCTACGTGAGAGTTTATACTAGAGTCGAGATCATCTTTATTCATGATCAGTTGTACTATTGTGGTATTGTCTCGTGCTACGTGAGAGTTAATACTAGAGTAGAGATCATCTTTATTCATGATCAGTTGTACTATTGTGATATTGTCACGTGCTACGTGAGAGTTTATACTAGAGTCGAGATCATCTTTATTCATGATCAGTTGTACTATTGTGATATTGTCACGTGCTACGTGAGAGTTAATACTAGAGTCGAGCATCTTTATTCATGATCAGTTGTACTATTGTGATATTGTCTCGTGCTACGTGAGAGTTAATACTAGAGTCGAGATCATCTTTATTCATGATCAGTTGTACTATTGTGATATTGACACGTGCTACGTGAGAGTTTATACTAGAGTCGAGACCATCTTTATTCATGATCAGTTGTGCCATTGTGGTATTGTCTCGTGCTACGTGAGAGTTAATACTAGAGTCGAGATCATCTTTATTCATGATCAGTTGTACTATTGTGGTATTGTCTCGTGCTACGTGAGAGTTAATACTAGAGTCGAGACCATCTTTATTCATGATCAGTTGTGCCATTGTGATATTGTCTCGTGCTACGTGAGAGTTAATACTAGAGTCGAGATCATCTTTATTCATGATCAGTTGTACTATTGTGGTATTGTCTCGTGCTACGTGAGAGTTAATACTAGAGTCGAGACCATCTTTATTCATGATCAGTTGTGCCATTGTGATATTGTCTCGTGCTACGTGAGAGTTAATACTAGAGTCGAGATCATCTTTATTCATGATCAGTTGTACTATTGTGGTATTGTCTCGTGCTACGTGAGAGTTAATACTAGAGTCGAGACCATCTTTATTCATGATCAGTTGTGCCATTGTGATATTGTCTCGTGCTACGTGAGAGTTTATACTAGAGTCGAGACCATCTTTATTCATGATCAGTTGTGCCATTGTGATATTGTCTCGTGCTACGTGAGAGTTAATACTAGAGTCGAGATCATCTTTATTCATGATCAGTTGTACTATTGTGGTATTGTCTCGTGCTACGTGAGAGTTAATACTAGAGTCGAGACCATCTTTATTCATGATCAGTTGTGCCATTGTGGTATTGTCTCGTGCTACGTGAGAGTTAATACTAGAGTCGAGATCATCTTTATTCATGATCAGTTGTATTATTGTGGTATTGTCTCGTGCTACGTGAGAGTTAATACTAGAGTCGAGATCCTCTTTATTCATGATCAGTTGTGCTATTGTGGTATTGTCTCGTGCTACGTGAGAGTTAATACTAGAGTCGAGATCATCTTTATTCATGATCAGTTGTACTATTGTGGTATTGTCTCGTGCTACGTGAGAGTTAATACTAGAGACTAGATCATCTTTATTCATGATCAGTTGTACTATTGTGATATTGTCACGTGCTACGTGAGAGTTTATACTAGAGTAGAGATCATCTTTATTCATGATCAGTTGTACTATTGTGATATTGTCACGTGCTACGTGAGAGTTTATACTAGAGTCGAGATCATCTGTATTCATGATCAGTTGTACTATTGTGATATTGTCACGTGCTACGTGAGAGTTAATACTAGAGTCGAGATCATCGTTATTCATGATCAGTTGTACTATTGTGATATTGTCTCGTGCTACGTGAGAGTTAATACTAGAGTCGAGATTATCTTTATTCATGATCAGTTGTACTATTGTGATATTGTCACGTGCTACGTGAGAGTTAATACTAGAGTCGAGATCATCTTTATTCATGATCAGTTGTACTATTGTGATACTGTCACGTGCTACGTGAGAGTTAATACTAGAGTCGAGATCATCTTTATTCATGATCAGTTGTACTATTGTGGTATTGTCTCGTCCTACGTGAGAGTTAATACTAGAGTGGAGATCATCTTTATTCATGATCAGTTGTACTATTGTGGTATTGTCACGTGCTACGTGAGAGTTAATACTAGAGTCGAGATCATCTTTATTCATGATCAGTTGTACTATTGTGATATTGTCACGTGCTACGTGAGAGTTAATACTAGAGTCGAGATCATCTTTATTCATGATCAGTTGTACTATTGTGGTATTGTCTCGTGCTACGTGAGAGTTAATACTAGAGTCGAGATCATCTTTATTCATGGTCAGTTGTACTATTGTGATATTGTCTCGTCCTACGTGAGAGTTAATACTAGAGTCGAGATCATCTTTATTCATGATCAGTTGTACTATTGTGGTATTGTCACGTGCTACGTGAGAGTTAATACTAGAGTCGAGATCATCTTTATTCATGATCAGTTGTACTATTGTGGTATTGTCACGTGCTACGTGAGAGTTAATACTAGAGTCGAGACCATCTCTATTCATGATCAGTTGTGCTATTGTGGTATTGTCTCGTGCTACGTGAGAGTTAATACTAGAGTCGAGATCATCTTTATTCATGATCAGTTGTACTATTGTGATATTGTCCCGTGCTACGTGAGAGTTAATACTAGAGTGGAGATCATCTTTATTCATGATCAGTTGTACTATTGTGGTATTGTCACGTGCTACGTGAGAGTTAATACTAGAGTCGAGATCATCTTTATTCATGATCGGTTGTACTATTGTGGTATTGTCTCGTCCTACGTGAGAGTTAATACTAGAGTCGAGACCATCTTTATTCATAATCAGTTGTGCTATTGTGGTATTGTCACGTGCTACGTGAGAGTTAATACTAGAGTCGAGATCATCTTTATTCATTATCAGTTGTACTATTGTGATATTGTCACGTGCTACGTGAGAGTTAATACTAGAGTCGAGATCATCTTTATTCATGATCAGTTGTGCTATTGTGGTATTGTCACGTGCTACGTGGGAGTTAATACTAGAGTCGAGACCATCTTTATTCATGATCAGTTGTGCTATTGTGGTATTGTCTCGTGCTACGTGAGAGTTAATACTAGAGTCGAGATCATCTTTATTAATGATCAGTTGTACTATTGTGGTATTGTCTCGTGCTACGTGAGAGTTAATACTAGAGTCGAGATCATCTTTATTCATGATCAGTTGTACTATTGTGGTATTGTCTCGTGCTACGTGAGAGTTAATACTAGAGTCGAGATCATCTTTATTCATGATCAGTTGTGCTATTGTGGTATTGTCTCGTCCTACGTGAGAGTTAATACTAGAATCGAGATCATCTTTAATCATGATCAGTTGTACTATTGGGGTATTGTCTCGTGCTACGTGAGAGTTAATACTATAATCGAGATCATCTTTATTCATGATCAGTTGTACTATTGTGATATTGTCTCGTGCTACGTGATAGGTAATACTAGAGTCGAGATCATCTTTATTCATGATCAGTTGTACTATTGTGGTATTGTCACGTTCTACGTGAGAGTTAATACTAGAGTCGAGACCATCTTTATTCATGATCAGTTGTACTATTGTGATATTGTCACGTTCTACATGAGAGTTAATACTAGAGTCGAGATCATCTTTATTCATGATCAGTTGTACTATTGTGGTATTGTCACGTGCTACGTGAGAGTTAATACTAGAGTCGAGATAATCTTTATTCATGATCAGTTGTACTATTGTGGTATTGTCTCGTCCTACGTGAGAGTTAATACTAGAGTGGAGATCATCTTTATTCATGATCAGTTGTACTATTGTGGTATTGTCACGTGCTACGTGAGAGTTAATACTAGAGTCGAGATCATCTTTATTCATGATCAGTTGTACTATTGTGATACTGTCACGTGCTACGTGAGAGTTAATACTAGAGTCGAGATCATCTTTATTCATGATCAGTTGTACTATTGTGGTATTGTCTCGTCCTACGTGAGAGTTAATACTAGAGTGGAGATCATCTTTATTCATGATCAGTTGTACTATTGTGGTATTGTCACGTGCTACGTGAGAGTTAATACTAGAGTCGAGATCATCTTTATTCATGATCAGTTGTACTATTGTGATATTGTCACGCGCTACGTGAGAGTTAATACTAGAGTCGAGATCATCTTTATTCATGATCAGTTGTACTATTGTGGTATTGTCTCGTGCTACGTGAGAGTTAATACTAGAGTCGAGATCATCTTTATTCATGGTCAGTTGTACTATTGTGATATTGTCTCGTCCTACGTGAGAGTTAATACTAGAGTCGAGATCATCTTTATTCATGATCAGTTGTACTATTGTGGTATTGTCACGTGCTACGTGAGAGTTAATACTAGAGTCGAGATCATCTTTATTCATGATCAGTTGTACTATTGTGGTATTGTCACGTGCTACGTGAGAGTTAATACTAGAGTCGAGACCATCTCTATTCATGATCAGTTGTGCTATTGTGGTATTGTCTCGTGCTACGTGAGAGTTAATACTAGAGTCGAGATCATCTTTATTCATGATCAGTTGTACTATTGTGATATTGTCTCGTGCTACGTGAGAGTTAATACTAGAGTGGAGATCATCTTTATTTATGATCGGTTGTACTATTGTGGTATTGTCACGTGCTACGTGAGAGTTAATACTAGAGTCGAGATCATCTTTATTCATGATCGGTTGTACTATTGTGGTATTGTCTCGTGCTACGTGGGACTTAATACTAGAGTCGAGATCATCTTTATTCATGATCAGTTGTACTATTGTGATATTGTCACGTCCTACGTGAGAGTTAATACTAGAGTGGAGATCATCTTTATTCATGATCAGTTGTACTATTGTGATATTGTCTCGTGCTACGTGAGAGTTAATACTAGAGTCGAGATCATCTTTATTCATGATCAGTTGTACTATTGTGGTATTGTCACGTGCTACGTGAGAGTTAATACTAGAGTCGAGATCATCTTTATTCATGATCAGTTGTGCTATTGTGATATTGTCACGTGCTACGTGAGAGTTAATACTAGAGTGGAGATCATCTTTATTCATGATCAGTTGTACTATTGTGGTATTGTCTCGTTCTACGTGAGAGTTAATACTAGAGTCGAGATCATCTTTATTCGTGATCAGTTGTACTATTGTGATATTGTCTCGTGCTACGTGAGAGTTAATACTAGCGTCGAGATCATCTTTATTCATGATCAGTTGTACTATTGTGGTATTGTCACGTGCTACGTGAGAGATAATACTAGAGTCGAGATCAGCTTTATTCATGATCAGTTGTGCTATTGTGGTATTGTCTCGTTCTACGTGAGAGATAATACTAGAGTCGAGATCATCTTTATTCATGATCAGTTGTACTATTGTGGTATTGTCACGTGCTACGTGATTGTTAATACTAGAGTCGAGATCATCTTTATTCATGATCAGTTGTACTATTGTGGTATTGTCACGTGCTACGTGATAGTTAATACTAGAGTCGAGATCATCTTTATTCATGATCAGTTGTACTATTGTGGTATTGTCACGTGCTACGTGATAGTTAATACTAGAGTCGAGACTATCTTTAATCATGATCAGTTGTACTATTGTGATATTGTCACGTGCTACGTGAGAGTTAATACTAGATCGAGACCATCTTTATTCATGATCAGTTGTACTATTGTGGTATTGTCACGTGCTACGTGAGAGTTAATACTAGAGTCGAGATCATCTTTATTCATGATCAGTTGTACTATTGTGGTATTGTCACGTGCTACGTGAGAGTTAATACTAGGTCGAGACTATCTTTATTCATGATCAGTTGTACTATTGTGATATTGTCACGTGCTACGTGAGAGTTAATACTAGAGTCGAGACCATCTTTATTCATGATCAGTTGTACTATTGTGATATTGTCACGTGCTACGTGAGAGTTAATACTAGAGATACTAGAGTCGAGATCATCTTTATTCATGATCAGTTGTACTATTGTGCTATTGTCACGTGCTACGTGAGAGTTAATACTAGAGTCGAGACCTTATGCTTGAGAAGTTTGATATTTTTGTACCGGATATTATTCTGAAAAGTTCCATCTCTTCATGATGATTTAGTAATACACTCTAAAACTTATAGACGACTATAAATCAGTATAATTATTTAATAATAACAGAAAAATCAAACTTGAATATATTTGTAATTGATTCTCCCTGAAAACTTCATCCTTGCACATTTACGTTGCAAGACTCTGCAGTTATACATTGGCTTTGCTCAGAAGTTCAATAATGTGCCATTTTGCCGCGTTGTGCAGTGGTTGTATTTTCCAAGATTTTAAGAAACACCGGATTGCTTTACCTATGCTATTTTCCTGGACATATATCCACCCCAATAAGTTGTACGCGGTTTCTTTGTGCGTAAGGTTCTGGTCGTCTCTGATCACCCACTCCATGTTGTCTATGGCGACTTTCTTGTGTGCGTTTTTGTTAAGTCGTCTATACAATAGATATTGCCTTTCTTGTGTGCGTTTTTGTTAAGTCGTCTATACAATAGATATTGCATGAAGAAGAGGTACACTTTAGCATCAACAACCGCACAATCATACCACTCGGTTTCGTCCTTGTCATCATTACTTGATCCTGCTGGTGTACCGACTGACCGGAACATTTCATGCCTTAACGCGTCCGGGGTGATACTGCACATATGAGGCACAAACTGTACACATGGGTTAATATACATTGCAGTATCGTCTACAGTCAAGTTACCGTCAGACATTTTCCTGAGGAGGTTGTCGTTATAAGTATGCTTTACTCTTCTACATTCACAATGTGTGACTAATAATGATATACTCGTTTCAAGGCGTGATAGCAATAGTTCACATATACGATATTGACCAAGAAAAAGCAGCTTTGAAACGAAAGCTAAAACAAAACTAAAATCACATCTTTCTCCAACAGCGGTTGTATATGCATTCAGTGACAACGATACACACGATCTACTTATGTTTCCCGTCTGTACAGTTTTCCAGACCGAATGCCAAAATCTCCTGTGCAATAATTGATCTGATGCTTGGTAAAACCATCATTTTTGCCACATGAGTTTCTTCTCTCGTGTGTTCAGAAAAAATATCTGTACTTTGCAACGTACACATATACAGTATTATCTTTGATATGGATGTTCGTAATTCTGTATTCAGGCAAAACTTAAGAATGGTACGAAATGTGAAATGTAAAACAAAGTGACTCAATTGCAGGGCCATATAATAAGTAGTAGTATTTATACTGTCACGCAGCACTGGGTAAAGTATTAAAGGCGCACTTGCTGCACGTGCGATACTCTCTCCCATCCCGTCACACTGAATACGGAGTAAGAATGTACATCCCTCTGATAGTAACCCGTGTATAACTTGATACAGCTTTATTCGTACGTCTCCTTGAATTTTTCTAGCAAACATATTTTCCTCTTTAATGAAATAGTTTGGACAAAAGCCGACATTGACACAGCACAATAATGTGTTCAAACAACAAAATACACATGCCAGAAAGTTAGGTGGCGTCCACCATTCTGCTGGTAATAGTTCTACCATATACAAGATACACGTCTTACAATGGTATGAACTGAGAGAATCTTGCCCGATTTCACGTTTAATCAAATCCTTTTTTATCATTTTTAAGAGAACATAACACTTGAACTGAATAGGAGATAGTCTGAACATGAGTTGTCTTTCTTGGAGCGAGAATGATATCCTCCATTCGAGATTCTTCTCCTCGCTAAATGGGTGACCGATTGGAACAAATAAGCACCCGTACGAGTTTAACAAATCGATAAATTCTTGTGGATATATATTACTGAGACGAAGGCGTGTGATCCAGTTGGATGCAAAAGATGGACGTGTCTTACATCTATACGCCCTAACGAAGTCTACTGATGTGAATCCTGGTTGACCACGACAAGTGCCTGCTGGTCCATTCTGCTCATCTACATACGGATCATTAATATATAATGATTTATTGTTCCTCACAAGTCTGCCATACATGTCAACACTCATTTTGTCATCATCACTTCGTGCATTATCTACATTACAAGGAACGCCATTGCCTACAAGTTGCAGTTTTACATATCCAGGGTAGGTTGTATGGTCTCTAACTAGAAGAAAACAGTCTCCACCAGGCAGAACCTCGCACATGTTCTCAAACACTGGGTAACTTTCATCACATAGTACCATATCCAAGTCTGAATCTAGTCCTGCCGTTGTTGAGCCTTCAGATGAACTACCGAATATGTACTGTGTATCATTGTCACCAGATAACTGTTTGCCCATTGTTTGCACTATTTCGCATGTTAACCATGTTTTCATGTTCATCTTACGTTCTTCCTCGGAGACGCCGATAGTGTCCATAATCTCGCACAGCCTCAGAGAGAGTGCCTGGATGTAGTCACTCATTGTAAATCTGAAGAGATAATACTAAAGTAATAAATAGATACTATTTTAATAATTACAATAATGTAACTAGAACAACAATCAGAAGACTAATTGCAACTATAGATACTATTATTATTTAATGTACTGCTGTTACTATACTACATACAACTATGACAATAGTACAACAATATTAGTGATAGCAGAAAGAATCAAATATGTATACAACACATGAATCCTTTAAATGTTTGTAGTGATAATACATTATTGATTATTATTATTATTATTATTTTATTATTATTATTACCATTGCTCTTGTTATATTTTTTTACATATATTCTTGTTTTTATTATTAGTATTACTATTGCTATGATTATTATTATTATTATTTTTTTTTTTTTATTATTATTATTAAAGTCATAGTTTTTTTCACTGCAATGGATTTGGTAAATGTGGATATTTTATTATGTAAACGTTTACAATACATTAACAGTAATAGGCTCACTTGACAGGTTTACAGATGTAAGACACAATGTACATGTACATGTATTATGCCATATACTCATTATTAGAGAGAGAGAGAGAGAGAGAGAGAGATGATAAAATGATATTTTCGGAAGCAGGAAGCATATAAACCAATAGCTATATATAGGCCATTCTTCATTCTCGACCATACACACGTTTTGAAGTGAAACTTGATTTGTTTAATATACAGCATGATGAATGCATATCAAAAATACATGTATACTGATGACGATGATAATCTATAAGTATTATACACTTATTGCTTTAACCAATTATATTTATTGTTTTCAATTTCTGTCACCTACATGTAACACATACACTGGCCAAAAGATCTAACTAGACCCCTAATACTATTATAAATAACTCAACCAATTTTCAAGGTATCGTGATAAAATTTTATACACAGCTTTATCAATCAATTATACACAGACTGTGGAAATTTCATAAAAATCCATTGACTAAAAACTAAAAGTTTTAACATTTTTAAAACTGACCCACGAAATCAAAAGTCACAGATTTATGAAAAATCAGTCAGTATTTAGTGTGGCCGCCGTTTGCTTGTATTACTGCCAAACATCTCTGTCTCATGGAGTTAACATTATTCATTCCGTGGCCGAGTAGTCAGAGTCTCTGACTTGAAATCACTTGCCTCTAGCCGCTGTGTGTTCGAGTCCTCATCGGACTATGAATCTTTATGTGAGGAAATATAGATATAAAAATCGAACAGGAAAAGCAGCATTCAAGGACGACAGTCAACAACAAACACACAAAGAAACAAAGAACACACATTTAAAGATGTATAAAAGGCCAAATAAGACATCACAAACACAAAAAGGTTGATAATAGGGCTACCGCCTTGGAACTGTCAGTGGCAAAAAAGGCCGCTGGGGATTTAAATGCAGTAATACAAGCAAACGGCGGCCACACTTAATACTGACTGATTTTTCATAAATCTGTGACTTTTGATTTCGTGGGTCAGTTTTAAAAATGTTAAAATTTTTAGTTTTTAGTCAATGGATTTTTATGAAATGTCCACAGTCTGTGTATAATTGATTGATAAAGCTGTGTATAAAATTTTATCACGATACCTTGAAAATTGGTTGAGTTATTTATAATAGTATTAGGGGTCTAGTTAGATCTTTTGGCCAGTGTAGTTTCCGAGATGAATTATTCAAACTGCGCGTACATTGATTGTCAAGGGTGGATCAAGGGCGGAGTAAGGCGACCCAGCCGCGAGAGAGGGTATGGCAGACCCAGCGCTGCCACCTACCCATCTCCACCAGCACAGACACAAACCAAAATCCAGCCATGGCTTCCAGATTTTAAGGGAGCTCGCGCCCGATTTATTTATATTTGTTATCATCGGATTAAAGGTGGGATATATGTAGGCTATACATACAAGGGCAGCGATATTAGCAATATGGACTCACGTGCGGTAAAGGTGCCATATATGGTCAGTTCATGTGCAGACGAGACATTGCTTCCGATAACAATAGCGTATCACATATTGTGAAATAGTGTACTCCTTTTTTTTAGTGTTACCATAGTATGACTGAATGGATTTATGCCATACAGTGTTACCATAGTATGACTGAATGGATCTATGCCATACAGTGTTACCATAGTATGACTGAATGGATCTATGCCATACAGTGTTACCATAGTATGACTGAATGGATCTATGCCATACAGTGTTACCATATTATGACTGCATGGCTCTATGCCATACAGTGTAACCATAGTATGACTGAATGGATATATGCCATACGGTTTTACCATAGTATGACTGAATGGATCTATGCCATACGGTGTTTCCATAGTATGACTGAATGGATCTATGCCTTACGGTGTTACCATAGTATGACTGAATGGATCTATGCCATATGGTGTTACCATAGTATGACTCAATGGATCTATGAAATACAGTGTTACCATAGTATGAATGAATGGATCTATGTCATACGGTGTTACCATAGTATGACTGAATGGATCTATGACATACGGTGTTACCATAGTATGACTGAATGGATATATGGCATACGGTGTTACCATAGTATGACTGAATGGATCTATGCCAAACAGTGTTACCTTAGTATGATTGAATGGATCTATGCCATACAGTGTTACCATAGTATGACTGAATGGATCTATATCATACAGTGTTACCATAGTATGACTGAATGGATCTATGTCATACAGTGTTACCATAGTATGACTGAATGGATCTATTCCATACAGTGTTACCAAAGTATGACCGAATGGATCTATGCCATACATTGTTACCATAGTATGACTGAATGGATCAATGCCATATAGTGTTACCATAGTATGACTGAATGGATCTATGCCTTACGGTGTTACCATAGTATGACTGAATGGAGCTATGCCATATAGTGTTACCATAGTATGACTGAATGTATCTATGCCATACAGTGTTACCATAGTATGACTCAATGGATATATGCCATACAGTGTTACCATAGTATGACTGAATGGATCTATTCCATACGGTGTTACCATAGTATGACTGAATGGATATATGTCATACGGTGTTACCATAGTATGACTGAATGGATCTATGACATACGGTGTTACCATAGTATGACTGAATGGATCTTCGGCATACGGTGTTACCATAGTATGACTGAATGGATCTATGCTGTACAGTGTTACCATAGTATGTCTGAATGGAGCTAAGTCATACAGTGTTACCATAGTATGACTGAATGGATCTATGTCATACAGTGTTACCATAGTATGACTCAATGAATATATGCCATACAGTGTTACCATATTATGACTGAAAGGATCTATTCCATACGGTGTTACCATAGTATGACTGAATGGATATATGTCATACAGTGTTACCATAGTATGTCTGAATGGAGCTATGTCATACAGTGTTACCATAGTATGACTGAATGGATCTATGCCATACAGTGTTACCATAGTATGACTCAATGGATATATGCCATACAGTGTTACCATAGTATGACTGAATGGATCTATTACATACGGTGTTACCATAGTATGACTGAATGGATATATGTCATACGGTGTTACCATAGTATGACTGAATGGATCTATGACATACGGTGTTACCATAGTATGACTGAATGGATCTTCGGCATACGGTGTTACCATAGTATGACTGAATGGATCTATGCTGTACAGTGTTACCATAGTATGTCTGAATGGAGCTATGTCATACAGTGTTACCATAGTATGACTGAATGGATCTATGTCATACAGTGTAACCATAGTATGACTGAATGGATCTATGTCATATAGTTTAACCTGTAAGAATACTAAGACTGGCATAGATCCATCCAGTCATACTATGGTAACACTGTATGACATAGATCCATTCAGTCATACTATGGTAACACTGTATGGCATAGTTCCATTCAGTCATATTATGGTAACACTGTACGACAGATCCATTCAATCATACTATGGTAACACTGTGTGCCATAGATGCATTTACACATACTATGGTAACACAGTATGGTACAGACCCATTCTGCCATACTACAGTGACACTGTATGGCATAGATCCATTCAGTCATACTAAGGTGACACAATATGACATAGATCCATTCTGCCATACTACAGTGACACTGTATGACATAGATCCATTCTGCCATACTACAGTGACACAGTATGACATAGATCCATTCTGCCATACTACGGTGACACTGTATGACATAGATCCATTCTGCCATACTACAGTGACACAGTATGACATAGACACATTCAGCCATACCACGGTGACACTGTATGACATAGACCCATTTAGCCATACTACGGTGACACTGTATGACATAGACCCATTTAGCCATACCACAGTGACACTGTATGACATAGACACATTCAGCCATACTACGGTGACACTGTATGACATAGACCCATTTAGCCATACCACAGTGACACTGTATGACATAGACCCATTCATCAATACTACAGTGACACCGTATGACATAAACCGATTCAGCCATACCACGTTGACACTGTATGGCATAGACACATTCAGCCATACTACAGTGACACCGTATGCCATAGACATATTCAGCCATACTACAGTGACATAGACCCATTCAGCCATACTACGGTGACACTGTATGACATAGATCCATACTGCCATACTACAGTGACACAGTATGACATAGACACATTCAGTCATTCCACGGTGACACTGTATGGCATAGACCCATTCAGCCATACTACGGTGACACTGTTTGACATAGACCCATTCAGCCATACTACGGTGACACTGTTTAACATAAACACATTCAGTCATACTACGGTGACACTGTTTGACATAGACCCATTCAGCCATACTACGGTGACACTGTTTGACATAGACCCATTCAGCCATACTACGGTGACACTGTATGCCATAGACCCATTCAGCCATACTACGGTGACACTGTATGACACAGTCCCATTCATCCATACTACGGTGACACTGTATGACATATACCTATTCATCCATACTACGGTGACTCAGTATGACATAGACACATTCAGCCGTACTGCAATGCCACTGTATGGCATAGACCCATTCAGTCATACTCCGTTGACAATGTATACCATAGACCCATTCAGTCATACTACGGTGATGCAACCATACTACGGCAACACTGTATGGCATAGACCCATTCATCCATACTCCGGTGACACTGTATGCTATAGACCCATTTAGCCATACTACGGTGACACTGTATGACATAGACCCCTTCAGCCATACTACGGTGACACTGTATGGCATAGACATATTCAGCCATACTACGGTGACACTGTATGACATATGCTCATTCAGCCATACTACGGTGACACTGTATGACATATGCTCATTCAGCCATACTACGGTGACACTGTTTGACATATGCTCATTCAGCCATACTACGGTGACACTGTATGACATATATTCATTCAGCCATACTACGGTGACACTGTATGACATATGCTCATTCAGCCATACTACGGGGACACTGTATGACATATGCTCATTCAGCCATACTATGGTGACACTGTATGACATATGCCCATTCAGCCATACTACGGTGACACTGTATGACATATGCTCATTCAGCCATACTACGGTGACACTGTATGACAAATGCTCATTCAGCCATACTACGGTGACACTGTATGACATATGCTCATTCAGCCATACTACGGTGACACTGTATGACATATATTCATTCAGCCATACTACGTTGACACTGTATGACATATGCTCATTCAGTCATACTACGGTGACACTGTGTGACATATGCTCATTCAGCCATACTACGGTGACACTGTATGACATATGCTCATTCAGCCATACTACGGTGACACTGTATGACATATGCCCATTCAGCCATACTACGGTGACACTGTATGACATATGCCCATTCAGCCATACTACGGTGACACTGTATGACATATGCCCATTCAGCCATACTACGGTGACACTGTATGACATATGCTCATTCAGCCATACTACGGTGACACTGTATGACATATGCTCATTCAGCCATACTACGGTGACACTGTATGACATATGCTCATTCAGCCATACTACGGTGACACTGTATGACATATGCTTATTCAGCCATACTACGGTGACACTGTATGACTTATGCTCATTCAGCCTTACTACGGTGACACTGTATGACATATGCTCATTCAGCCATACTACGGCGACACTGTATGACTTATGCTCATTCAGCCATACTACGGCAACACTGTATGACATATGCTCATTCAGCCATACTACTGCGACACTGTAAAACATTGAGGAGGTCAAGCAGTATGTCAGAAAGAGCGAATATAGAATAACAATTTCACGAAGTAGAAAAATTATGAATAACGCATGTGTAAAGTGGAAAACTCAGACACATCCGTCACCCGACAACAATTTATATACATTCAACATGCATCGAGGAATGAAAATACTAGTGTTAACACAAATAGACACAGTATATAGTTCAAGGCAGAAGCAGCAAATCAGCAAGTAAACATAACGAGACCTTAAAAAAATCCTTGCTCTGTGTTACTCACTTTTTGTAACTCGCAACTCACTATTTTACTCGCTACTCGACAAAAATATATCCTCGATTTTTAATGAGCAATATATACTTGTGAAGGCTAATAGTAACATTGTTAATTTTAAGTTGATTATAAACATGTTAACCATTTAAATCAACAAGTAACCAAATATCGGAAAACCCAATTACGCAGTATGTCTACTATTATATCGTTTGACAATAAACCCTAGTTACAGTGACCTCATCAATAGTTGTTGTGCAGTTACACTTGTTGTCGGAGTTTTCGTCTGATTTATCATTGCATCGATGATCGGAATGATTGAAATTGAAAGATATAGTTCTACTTCATCATAATTTGTATGTGATACATTTATTCGGAGCCTTACTTTAAATTGATGAACTGAAGAAACCAAATTGGAATCCCATTAGGAGCATGACGTTTAAGCGAGGAAATGTATTTTCTAATATATGGCGGGAGGTGTACAGTACTGGCTCTACCCAGAAAAAGTGGGTGGTCTGCCTCCGCCAAAAAACAATCGACCGTCATATATAACATTACATGTGTTGAAAATGACGTAAAACACCATACAAACAAATCAAGAAACCATGTAAGGCCAAAAAGAAAAAAAAGGTTTGTTTCCGTAAACGCCTTCAAAAAAAAAAAGGTATGTAGGTAAGCAAAACTTTTATTTTTTTATTTTTATTTTTATTATTAATGACCTTATTTTTGTTAATGAAAAAAACACTTTTAATATGATAAAAAATACTGGGGAAGGTATCAATACCTAGATAATACATGGTTATGGCCCTTTTTCAATAATTGGTAATGTACACTGGAAACCCCAGTGGTCGTGGGTTCAATCTCAATGGAGGCATATTTTTTATTTTGTTATTTTTTTTATCCATATGAAGCCTTGGTTCATGGGTTCAACTTTTTATAATTATTATTTTTTATTGATTTTTTTTTTTGCAATAAAAAAAGTTAGGGTCATCGGCTAAATAAAAGTTTTTTCTTTTAAGCCTAAAAGTTGCGGCATTCAATTTCAACATCAATAAATTGTCATGCACATATACTCCATCTACTGCAGCGTATTCAGTATTGGAACTATGTGTTTGCTGGTTTGTTGGTTTGTCTGAATTGTGTTTTATGTGTTTTACATAGCGTTTAGCACATTTTAGGCCATATAAGACGGCCGATTTTTTTGTGGTGGAGATAAACCACCCCATTTTTCCTGGGTAGACTTTTAACGCTGCAGGGGAGCTCAACTTGTAAGAAAGTGTTGATTCCTACGGTTGGCGGTATTAGAACAAAACATGCCATATACATTATATACTTTCACGGATGTAATGTGTAATTGTTTATAGTAAGATGCCTATTGAGTATTCCCAAACCTTCTGCAAAATAAACTTTTAAAAATACCTAACCGAATCCGGTGCTTGTTCGAGTCGAAGCACACGGCGTTTGATTTACGTTTAAAGGACACATTACTGAGATTGAACGTATAAGGTGTCATTTACGTTAAAAGCAAAGATATGTAATTGGTACTTCTGTTTTTAGGTCTATTGGCCAGCAAAGCTTATAGGATGGCGAGTTTTCCTTCGTCTGTCGTCGTCGTATCTTAACCAAACTGTACCAGGGTCTTTATATCAATGAAAGCTCGGACAAGTTCGAAAACCAGCCAGCTCGGATTAGTTTCATCGGAGTTATGGCCCTTGATTTGTTGAAAAATGCCATATTCTGCCTTGTGAACACTCTAGCACCTTCACTGGACATATACATGTAAATAAGACAAACCAAATGCATGTGTGTAAATAGGAATAGAAACGTTTATCTCAAAATACTAAAGGTTACTCAGCCGGTCGTTTGACCCAGTTAAAATTGGAGTGCGTGGTCCAGTGGTAGAGCGCCGAACTCCAGATCGAGAGGTTGTGGGTTCGATCCTCGCCGTGTCCACGTTATTTATCCTTGAGCAAGATAATTAATCCACATTGCTTAGTACTGGTTCTACCCAGGAAGCCATCGAGAGTGATTAATCTAAGTTGCAATAACTTGTTTCGCAATCGATGTAAAATAAATATGTTTAAACTAAAAGGATTTTACGTCGGAAAAGTCATATAAGCATTTTTACTAAAACAGATGATTTCTCCTTTTTCTTTTTTCCATTAATGGATAGAACAGAACATAACCTTATTTACATCTTAGGCATACACATGCGCAGTCTACAGACATCCGTAATATCTTTGGCATACATATGCCCATCTACAGACATCCGTAATATCTTAGGCATACATATGCGCAGTCTACTGACATCCGTAATATCTTAGGCATACATATGCGCAGTCTACAGACATCCGTAATATCTTAGGCATACATATGCGCAGTCTACAGACATCCGTAATATCTTAGGCATACATATGCGCAGTCTACAGACATCCGTAATATCTTAGGCATACATATGCGCAGTCTACAGACATCCGTAATAGCTTAGGCATACATATGCGCAGTCTACAGACATCCGTAATATCTTAGGCATACATATGCGCAGTCTACAGACATCCGTAATATCTTAGGCATACATATGCCCATCTACAGACATCCATAATATCTTAGGCATACATATGCGCAGTCTACAGACATACGTAATATCTTAGGCATACATATACGCAGTCTACAGACATCCGTAATATCTTAGGCATACATATGCGCAGTCTACAGACATACGTAATATCTTAGGCATACATATACGCAGTCTACAGACATACGTAATATCTTAGGCATACATATGCGCAGTCTACAGACATACGTAATATCTTAGGCATACATACGCGCAGTCTACAGACATCCGTAATATCTTAGGCATAAATATGCGCAGTCTACAGACATCCGTAATATCTTAGGCATACATATGCGCAGTCTACTGAGACATCTGTAATATCTTAGGCATACATATGCCCATCTACAGACATCCGTAATATCTTTCATACATATGCGCAGTCTACAGACATCCGTAATATCTTTCATACATATGCGCAGTCTACAGACATCCGTTATATCTTTCGGATTGTCTCCAGTACCTTTAACGTATAATTATTTACCATCTAAAAACAACAAGATAACTAATACACTTCTCAAAACTGCTAACTACACCGCTACGTTTTGGGTTATATATATCGATGGGTTGAATGTTTTTCAATAAAATAAAAAGGAAATACCAATTCAATCATTTTTACATCATTTCATTTTATTTTTTTCATGGGCAATGCTAGAACTAAACCACAATAAGCAATTACAAACGACCCATGTAAACACTAAAGTCACACTTTTCATTTCTTGTTCATAAAAGTGTGACTTTAGTGTTTACATGGGTCGTTTGTAATTGCTTATTGTGGTTTAGTTCTAGCATTGCCCATGAAAAAAATAAAATGAAATGATGTAAAAATGATTGAATTGGTATTTCCTTTTTATTTTATTGAAAAACATTCAACCCATCGATATATATAACCCAAAACGTGAGCGGTGTAGTTAGCAGTTTTGAGAAGTGTATACGTAGTGTCAAATGCATGAACTAGGCCATAGCCAAGATCTTGTTTAAACTGTGAGTATAATTATATAGAATAATACAAATAAGCAAATCATAGGTCTATATTTTGTACTGATTATATATTTTAAATAATGAGATATAGGGTCCTATAGAAACCACAGCGTCCGAACGCAATGGCATCGTAGGTCCGCACTGTACTGCAAACAAGGACTTGATAATACAATGAAAGAGACAAAAAAAAACACAGAAAGGGTGGTGAAGACAGAGTTACCGACTTGGAACGATCAGTAGGCAATAAGGCCTAGCTTGAATCGATTTTATATGCGCACAATCCTCGTTATTATCCTGTCTTCAGCGCCCAAATAGACAAGACAGTGTAAACAAAACTACATCCCACCAAAAAGAATTCTCTAACAATAAAGTCCACATCCAGAGAAACTAAAGAAACACATACAAAATAATAAACATCTCAGGATGTATCCAGAATCGTACTGAACAACGATAGAAGTTGCAGCTAAAGAAAAAAACAATCTAGGGTACGACCAGAAAACCCGAGGGACGAAAGCTCATGCACCCACCTCTCTTAGTTGGGGTTTCAGTAGGTGCAATCATAGAGTCCCAAGAGGTAGTTCAGTCATCGCACAAGTGAAAAGTAAAACGTAATGACTGACTGTAGAGGGGTCAATCACTAAACATGCAGTGCGCAAAGGGTTATATCCTTTTCTGACAAACTTCCTGATTAAATTTGTAAAGCGGTCAGGAAACTCGTCAGACCCCTTTAACTTTCGAAGTTTATAGACCACATCTCCATAAAATGAGGGTTGTGATATGCCTAAACCTTGCATAAACTATTACAAACCATTACGTAGATCTACATGTATCTACGGTGGTTCGTTTCGATTGAGATTCCGCCCTGAACACGACAGAGCACGAACGCGCAAACGTGAGGTATAGTATATATACATATTTCTATGAACTACGTTTTGCTAATGAACATTACAGCATGGACATTATGAAATGAAATGAGGTTAACACATTATAATGGACTATAATGGAACAACAACCTCAGAGGGAGAGGTACATTTCCCATCAGACATGCCTCCGACAGGTAACGAAGGCAAAATGCATGTAGCTCTACAGCTCAGGGAGAGGAGATAGTACATTTCCCATCAGACATGCCTCCGATAGGTAACGAAGGCCAAATGCATGTAGCTCTACAGCTCAGGGAGAGGAGATAGTACATTTCCCATCAGACATGCCTCCGATAGGTAACGAAGGCCAAATGCATGTAGCTCTACAGCTCAGGGAGAGGAGATAGTACATTTCCCATCAGACATGCCTCCGATAGGTAACGAAGGCCAAATGCATGTAGCTCTACAGCTCAGGGAGAGGAGATAGTACATTTCCCATCAGACATGCCTCCGACAGGTAACGAAGGCAAAATGCATGTAGCTCTACAGCTCAGGGCCATATATGTATCCATTTAGCCAACGAGGGCCATCAACATGGAAAGTGAGTAGCCAACGAAGGCCATCAACATGGAAAGTGAGTAGCCAACGAGGGCCATCAACATGGAAAGTGAGTGTTTCTTGCACTATATAGCTTTCTCTTAAATCCTCTGTAGATAAAGAGGTTCACATCTACTAATGCATGTTGTTTTAAACTTCCTAGCAGGGAAAAAAGTGTTAACATCCACTAATACAACTTGCTTTAAACGTCCCAGCAGGGAAAAAGAAGGTTAACATCCACAACTTGTTTTAAACTTCCCAGCAGGGAAAACTGGATTAACATCTACTAATACAGCTTGATTTAAACTTCCCAGCAGGGAAAGTGAGGGTTAACATCCATAAGCATAACTTGCTTTAACCACACCCTATACCCCCACCACCCAGCAGGGAAAAAGAAGGTTTACATCTAATAACAGAACTTGGTTTAAACTCCACAGCAGGTTAGAGAAGGTTTATATTTAATAACACAACTTCCTTTAAACTACCCAGCAGGAAAAGAAAATGCTTACATCTATTAACACAACTTGTTTTAAACTCGCCAGAGAGGTTTTACTTACACAACTTGCTTTAAACACCACAATCGGGAAATATGTTTGCATCTACCAATACAACTTACTCTAAAATGTGGTAAAGCTGGCAAATGATGATATCTTCTGTTCTAAAGTGAATCATAGTTCATTATGTTAACTGACTATGTCGCTGACTATGTTAAAACATAATAAAGGAACATAATGATATCTTCTGTTCTAAAGTGAATTATAGTTCATTATGTTAACTGACTATGTCGCTGACTATGTTAAAACATAATGAAGGAACATAATTATGTTGACCCATTATTTACGAGAAAATTTGTGTTGCTTTTTATTTAGACACCATATTCTGATTGATATGACATCTTCATCATAAGATGTATTTTTATCATCAGAAAGCATGTACCCTTTAAACTCCCCAGTAGGAGAAGAGAGGCTTATAGGATTATAAGAGTGGGGATAAAAACCGAGTAACACAAATTTCATCACCTACTGAAAATATATTAAAATCTTAGAAATGAAAAAATATGATTTTGTTTTTTTCCTATATCTTGGGAACAAAACCCATACAGCTTGTTTCTTATTTTTTGTTTATAATTTGACACTCAGTTTGGCACAATTTACTGCAGCTATTTTTTTGGAAGTTTTATTACACGTGTTTTTGCATGTATATAATATTTTATTATCTTGTTTTCTTAACAATTGTTTTTTAAAAACTTTTAGATCATATTTATCTTATGTTTCATGACTCACAAATGAATTTCTCCTTTCATACTCTTTTCAATAACAGGATCATAACATGATTTCTAATCTATACAGAGTTATAAGCCATGCGTCCCTTTAAAAACTTATGTTGGTCAATTTGATTGCAGAAGACATGTTTACCTTGGTTATTTACACTGGCCAGTGATGACAAAGTCAATATTAATACTGTCTATTATATATTCTGAGACAACAATGTGCAGTTTTGTGTGTAGTATTTTATGACTTCACTATTGATTATGAGATCAGTTTTGTTTCAGTGTTTGTAACATCATAAACCTCATTTACTTATTTAGATACAGCTTATATGTATTTTTTTAAGACATCATTTAACTGGTATTTATCAGGTAACAGTTGTTTGCTGTTATTTTGTGGCATCATGAGACTGGTCACCTTATCTAAATATTTCGTTGATTTTAACTGCCTTTTCACTGACTTTTGACTACATTTCGACTATAATCTCCTGTTATGCAAATGACATGCTTATTAGTTTTAATTTTACTCATTTCACTAATTTAACTGTTTTTTAACATATATTAACGGGTCAGAACTAAACTGATATAAAACTGCAATTTATCTGTAGTTCATTTAGCTAATGGTAGTTATATCACATGTGAACAAAGTGAAAGCAATGCGTGTGATGTTGGGTTTACTATTGGAAATCCCCATGATGCAGTATATCTACTTTCATTTTCGTATGTATTTCATTCAAGTATTTATAGCCTTTATAGCATCATAAAAACGACGGTCACACCCGGAGGTTCTTACACACTCTTATCAGATAACATTATATATGTTTAACATGTTTAAGCACTGATACTAAATCTAATTTGAACAGACAGTACAGTTCTTGTGTATTGATCCGCATTAAATTAATATTTTAGTAATGGCTTATATCATTTTTTAGCTGTAATCAGTGAGGTAGGAGTATCTCAGAAACTGTTTGACCTGGTGGGGGTTTGGGGCAGGGGAAACATTGTCATTAGTTTATATCTCTCGTGTCTAATTTGACATTTTGTGATGGAGGACGATCAATAGAAAATAATATAAAAAAACTGGAAAATACATGTATATTGATAATATATGAAGGAAAATATGATCTTATGGCAATACACATTTTCTGTTTTTACACATTCTGCACAGCATACAATTAGGCCAGAAGCACTTCCTTGTCTAATAATTAAAATGAAAATAAATTTTTCAGAATAAAGGCACACACTCTGGCCCCCTTCTCAAACTCCGAAATATTCACTCCATTTTTGGATTTAAGAACAAAGGAACATAAACAAAGAACAACAGTCGGAATTATATATTAGTTTCTAAAAATGTGTTAATTGTACTGAAAAATAAGACTCCAAATTTAGACTCCAAAATATTGAGTCCAAGTTCACTCCAAAATGTGACTCCAAGGCCACTCCAATTATTCACTCCACTCCCCCCCCCCACCCCTCAATCCCACACCCCACGACCGCCTCCAGTTTTTATTGCAATTTTGGACTGTTCAATTGTTCAGTTATTTAGTACGCAATTGTACAGGTAGCTACGCCCCTGCCTTAAGTAATAGATAGAGTATGGTTTTATTGAGTTGGTTCATTTAAACATCGAGATGGGGCGTAGCCCATCGAGGGTGTTTAAATTAACCAACGAGATGAAACCATACTCTATTTGTTTTGTAGCATGTCCATTTCAACTCTATTTCAGTTATTCTAACTGTATTCTCACTGTTATTCTGACAGGTCTTATTTTCAATTAAACGAGTTACACCTGTGTCTGAACAAAGAGAATTGTCTGTGACCATGCTACAACACTATTTATAAGATAGTTATATTCTTCTTGTAGCATTGTCACTGATAATTCCTTTGTGTTTTCAAAGGTGTAAATCGTTTATTTGAAAATAACACCTTTCAGAATAAATGGTGTACTCTAACTACCAGTTATTGGAAGTTAAAGTATGGCAAGTATATGAAATGGACATACTACAAAACAAATAGAGTATGGTCTCATCTCGTTGGTTAATTTAAACATCTCGATAGGCTACGCCTATCTCGATGTTTAAATCAACCAACTCGACGAGACCATACTCTATCTATTAATTATTGTTACGATATATTTCGTATTAGTTGATACACCTTGTATGTATGGAAGACACTCTTTGTATATTTTTTCGAATAAAAATGTTCTATCCTATATTTAATTCAAATGTATAGACCCCATGGTTACCGTTTATTTTAGATGAGTCTAGGACGGGTATTCGTGGAGGGAGGTGATTAGAATATATACAAATAGTAACAATTCTGATAAAATGTATACAAGACTTAAAATTACTGTTAGTATTGTAAAACATAGCGTTATTTGATTTAATTCATCTTAAAAAAATAACGTAATCCTGAACTTACTATTTAGGTCGACTGCAGCTCAGCCAGAACAATACGCCTGAAATTTGGTTCGTATGCAGATGAGTCTGAACAGTAAGCCTGAAATTAAGTCCGTCGTCAATCCACTCGGAACAAAATGAGCCTTAATAATGATACAGAGAAAACGTTTTCGTGAAGTGGAAATGAAAATCCCAGTATGATTTCACAAAGTATAAATACATTCTGTATAACACCTTGACTACTCTGACGTAATCGACATGAAACTAAAAGCCATTGTTCAGATTTCTTTATGTCTTTTCACAACCATCCTTACTGAAATTACGGAAGTTATCTGCACGAATGAACATACTGTTTTGTCAATATTCCCACGTTAACTCTCCAAAAACACGTATAAAGTAACACGTCGGGAATACATTTAGCGAATTTATCATGCAAAGTATTATTGAAAATGAAAACATGTCTAAGTTATAAGCGCAACCGTGGCCGTGATAGTAAAGACTTCTCGTCGAAAACGTTCTCGTCTCTAACCGCTGCGGGTTTGAATCTCACCGGAGCTCTACTTATTGTCAAGTCGTAAGTGTTGACACTTACACATGGCTGGAGGTATACAGTCCTGGTTCTTCCCAGGAGAAACGGGGTTGTCCACTTCTACCACAAAATAATCGATCGTCATATATGGCCTAACATGTGCTAAATATGAAATAACACTTAAACAAACACTACTAGTTCTGTGTTACTGGTGGTAATCTGGATTAACGGCAGAGTTTGAATTAACCAAGTATATTGATATACATAAAGGGTCATAATCTTTTATCCACTGAAATTTTACTTCCTTCAATTAAAACTTTCTTAGTATGGAAAGGAGGGTTTCTTCTTAAAGGTAGAGTATTCCTAATCAAACTTAAAAAGAAACAGTATTTGGGTGTCATAACTTAGAGAAATACGCATTCCAGTTAAAAGAATAGAATTAAAATATGCAAAATGTGCGAAGTAGAAATTGTCAATACCTTATGTGTAATCTGATGCACTATTACATTGTACCCATGAACGCATCGTTTAGCATAAAACGGGTAGTTTTCAGGGCAAAATTGTTTATTGATGGCACTGGTAATGTGTATGTAAACACATACTAAAGACGTCACATATAACGTTTAAACAGGAGAGAAAGACAGTTGCTTCAAACAAGTCGTTTCCATTAATGGCTGTGAACATCGGATGGTTAAAGGAAAATGATGCATGTATCATCTCCGGTAGGTTGAACATAAACATAATGTGGTTTTAAAGTAATTTATAGAAAATGATCTCATCTAGTTGCTTGATTTAAATATCGAACTGGGCGTAGCCCATCGATGTGTTTAAATCAACCAACGATGGTTTGTTTTGTAGCATTGTCCATCTCATTGGTCTGCCATACTCTAATTTCCGTGAACTGGTAGGCAGAGTACACAAGTCATTCTGACAGGTGTTATTTTCAATTAAATGATTTACAACTGTGCAAATACAAAGGAAATATCAGCGACCATGTTACAAGATATCGTTACCTTGCTAAAATGCTGAGAACACCTGACGTATCTTAACAGTTATACCAAATGCACATTCCTATTACGTTAGATAAAGCACTTTAATAATTAGCTGGTTACTGTAGAGGTGCGGTAGCTTGTTTGAGTCGAAACAAATACACACTCACAGTTGGATTTACTACATTTTAAAGACAAGTTACTGAAACTGACATTGAAAGTGTAGAGTGACAAATTTGTGTGACGGTATGCTCTGCATTTGAATATGTGTTGATACTAGGGTTGCCTAATGCAGATATAAATCTACTTTTGGTATTTATTTAACAACATCTACTTTTCTTTGCATCAGTTTCGTATTGATCGACATTGTTCCAGGCATAATAAGACACACCAAGTGCAGTATCAAATGCAAGTCCTCGGTTGCCCTGTTCGGGTACAAGGTTATGGACAATTTAAAGGCACTAACCCGCCAATTAACGGCAACATTACACTACAATAATGTATGTGTGCCGATTAAATGTATAGTTTTATTCATGGGTTCTTAAAAATACTCTTGATTGAATATGCGTAAAATGAATTATGAGATGGTAACTCTTAATTCGACGTTCCAGTTTTGGGCTATGGCCTGGCTGGTTAAAGCCGTTTATATTGTGTCTATAAAGTGTGGATTCTCAAATGATGTAAGTTATATATATACCTTGTCGTCAGTAGGTTAAGAAACGGCGTACAGTTGTTCTGAAAATTAGCTGAAGTTGGCGGGCGCGAGTGAAATATATTTAAAATCAAGCAGATTAGTGATGATTAAAGACACCTCTGGCAAATTTGCATTTGCACATTTGATCATTATGGTCATAGTTTGAATATCCACGTACTTTTTGAAAAGAAAATGTGTTTTCCACTTAAAGTCGATTTACTTCATTAATACTGTCTGTCATATCATCATCGTCCCAAATTAGCACCCACTCAATGTACTTGATTACGAATGTATGTACTATCCTCAACCCGGATGCAATTGCAAAAATATCGTCATCACAGCCAAGTGAACATTTGTGTTAAATTGGTCATAGCCAATGTATTGTTTGGATTGCGTGTGTGTATATATAATAGATTGCGTGTGTGAATATATACTGAAACGCAAAAGAAACGCAACTGAGGAATTTCCGCTATATATTGTATATACTGCACATTTAATTTCACATAATATTCCAAAGAAATCCCAAGATGTTTTGTAAAAAACGTTGCAGTTAATTAGAGAAAGGACACAGCTGTGATTTTGTAGTCGTTTTTTCAAACTTAACATTGTAACAAGAAATTCATAAACGTTGAAGTTCCTCTTTAAAAACGGAGCCAGTTCAGTACTGTATTTAACGTTAAGAGTTTGCAACATTTTGCATCCTAAGTTTGCTCACATGCTTGAGCCAAACGCATACTCTGTCAATAATGAAATTATAAAGGAATATTATTTGCTGTAGTATGTGTTGCTTCAGTATTTTTTTCCGAAAGGAAAGGTCTTACGTATTCGATTAACATTCGATTAACAGCAGCATATTGTACATGCAATATATAGCGGAAATTCCCGGGTTGCGTTTCTTTTGCGTTTCAGTATATATATTTATCACATAACGTCCCTTGTTAGCAGAGTCGAACAACCTTTTAATATTCTATTGTATGACACACGTGTAACACAACCTGGAACGATTTTGATTGGTTGAGTTAAACCTGTAACACTACGCAAGTTTATTAACTGAAACTATTTTATTTATTACAAATTCACCCAGATCTGAGTCATAAACTTATTATTTGTGACAGCTTATAAAAAGAATGCACGTTATACAAAACATTGTTGTTGGTTTGTTAAAAAGCTGGCGTAAACTGCTATTTTGTAAAGATGTAAAATACGAACTCTTTTATATGCAACGTTATGTGTGAGACGCGACATTACGACGTCACATATTTTATGACGTTTTGGCGCTAAAGTGTGTTTGACGTCGTGGCGTTTCAATGTTCATCTGAATTATTTTTTACTAATTTTATTGCAATGTTATGTGATAAAAAGGATCTTAAACGAGTTCCCATTCCATATAAGATTATGAAACTCGTTATGAATTATTTTTAATTTTAACTCGCCAAAAGGCTCGTTAAAATTAAAATAATTCATAACTCGTTTCATAAATATTATATGAAATGGGAACTCGTTTAAGATCCTCTACATACATATCAACTTACCCGTAAACATTCAGTCGTTTGTCACGAGTAATATATTTGTTATAGTTGAAACATTGCATAAACGTTCATCGAACATAGAGGTTTCCCACCTACGAACAAAGTTTTATTTAAACTTCCCAGTAGGGAAAACAGGGTTTAAATCTGCTAACAGAACTTGCTTTAAATTAGAAAGCTTTTTCACAGGCTAACATAATTTTCTCGAAATTCCGCATGTGGGAAAGAGAGGCCAATGATGGAAATAAAACAATAATTTGTAACCCACTCCCTCCCCACAACACACACACACACACACACACGCACACAAAACAACAACAAACAAACAAAAAAAAATGCGAATTTCCACTGATATCACGAGTTAATATGGTTTTTCAGGTTACAAAAAAAGAACGGTTGTATGGTTGAATCACATGTCATCAGGGTGTTATCAGTGGTTATGCAAAGCAGGTATAGTGAACAATTACGGATTACCCTACACATAGTTTACCATGTTTAACCCAATTAAGGTTGAAAACATGAAAAACAGTCCCCTCATTTCTATTTCAAAATATGTTTAATAACACCTGGTTATACATTTTCGTTCGAATTTAGTTGTTGTTGAGATTTAAGCCTTAAAACCGTTCAATTTCGAGTTTGAATTTAGCCCACCCGCCTACTTATTTAGTGTGTCTCATTTGTTAGATTTCCGTTTTGTCTTTGTGGTACCATTTTAGGATGGTACTTTGTGGTACCATTTTAGGATGGTACCTCATAAGTTATGTATGGTAGATTAAGAGCAACAAGAGTCGAGAACACTCAGCCTTTGAGGCGACACATTTATATGCAGAACAAAAATAAAAAGTACCCACTGTTAATGCTGGTATTTCCATAGACCGGGGTTTGAGTGAGTATACAAGCATAAAGAGAGTTTTAATACAACAATGCTTTATGTTTGTAAGCACACTTAAAGGGGGTACATCAGGATTTTTCTAGAAACATCTTAAATTATAAAATTGTTCCAGTTCATGATAAAACACTTATATCAATCAAAATATGATGTTAGAACCATTTTGTTAAGGTCTAAACTTTGAATACACCATATAGCTGGGACGGAATCACGTAAAATGCTGAAATTAACCCTGGTGCGTCACCTAGGATAGCACGTATTACTGTGCAGAATGAATTTCTTTGCAAATAAGGGATAATATTTAGGCTCATTTATTATGTTTTTGACCACGTAAAATAGAAAATATTAATATTGTCAATTTTAAGTCTGACACTTAGACGCCCATAAACAGCCTGATGTACTCCCTTTAATTCAAAACAAAACAGTCAATTAGAGATCTGTATCAGTAAAACTTCATAGGCAGTTAATTTGATGATTGTGGATAATCAAAAGCTGCAATCTACAAAACCTGTATTATGTTTGTGGTGACGTTTTGGATAAGGTGACACATTTAGGAATTGTTCATAGAGATAATGTTTTTAGACCGAATCATTTTCAAGACATATGGAGATAACTTATTTTTTTACGAATTGTTTAGTTTAAACATATTTATTTTACATCGATTGCGAAACAAGTTCTTGCAACTTAGATTAATCGCTCTCGATGGCTTCCTGGGTAGAACCAGAACGAAGAAATGTGTATTAATTACCTTGCTCAAGGAAAAATAATGTGGCCGCGGCGAGGATCGAACCCACGACCTCTCGATCTGGAGTTCGGCGCTCTACCACTGGACCACGCACTCCACATGTTTCACGAATTGTTTCACTAACCCTTTGTCTGAACTATTGGTGGCTCATACATATATATATATATCTATTCCATACATATCATTAATTGTTTCCTGTTTCCTGTTTCGACCAGACAATTAGGGAAAGAAAAGTGTTCGTGCTGCATGGTTTTATTTCGACTAAAATAAATATGAAAAGTGATTTCCGATCTAGACAGATATTTATATATAGATATCAGTGGTAAAGTCTCAAATACTTCGATTTCTTACAATGATTTCGAATAAGAACAGTGCTTGTAAGGCTCTGATTATTCTTTAATTAACCTCATGATAGGTTGTCTACTTTTTAATTTAGTTTCTAATGTGTATTTTATTCTCTGTGATAAGCAGACGTCATAACCTCGCCTCCCAACTATTTTTCCAAAATTCTCTTTTTTTTCTTTTTTGTTTTGTTACTTTTGGCGCCGATATTTATGTAAGTGTTATTGCGCCGTAAACCTCCGATTGAGGTTGGTTTTCATTTAGTTTTATTATTTTTTGTAATAGTTTTAACGACTGACTATCATATTCTTCTAGGTAATTAAAGTATGGTAAAACGTCTCTGTTTACTTCCTGGTAAATGTGCGGTCATGATAGCAATTAAACCGATATGTATCGCTCGTTCAGTATTTTAAATCTAAAATGAATTCTTTGTAACACACATGGTTTATCCATAACTGCAGTTCATTGTTAACTTTGATTTGTATATACATACATGTAACTTCTCTAATTGGTTTAGGGCTGGTAGTTGTTCAGTTAATATGGGTACATGATTGTCGTTCCAACCATGTCGGCACCGTGTGGTTCCCGGGCAAGAATATGGCAACTGCTTATCCAGACAGAGGGATAATATCTCATTCACCCCGCACCCCGAATTCATGTTCATTTTGCCATTTTAGTTAATGGTATTCATCAACACATCTGTATTGTTTCAGGTGCTACTTGAGTGGTGACAGAAAACAATGATCGTGGCTCCAGCGAAAGTTGACGTGTTTACAAAAGAATTTGCAGCACATCTGCAGTTCTGCAGGTGAGAAGGTTCTAGGCCCATTTTATATAGACGTAAATGGAGAGTGGGCCTGGCATGTTCATTTTTGTTGGCTTCATATAACCATTTTTGTGTTAGTGCACCGTAAAACCTCAATTAAACAAACCATGTCGTTTTGGAGAATCGAACACTAGCTCTGTCAGAAGACATTGAAGACATTGTTTTTTATATACGTTTTACTTTTTATCTGAAAATACAGTGTTATTTTACATGGATACAAGCTTTTTGTTTCTGTGACTAAGAATATTAATGTATGTCACCGAATGCGTCTTTCTTCCATGAGTAGCAAAGAACCACGTAATGCTTAGAATTTGTTCATAGCATACTCCTAGGCATTGAGAGAGTGAACAATTGTATGCATAACACTGAGTTTTAAGCAGAATTAATTGAAAACCAACGTATATTAATAGGTAAATAATATAATAAAGCCATTAAATGATAGAACATATCAACATCATGACGGTGTGATATGTGTGTTACGTTAGTATTTAACATGGATGTAAGATATGCCATAAGTATACTAGTGCATGTACATCTTCTGAGCAAAAATAAAAAATACCCACATTTCTTTCCCTGTTTACCTGGAAAGCAAACAGTAAAGCATTAATGATGAATATGGAATAAGTATATAGACCGCCATCTACATGATCTATAGTCCAAACAACAAGCAAAGAAAATTTGATTAGTAAACAAGAATGTTATCTCATTTTTCTTAAACATGCAATTATTTGACCTAAATACATAAATTCTATGAAAAAAACACTAAATGTGTCCGAGATAATATGTTCTGTTGGTTCCTTACCAAAGGAAATCACCGAAAAACTAACACAGCTTTTGTAGATACCATTTTTTGATTATCCACAATTATCAAATTACCTCCCTTTAAATTACGAAATCATCCATAGCATTCTTTAATATAAATTATCACCATTATTTCAGTGACAGTGTTCATTGTCAAACGCAGCATATTCATACGTAAACAGTATAATAAAACCATTCTTTAATATAACTTATCACCATTATTCCAGTGTGATAATGATAACTATGTGAGTTACGTTAGCATTTAACATGTATATACAATATTCCATAAATGTGCTAGAACATACTTAAAGTAATTACTGTTAATACACTATCCACGTGTGATACAAACATACAATTGCTGTTGTATGTCACCTGAAAGTCTGTATTGGTTGACGGTATAGGCAAATATTTTGCCGGATTTTACGAATATTCATGTAATCGACTAAACCGTAACAAAAACCAAAAGTGGGTGGGGTAAATTGACCCCCACATTTAATGCATAACATTGAATTGTATGCAGTGTTCATTGTCAAATGAAGCAAATATATACTTACACTGTATAATGAAACCATTCTTTAATGGAAACGCGATTCCATAAGAGTGCTAGTACATACTTCAAGTAACTGCTGGTAGGACCCTAACGGCATGTGATACAACCATACAACCGCTGTTTTATGTCACCTGAAACTTTATATTTTTTGATGGAATAGGTGAATAGTTGCCGGATTTTATGAACTTTAATGTAGCCGACTAAACGATAACGTTTTCAGCAGTTGAAATCTACTATATTCTGCGAATATTGCTACTTTGAAAATTTGAATACGTCTGTTTTCATCAAATAGCATGTTTTGTTTGTTTTAATATTTTGTTTGTTTTTAATTTATGATTTAAAAAAAAATTGATGATCGGAATATATGTCTTACTCACTGTTGAATCCTGTAATTTAACAACAAGTGGTTTGGTTCACAGGCGACAGTATCGGTGAACAAAACCACTTGTTTTACTGTATTCAACATTGTGCAAGAAAATATTCATATATTATACCATTAATATTATAACATGTGTGTTGTAACATATGTGTGTCGTAATATTTGTAAACCAGATATTCTACCCCCACTGCTTCTCCTTGTTAATAAATGTTTGATAGTGGATGTCAGCAGGGAACTTGACCTTTGACCTAAAAATCCAACAGATCATCCTCTTTTCACTGTCCACCAATGAAGTTTCATGAAATTTGTTTTAGGTGAAGAGGAAAAACTGTGTGGGCAAGACTTTTCATTTTCCGCTCATGGTAACTGACCTTTCAACTACTGACTTCAAAATAAACAGGGATTATCATTTCACCAAAGGCAGTCAAAGTATGACGTTTTTTGAAATTAGCTTTAGAGAAAGTAAAAAAGAGTTTCATTGCGGACACGATTTTTCATGATCAAGTCACTGTGCCATTGACCATATATTTATTGACTTCAATATTATTAGGGATCATACTCTTACCAAAGGCAGTCAACCCATGACGTTTGAATATATTTACTTCAGGGAAAATAGAGTTACGGTGCGGACAATGGTATGATCGGATCAGTGACCTTGACATTTGATCTCGAACGAAATAGGGGTCTATTCTCTCACCAAATGCAGTCAACCCATGTAGTTTCATGATACATGTATTTGCTTCAGTAAATAAGGAGTTACATTGTGACCAATGTATTTCATGATCGTTTCAGGGTGATATTAACCTGTGACCTATTAACCTCAAAATCATCAAACGGTGCAATAGTCTTATCACAGGCAGTCAACCGATGGCGTTTCAAGGGACTTCCTTCAGGAAAAGAAAAGTTACAGTGCGGACAATGCGTTTCATTATCCGGTCAGTGACCTTGACCATTGACCCACTTAAAATCAAAAGGACCACCCTCTCGCCATCCATTAAGTTTCATGAGATTTGCTTTAGAGAAAATGGACTTACAGTTTACAACATTTTACATTATCATGTTACGGTGACAATGACTTTTGACCTAATGACCTCAAAATCAAAAGGCATTGTTACAACCGAGCGGCATCTCGTCTTGCAAGTGACGTAAATTCCTGTCAGGACTCAGTTGTTCTATACCATTAAAGTTCTTGGACTTGAAATAAGTAAAACTATTCACTCCTTTATATAACGTTAATACTAGTATATTGTGGCAAGTACTTCAGAACAAAAATAATATCTTCCAAAGCCTTTTATATTGAAAGAATACTCTCAGTTAAAATGTTAAAATCCGGCCAATAGTCGCTTATTTCGCAAGTTACCCGAAAATACCCCGTGACGCACCTCTAATACTCAACTACTGGTAAAATGGCGTCACCCGGCGCGAAATATGAAAATCTGCCAATTTCCAAACGGGACAAAATGCGACTGCTCCCCACGGATTCTGAATGCTGAAAGTCCTCGATTCTAAAAATCGGCTGCTTTTATACTAAACTCAGATCCAACCAAATTTGGTTGGGCGATCCATCAGAATCTTGTTGGAAAATCAACAACTCTACAGAATATCGTAGGGCAGTTGGGAATCCACAGATTCATGTCGGGACGTCGGGTCAGCTCAACCATATTATGTTGGGAGAGTTTACGTTTGACTTATACACTAAATATTTTAAGATTAGACCTCTACCGATATTCAATAATAAATGTATAAATAAGTACACTTACACACAATGAATGATGAAATAAAACAATGAAATATCTCCGTGTGGCCTTAAACTGCGAAGAAGTCAAGCGCTACAAGGCTAAAATGTGTATAGGCCTACACAAAAGAGCTCTCCTTAGTTGAGGTATAGCGCTGAAATTGGAAGTAATTTGCTCAGTAAATCTACATCAAATATACATCTTAGCACAACGAACAATGACAAATCATGACAATTTATGATACAAATAGTGTTTATGGATGGAGGTTATGAAGTGATAAGATGAAGAATGTACGAAAACTCATGAAGTTAAACTGGTAATATTACTTTCCCCCACCCACTTGCTTACAATACAGTTTTTTATGTATTGAAAACGTATTCAAAACAACAATTTATAGTAAACTGACATTCATAAATATAAGTTATTAACTTTATATAATCTAAAACAGATCTGCTTAGATCGTATTTTTAAAATATCAAGCTATCTGAAGTCATCCCAAAGTAGGGGCAAAGGGACTTGGACAGAGAGGCCTAATCATAACCACATCATTCTCTCACCAAATGCACTCAAACCATGAATTTTGATGAGATTTGCTTCTGGGGAAGTGGACAGTGCAGACAAGGTTTTTCATAATCATTATTGGGTCATGGCGCCCTTGACCTTCAATATTTGATATGCACATACTGATGCTTCGTACAAAGTTTCGTCAAAATCCAACAAGTAGCGCAGACAAGATTTGTGACAGATCAACGGACGGACGAACGGAAAGGTCAAATATAATCTGTCTCACCTACCACTTTGTAATATAGACATAATTATAAAGACAATGTTCTAGTTTATATGTATACTTTATTAAGCAAATAATTGAGCGAACATAAACTTCAGCATTGACTCTGGCCAGTGGTGTACATTGAGTCTTCTTCCACATGACGTGTAGCCTGAAAGAAAATAAAGACAGAATAAAAAGTTAATATAAGTCGAGCAGAGTATTCAAGTTGAATCAGGTGTTGCGAGGGGGAGCTAGGGCATGTTTAGGGGAATGGGACAGTTTTAAATTTAATTATTGTTTATTATTGTATACATATAAACTAGAACATTGTCTTTATAATTATGTCTATATTACAAAGTGGTAGGTGAGACAGATTATATTTGACCTTTCCGTTCGTCCGTCCGTCAACACGTTGTTTAGGTTATTTAGAGCCACCCCAAAGAGAGGAGGAAAGATACATAGGCATCCAGGAACCCTGACCTACGCTTACTACCGATTAGATACCTATGGTTCTTTAACATACTTGGAGGACAGATTCCGATACACAGGACCACCCGGTTTACGTTCCCATCAGACGAACGAGGCTAACAGGACACATCGAAGTAACCGTATCACTGGATATGCTATAAACGTCCCTTGACCAAAACTTAGTAAGGTCATTTTATATGGGGAGAAAACATTAATATACAAATTATTTATTTTCTCTCTCAAAACCTGGTGATGCCGCTTGTTTTAGAAATAAAACACAATTTATTTAAATAGGGCAGTTGAGAAGACACTTGTGTAGATGTTTGGTCTGTTCTGATGTGAAAATGTGTAAAACAGACACACAATTGGAAATTTGCTCTGTGTCCCTTTAATAAATTGGGGACCCATCACATAGAACATAATCATATTGTAATTTGTTGATGTTAAAGGGACACACGGCAATCCTGAAGTATTTATCAAGCATTAACATTAGCATCCCCATTTATTAACTTGGTAACATTCTAAATTTAAACATGATTGTATTAAAAATTAAATAAAAGTGTCAGTTTTCATTTTGTCTTCGTTATTCTATCAAATACTTAACTATATTATAGGAGCACTATTATCAACAGTAAGTATTGTGTAAAACAGTTTCTTCTGAACTATTCTAATAAATAATATTAATGATTACACAAATGCAAATTATGCAGAACAATTGACTGAACTCCAGAATGTTAAACAAATAAAGACAGCCTATAATTAAGTGTCCCTTTAACGTAAGTTGTTTTCGCATGTATTCAGTACATGTAGTTTACACGAGCTCATATAACAATCACACTGCATTATCACTGAAAACATTGTTTACTCTAACTTTGAACATCACCCTGCAAGCATAACACGTGTGGTAATACAAGCTCCATTTAAAGAACTACACAAGTGCAAACAATTTTTAAAAAGGCTCCCACCTCCATATGATCCAATGGCATTTAATACGGCTTGACATTCTGAAGTCGTCAGTATCAATTCACTTAGAGCTGCTCAAGGGCACGATTCACATTTGAGGCCTCTCTGAAAAACAACATCAATCCAATGTCAATGATCAAACAGATATAGTTTATCCTTTGTTATACATAATGTAACATATTTAAAAAAGAAAAGAAAAAAAGAATAACTAAATTGAATAAAGCATGAATACTACTTGGGCTCAATTACACGGTTAATGTAATAAAAACAATTCTCATCATTCATTATATAATGTAGCCTGAATTGGAGATCCATTAAAAACATTGTTCCACTTTCACAGCATATTTCCAGCCCATTGAATATTCATTTCTTTTGAGACACACTGGATGCAAGCGTAGTAGCTCCACCTCCTTAGATGCTTTTAAGTGAAGTATACTTTCTCGAAATTTGGCGCATTTTTTCCCCCAGAAAGTAGTAAATGTAAATAAATGTAAATTCAAAATCACTTCCTTGCCTCAAAACTCTACTGTACATAAATATGAATCTGACCGATTTCAGTCAAATGTCAATGGCAGTTTACATTGTTTCAATGGTAGTTGTATCGGGTTATGTATTCATGAATGTGCGAGAAAATGGAATAACATAACGATATAGCGATAACGCTAACAATTTACATTCATGCATCTGGGAGGTGGAGTTGGAGGGGGTTTCTAGTTTCCTTACCCCCTCCTTGTTTTCGGTATGCAAGCTCCATCTACCCAACCCCGACCTACCGTACTTGGGTGGCGGGGGGGGGGGGGTGGTGGGTGGGGGGGGGGGGGACATTGATAGCATTTCTACAAGTAATTGTTTTATTCCACGAAACGTTCTACAGTTTACACAGTACATCCAGTTACTGGAAAGATCGGAGTACGAAAAACACTTATAGTGATTATGAACTTTCTATTATACTGTATACACCACTTTTTTAGGCACTATAATTGGCCAATGTCTAAATATGTACGATCTAAAAGTGGTGTGTACTGTTTATTAACAAACACATTTTAATGACAAAACAAATACCTTGATAATGGACCTCTAGCAGCAGACAGCAATCCCAAATCCAATTTGCACCAACATGTCAATTTATGTCACGTGTCAAGTTATGTCACGGTGACCTGTCAACAACACTGCACCGTATTGACACATAATGGGACGTAGTTTCGTCCGGTAAGGTATTCGTTTTTACATAATCTACGGTATGAAACACTGTACGCGTGTTGTTAGACTCAATAGGTGTAAATGATGCCGTTCTGGCCGCCAGGGTCATAAGATCGTATGTTAGGCGTCACTTAAGCAGCCATTGCTTAAGTTATGCGTAACATAAGAAATTCATATCATTGGCTGCTTAAGTTACGCATAACATAAGCAACTCGTGTCATTGGTTGATTAAGTTACGCGTAACATAAGAACATCATTTTCATTGGTTCGATAGTTTAACAAAGCACCTCTTGTTTCTATTCTCCGATTCCAAAATGGACCTTGCTAATTTGGTTGGAATTCTAAATCGGCTGCTGACATAAATAGATTCCACCAAGAGCACTACAATCAGCAGGTTTTACTGCTGCATAAGTAATAGGGTTAGATACTCTGGGTACGACAACTGTAACTGTATGATTGTTTATATTTTCCCATACGTGATTGTTTATATTTTCCGCGGGCTAAAATTTACAGTATCCCGGCACAACCAGTTTTCGTACACATACGTACTGAACATGAAATTAAAACTTTAAATTTAAATAAATGACTTTTCTTTTCCAGTCAATGTTTTCATTAATTATAGTACTGAAATTCTGCATAATTGACATGACCTCTATTTTTTACATTTTTTAAGCAAAGTGACGACCTACTTACCTCATTCCTAACGGAACATGCAACCTATTTTCGAGCACTTCCGGTAAACATGAAAAGTATACTGCAGAACAGAAAGTTGTACCCAACAATAGATTTAACATATAGTAAACACTTTTAAACAGTTAAAAAATAATTTTAACCCATGAAAATAACCTTTTGAAAGTATTTACAATTTATTTTTAATGATGTGTTTTTTCAGGTGCACATGAAAGGTAAAACAAGGTGTTCCCCCTTCTTATGACCCTCACATGATGTGGAAATGCTAAATAAACCCAATCCTCAAAATTGTCACATCTTCCACCAGTTAACAATCCTAATTTGAGTAAACAGGCTGAGGTTAGAGAGAATGAAATGCTTGCAGACCACACATTTTCCAGATTATTTTCAAAAAATTTCAGTAAAATTACATAAGAGAGGGTAATTTTTTAAGGTGACTATTTTTTTATCTGCAGTATATTTTTGATATTTTGGAGGGAAGGAAGATCAGGATATTTGTCAGCAGTTGTGCAGACGACAGCTGTTTAAATTGTAATCAATCAAAAAAAGGTACACGGGCATATTTATGTTTTACGTATATTGTCTATTAATGCTGTCTTGATGGTTAGGGAATAGTTCATGGCGGGGATCCTGCGACTCCTGTTGTAGGTTGACGTAAACCACGATGCATATCCACCAATTGTAAAATAATATATGAATATAATTATTCAAGAGTATGTGGGAATCCAATGTATCCTTTCCCTCTCTCTATTCCCGGGAAGCTCTATTTAACTTATAATATGTTGATGGGACGTTAAACAATATTCTCTGCAGACAAACACAAGCTGCCGTCTTTCTTTATTTGCAGAGAGGGCGATGAACACTTTCGTTGTCGAGAAGTAATAACAGAAACAGGAGTCGAGTAAGACAACTTTGATTGATATACTTATTTCACCTAATATTCATTGAGGTTAATATTAAAGAATGGTTACCAAGGGTGTTTAAATGGTATATATTTTTTAGATAGTATTGCGATCACATTTGTTCAAATAATTGTTTTTGTCAAGACACCTTATCGACTCTCACCGTTATGAGTTTTCATCACAATGGAGCTAGACTTATCAGTGAGAAAGTATAGATTCTTGCGAATGGCGGGAGGTATACAGTAATTATTCTACCCAAAAATAAGGTCTGCCTCCTCAAAAAACTGTCAGTCATACATAGCCTAAAATGTGCTGCAAACAACACCAATCAAAGAAGTCCCATGGGTAAAAAAGTGACCCAAGGATTATATAGTATATTATAAGGTAGTCATAAAAGTTAAACAGGAAATTTAGCCTTTACATAACACCATCAACCGAACCCGCATACAAACATGCAGTTTGTAACACGTATACAAAACAGTCGCCAATTAAGCGGATTTTAAAGAGAACATGAAGTATGCTTATATTTTCAGATTAACTGCCACTCTAATGATGCAGATGAAGTGGATGCCATAGTTGAACAGGTCTCTTGCGAATTTGTTCCTGCTGGTACTCCACTGTTATGTATGACTGAAGGTCATTATATAGGTTAAATACTCATTGCTTTCTTCACTTTTAATATATACATCAACACAACAATACTAAAACATAAAAGGCCAAGGTCACACTGTAGGTCATTATATACTTTAAAAACTCATTGTTTTCTTCACGAAAACTTAACATTGCTATAACGTTACCATTTATGGAAATTTCTTCATCAAACTATCAATATATACTCATAATTTTCAACATATAAAATGAGTATAATGTAATCAGATTGGCATAACTGGAGCTCCAGTTAATAACAATGGCCAAACAACAACAGCGGTCCGGGCAGCACAAGATGAAGAATACGAACAGAGTTTGGTGGTAGATAGAGAAAGGGTAGGATGACATTTGTTACCAGGTAACGCACTGTGATGCGCAAACAGCGCCAAATAAGCAAGAAAATGAAATATGGCACAAGAAAAAAGAATTTTGCGAAAATGATTTGCGCAAAAAAAAATCGTATATTTTCATTTTTTCATTGGCTCAAGCGATATCGGCCTAGATAAAGACTGGTACAGCGCTTTTACTATAAGGGACATATTTCCTAATATTTCCCATCGCTACTTGGTCATTGAAAAGGCATGGAAATCTTGTTTATTTACTGACTGCATGCTCCATGACCGATCAACTCAGGTATATAAATTGAGGCCCGCTTGTAGTTTTTTCTTTGTGTTTATACATTGCTATATTAGATATTGTCTTGGGTAAGAAAAGCAAAACACAACTTTGTAATTTAGAAAAGCATATTCATAATTAGCTAGTTTAAATACAAAACTTGTCTGATATTTCTTTATTGTTTCAAGAACAAGAATGATAACAACTTCCTGTTGTGTATTTATAGTTTACTGCACACAAAAAGGCTTTATTGGGTGGGCCTCATAATTCGAACCAAAATTGAATATCACAATGTTCTCATAAATTGCATGGCTAACAGTGATTTACAGTTACCTATAGAAATTCTCTCACCCCCCATATACAATAGGCTCGAAATATGTCCTTAAGTTATATGAAACAAACAGCCAATGAAAAAATGTTCTTAGCTTTGATTACACACACAATACGATCTGATGACCCTGGCGGTCAGAACGGCATCATTAACGCTACGTTAAGTGTGGTTGCATGTAACGTAAGCCTATGTTACGCGTAATTTAAGCCTGTGTTATGCATAACATAAGCTCATTTCATTGGCTGCTTAAGTTAGTGTAACACAGGCTTAATGAGTTAATGATTCCATTCTGGCCGCCAGGGTCATCCGATCGTATTGTAGCATCTTAGCATTATGACCCTGATTTCTAACCATATCCGTCTGTCTGTCAGTCAGGCTTTGGTTTAAATGCTTTAACTATAGTTTCTTTTGACATATTGACAGGAAAATTGATGGCTAGATAGGTCTTATCAAGAGTATACCCCAAGAAATTGACATGTAATTTGGTGAGTAAATACGTCTTATCAAGAGTATACGCCAAGAAATTGACATGTAACTTGGTGAGTAAATACGTCTTATCAAGAGGTAGTTTGGGATTGCTTATGGGGTAGCTTGGGTCAAGGTCACTATTGACTCTTAAAATGTCTCATGTTTAATTGCAGGAACGACTTAGACTTAAAAACATGCATACACAAACACAAGCAGAGGAGGCGGAAATTCGATGCAAGGAGCAGCTGTCAGAGGTATCTGGTGTATAATAAAACAATTGTGTTATACTTACATTGTGAAAGGTACAATTAATTACAACTAGTGTTATATGTAAACAGAGGAACACAATAGCAAGTTTATTTGTTAAATCATTATACTAGCATATATTTCAAGAAAACAAATCATAGATGATTCCAGTCAAATTTCATCATGGACATTAACTCTGGGTGCCCTATATGCAGAAGTGATTGTTCACTTGGCAATAAAACAGTCACAGTAAGTTCTAAGGACACCTTTGTACCAGAAACCAGTGAGTTAAATGTGCAGCTTTCTGAATGTTTAAGCAGAATGAGCTACAGACTATGTGATAAGGGTGATTTCAGAATTAACCATATGGGGTTTGTGGGCGGAAGGCACTTGATATTTTTTCATATGGGAGGTCATGGGGTCGATACTTTTATTTTTGTATGTGTCCAGGGGGACTTCAGAATTATTATTTAAGGGGTGGTGGGTGTTTTGAAAACGTGGCTCCCCTCACATTTAATTCAACAACAACAAAAAGTTTAAACTAGCGAAATGATTGACATATGTTTTGTATTTCTCTTTATATACCATTTGATGCTTTATTAAACAGTTTGTTGGCTACAAACACGTTTAATATAGCAGGATATTTGTTTGATGTTTGAGTTAATTCTTGTTTGTTTTTCAGCTCAGAGCAAGTAGAAGAGTTAAACTTCCCGAAGAGCCTCAGCATGGTATTCAGGTTAAGTTTCGGATCACAAATGGAGATATTGTCATGAGGCGATTTGCACCAGATGATAAAACAGAGGTAAGGAAAAATAATAATCAATGACTTTAATAATGCCAAGAAAATATTGGATGCTCTACAAACCCCATATGCCGTGTCATTTATGACCCAAGGGTCATCATTTCAAAAACTTGGTAGAGAACCATAAGCTAAAACAGTACTGCATGCAAAATATTAGATTTCTAGGTCTTGTAGGTTTTTGATGTACAAATGTACTTAGAATCGCATTGAACAGAGGTTTACGTAAACATAACTGACTACATCGCCCAGATGTAAAGCATATGGATTGTCAGTCCACAGGTCAAATCTCACACATGTCATACTGTTTTTCAGTAAAGGGGTGTACTTTTTTAATGTTGCTTCATTCTTTAATCCCGCCATATATGATGACGTCGTATGTTGACTCAACCTTTTCCATTCTAAACCGAACAGCGGAACAACCTCGTAAATTTATCACAAAATTCAATGCAAATATTTTTTATGACATATTTGTACGACAATCTTATCTGGTTATTGTTCTCACACGACGGTACAATTGGTGACAAAACTGTAAGACGAAGTCGCAGCATACATAGGCGCTGTGTTTGATTAGCTGATTTTTGTTTAATGATTATAGTACGTAATGGCACCATCCATCCTTTCGTTCGTTTGTCAGTCCATCCAGAACAAGCATGCTACAGTGATAAATTAAAATACTAAAGGACTTTTCATGACAGCTTCACACAAATGGTAATCACAATGAAAAGCTGTGTCGCGGGCAAAAATCAGGTCTGTACCACAAAGGTCAAGGTCACACTTGCAGATCAAATGAGTCAAAATTCATGTTGCGGGGGCATTTGTCACTTACTTGGGACATTTCTTGTTTTTCCGTCGTTTATTTCTTCACATTAGACAGCACAATGAAAGATGAATCGAAAATTCCGTTCAGCAATTTGCAATAAGGAAACAAGACTTATTAATCCCGTGTAATATGGTCTGCTAAGGTTTTGTTACATTTAGATCTCATGCTAGATTAAACGATTAGGATGAGGAGTTGTAAAAAGTATTAATCAGTTGTTACTCTATGTTCGTTTTACATTTCATTTCTTTGTGGGTTCGAATTCCACTGGGAGCTCACCTTGTAAGGACTCGCACCACTATTATCTCCCTTGAATACTCGTGCCCTACAGATGAAGGAGGTAGATAAAAAAAACAAGTTCGCTTTTCTACATTTTACAGGATACATTGATTTATCTTTACCAGGTTCTAAATCTACAGCATTTTAGGAAGAGATCACAGAAAAATGCATGTTGATATACGATTTTTAGCTAATTATGCCCCATTTTACACATCATGGGTCTAATCACGACGGGGTTGTATTTTTGTCTAAATTTTGATAGGTGAACGTAGAATTAAAAAAAGTTTAATCTGGTAAATATTTGTTAAATGTGTTTTAAATTGCAGATATTGGATCAATGAAATATTTAAGCGTTGCAAAATCTGTTTTATCTCTATGCCACGAACAAAAACATTACAATATGACCCTATGGAAAATTAATTGTGGTGTGAGACGTTCGAATGGGTTCGAATTCCACTGGGAGCTCGCCTTGTAAGTGATAAAGTGTCAATTTTTACAGATGGCGGGAGATGTACAGTACTGGTTCTACCAAGAAAAAATGGGGTGGTCTTCCTCTACCACAAAGAATTTGTCATATATGGCCTAACATGTGCTAAAATTTATATAAAGTACCAATGTGACCATTGAAACAAACAAACAAACAAACAAACAAACAAACAAACAAACAAACAATAATTTCTCATTTCATTTCTCTGCGGTTAAAATCCCACTGGGAGTTCAACTTGTAAGTGATAAAGTGTCGATTCTTGATTCTGCAGGAGGTATACAGTACTGGTACTACCCAAGAAAAAGTGGATTGTCTGCCTCCACCACTAAAACATGGAATGTCTAAAATATGCTGAAAAATGATGTTAAACACCAAACAAACCAATTATTTCACGTTTCAGATATGCAAGCAATGCAGATTACCTGTCCACAGAGGATTTGTTACTATTTTTAGAAGCAGAACAAGGGGTAGGTAAAATACAATGTTACTATTTTTAGAAGCTGAACAAGGGGTAGGTAACATACAATGTTACTATTTTTAGAAGCAGAACAAGGGGTAGGTAACATACAATGTTCTATTTTTAGAAGCTGAACAAGGGGTAGGGAACATACAATGTTACTATTTTTAGAAGCTGAACAGAACAAGGGGTAGGTAACATTCAATGTAACTATTTTTAGAAGCAGAACAAGGGGTAGGTAACATACAATGTTACTATTTTGAGAAGCTGAACAAGGGGTAGGTAACATACAATGATACTATTTTTAGAAGCAGAACAAGGGATAGGTAACATACAGTGTTACTATTTTTAGAAGCTGAACAAGGGGTAGGTAGCATACAATGTTACTATTTTTAGAAGCTGAACAAGCGGTAGATAACATACAATGTTATTATTTTTAGAAGCTGAACAAGGGTAGGTAACATACAATGTTACTATTTTTAGAAGCTGAACAACGGGTAGGTAACATACAGTGTTACTATTTTTAGAAGCAGAACAAGGGGTAGGTGACATACAATGTAATTATTTTTAGAAGCTGAACAAGGGTAGGTAACATACAATGTTACTATTTTTAGAAGCTGAACAAGGGTAGGTAACATACAATGTTACTATTTTTAGAAGCTGAACAAGGGGTAGGCAACATACAATGTTACTATTTTTAGAAGCAGAACAAGGGTTAGGTAACATACACTGTAACATTTTTAAAAGCAGAACAAGGGGGTAGGTAACATACAATGTTACTATTTTTAGAAGCAGAAACAAGGGGTAGGTAACATACAATGTTACTTTTTTTAGAAGCTGAACAAGGGGTAGGTAACATACAATGTTACTTTTTTTAGATGCAGAACAAGGGTAGGTAACATACAATGTTACTTTTTTAGATGCAGAACAAGGGGTAGGTAACATGCAATGCTACTTTTTTTAGAAGCAGAACAAGGGGTAGGTAACATACAATGTTACTTATTTAGAAGCAAAACAAGGGGTAGGTAACATACATTGTTACTATTTTTAGAAGCTGAACAAGGGGGTAGGTAACATACAATGTTACTATTTTTAGAAGCAGAACAAGGGTAGGTAACATACAATGTTACTTTTTTTAGAAGCAGAACAAGGGGTAGGTAGCGTACAAGGTTACTTTTTTTAGAAGCAGAACAAGGGGTAAGTAGCATACAATGTTACTATGTTTTGAAGCAGAACAAGGGGTAGGTAACATACAATGTTACTTTTTTTAGAAGCAGAACAAGGGGTAGGTAGCGTACAAGGTTACTTTTTTTTTAGAAGCAAAACAAGGGGTAAGTAGCATACAATGTTACTATTTTTAGAAGCAGAACAAGGGGTAGGTAACATACAATGTTACTATTTTTAGAAGCTGACCAAGGGGTAGGTAACATACATTGTTACTATTTTAGAAGCTGAACAAGGGGTAGGTAACATACAATGTTACTTTTTTTAGAAGCAGAACAAGGGGTAGGTAACATACAATGTTACTTTTTTTAGAAGCAGAACAAGGGGTAGGTAACATACAATGTTACTTTTTTTAGAAGCAGAACAAGGGGTAGGTAACATACAATGTTACTATTTTTAGAAGCTGAACAAGGGGTAGGTAACATACAGTGTTACTATTTTTAGAAGTAGAACAAGGGGTAGGTAACATACAATGTTACTATTTTTAGAAGCAGAAACAAGGGTAGGTAACATACAATGTTACTATTTTTAGAAGCAGTACAAAGGGTAGGTAACATACAGTGTTACTATTTTTAGAAGCAAAACAAGGGGTAGGTAACATACAATGTTACTATTTTTAGAAGCAGAACAAGGGGTAGGTAACATACAATGTTTCTATTTTTAGAAGCAGAACAAGGGGTATGTAACATACAATGTTACTATTTTTAGAAGCTGAACAAGGGGTAGGTAAAATACAATGTTACTTTTTTTAGAAGCAGAACAAGGGGCAGGTAACATACAATGTTACTATTTTTAGAAGCAGAACAAGGGGTAGGTAACATACAATGTTACTATTTTTAGAAGCTGACCAAAGGGTAGGTAACATACAATTTGTCCTTATTATTGGTAGGCATGTGTTTTTTATGAAGTAAAGAGTTACAGAGAAATAATTACATTCGCTTGATTCTGTTAGAATAAATAAGAGTTTAATTTTTAAGTTTTATTTTTCTAGGAGGAAGAGCTACTGCGCACACATCAAATGTGTCTCAATAGAAAATGGCTATACCATTGTCTCAACTGCTCTTATGATAATTCTCCCTATTGCACATGTTTTTTTTTATCATTTAAGAGTTTCCAAAAGCGCATTATTATTCGAAACACATTTTTTCCGCATTTATGTGGATTTAAACGCCTGTAGTGAGTGGCACATTTTCCGCGCTATATTAAATGCGCTTAGTCTCCTTATGGAGTTTGCCAATTACTACTAGCGCATAAAAAATCATAAATGATGATCATAAACTCATTCAGCATAGTAGCAAACTAATCTATCTTGTCCATCAGTTTTATTATTGTCTCTTTCAGATGCAGCGAGTTACAAAAGATAAATGCCTAGAAGTGATAAATAATTTTGAGCCTTCAAAAGAGGGAAAGCTGAAAGGTCGTCTAGGGATAGATGGTAGGGTTTGTATAAGATACCATTATGACCTAATATTTGCATTACACACATACCGAACCAAATTCCCTGTAAAATGACAGTGGTCTCTTTACCGTTTTTATCATTTTTTATTTCATCCTCACATATCCAGCAATGTGTTGATTTTTCATGATCTTCCTCATTTTGCTGCGTCATGATTAATGGTTTTGGGCGAGCAAATATTTTATTAATGTTGCTCTTCTCACATTCTAAGTGATTTAAAAACTTTTCAACAGCATCTTCACCTCTGTAAATAACAGGTTCTTCAGCTTTGCCATCATATCTGACAACCTGGTATCCAAAACCACAAGCTTCGTGTACATTTGTAATTTCAGATTTCTTTCCAAATTCGATTGATTGCGGTTTGATTATACTTTCAAAATCAGCATATATTGCATATGGCACAGGCATCTGATTTTGATGATTTTTAAATTGTGTGTGATTTTTACCTTCTTTCGGCATTTCTATTTTACAAGAAGGTTTGGAATGAAAGAGCTTTCAGAAAATATGATATACCAAGAAGCAATGCATTTATTTTAGCCATCAGCTCTTACAAAGTCTTACTAACCGTGTAACATGTAAAGTTTAGGATTGATTTCCAGTGAATAAAGAACGGCTAAAAGATTAAATAGCGTCTCCATGGGTTAACGACGTTGCATTGTAAACCTTCGCCTCTCACCCCTGCGGGTTCGAATCCCACTGGGAGCTCGACTTGTAATTGAGGAAGTGTTGATTCTTACGGATGGCGGGAGGTGTAGAGTACTGGTTCTACCCAGGAAAAGTGGGTGGTCTGCCTCCACCACAAAAATCGACCATCATATATAACCTTACATGTGTTGAAAATGACATAAATCACCATATAAAAAACCAAAAGAATAAATTGTGATTTTAATATGAAATATTTATCAGATAAGAATCAGAAAGTGATTAACCCTTAACCCACTGAATATATATAATTAACTGTTCTTTCTTTGAATTAGGACCATTCCATTTATGTGACAAGGGATGTTTTTGGGGGAAATGACTGATCAGCAGCCTGATGCAAGGCTATTGTAGTTGTGCTTAGCGGGTTAAGGGTTAAAATTAATTCAAGTATAATCGAAAAACTCACTTAGCAACTATATTTGTTTCCATATCATGTTGAAATAAGTGTCCAGCACATAAAGTTATATAGGCAATGATATTCTTTATAAAAAAGGATCATGTTATGAAATGCAGCACTAATTATTGGATCTTGATGTAACTATGCAATTTTGAGCACAATTTATTTTAGCTTCGTTTTAGCTTCATTTTCTAGCCTAGGTAGAGCATACGCACTGTACTCATTCATATTTATTACAAGGAGATCAGTTTCCAGAATGTATACCCTGTTTTGCACCGTTAACGGTCAAACATATCTTGTTGGAATGTGTAGACTTTGATCCTATGCGACAAAGATACTACACAGTTAATACTTTGAAAGAGTTATTTGATACTATAGATTTTAGTCTTGTTTTAGATTTCCTTAAAGAAATCAGACTTTATAAATCAATATAAAATTTTTCTATATATATATTTACTTGTTTACAAGCCCGTTGACGGGATTTTTGACGTGCATTTGTTGATTTACATATATGCATAGTTTATATTGCTACCATATCATCCCTTATTTGTAGATACTTTTTTCTTTATACGTATACATTATTTTTTAATTACTACTTCATTCTTTCATGATTCATCGGGTTTTGCGCACAATATGACCTATTTATGTGTCGACCTGCCATAAAACACCATTCATTCATTCCTTCATTCAAATGTTCTTAAAGTATGAACTGCATATTGTTTATTTAGCCCAAATTTTAGCAAATCATTTTGTCATGCGGATGTTTCAGAATCTATATCAAGATTCAACTAATCATTAACAGAATGTTTTCTTGCACTATGCCCAAGACGTAGCCAAAGACTCAAAATTATTTATTTTAATGGCAAATCCCTGTGGAGTGAAATGCCACATGAAGCACGTGACACGCAACCCACCTGATTAACAGGGAGTACCACTCTCTATCATCAAGACCTGATCAGTTGTGAAAAAAGCAAGTTTTGTTTAAAGTGTTGATCTTTACGACTCAACAAATGACTAAGATTCTGTTTCCTGACAGATTGCAGCTTGGGACCCATCGACATGTTATGGATTTTGTTTAATTGACAAGTCAAATACGGCCAATTAGCTTTAAATAATCTTCAACAGTCACAGACAATTGCCCGCGGAAATGGTATCTCTCTATTGACTTCCCGGAAGTTCAGACGTCCCATTGTACTAGGTGGCTTCCTAGTTTCGACCTTGAAAATAATCCTTTGGTATTCCTGCCACTGGATGTAATCAAGTGTTTATTTGTCGTCCAAAATACAGACGTAAGTATCTGTTTGCAGCTGTATGAAATAAACATTACCTAAATATGCCAGATGTTAAGTAATAAATAGCTGTTAAGTAATAGATAGAGTCTGGTCTCAGCGAGTTGGCTTATTTAAACACCGAGATGGTCATAACCCATCGAGGTGTTTAAATAACCAACAAGCTGAAACACTCTTTTTTGTAGCAACACTGTGATGTCATAGTGACCAAATTCCAATATCTGGTAGTTGTAGTACGGTATACCTACGCCTCTTTAGTTACCCTGAATTAAAAGATTTAATGCTCTTCATTCATCAAAGGGAATGTCACTGACCATGCTGCAAGATATTTATATCAAAAAAGTTGTAATAATGTCTTTTTACAAAAATACAGGATATAAAATAGCCGTGTAAATAAAAGCACGAGGCAGGCTTGCTATTCCAATAGCATTGGTTTATAAAAAACCAAAAAAAAAACATGTCAAACAATATTGTACAATTAACCTGGTAATAAGAGTTTAATGGGGGTAATTCCACGTAAATATTCATTAACAATTATTTTCTCCATTGCTTTGTACACAATGTTTATGATAGCTGTTTTGTAATCGATGCAATTATATTTAGAAAAAATATGGATTTTTAGAAATGTAAAAAAATGACAGTTTAGAGAAAAACAGTTTTAACAATGTAGATCTACAAATAAAAAAAATATTTCTAAAAAATAAAATAATTATATACTTAACGCCATTAAAAGTGCAAGTTTTTTTATTTTGTGTTTATTTTTAATTAAAATGTCTCCAAGATCGATTGCATAATTCCGATTTTCTTCTTTCAATACATGAATTTGATCAGTCACCAGATTTATAGGGAATATGGATAATTTCTAACATGTACATAACACTACAAACGATCTCGGAAATAATCAAAAATAAACTTGCACTTTTAATGGCGTTAAGTATATATATATTGAGTTCGGGACACTTTGCCTTGTGTCCCATTGACTGACATATTGTGCGTGTTAAGTGACTTTGTAGGCCTACTTGATGTCATTTACATTGTATGTGTCGTGGAAAGAACTTGGGGAACAATCACTTGTTTTTCTGACTGGTAAAAGACCAGCAAAAAAATAAGAAGCCCTTTAATGGAGGCATATAGTAACCTCACTGCATTCGTCTGTCCATTCGTTCGTTCATCATTCCATCCAACGCAAACTTGTCTCAACCATTACTTTGAAAGAACTGAAGGGATTTCGATAAAAATTCACACAAATGTCACCCACAATGAGAAGGTGTGACGTGTGCAAGAATCTGGTCCGTATCTCAAAGGTCAAGGTCACACATGGGAGGTCAAAAGTCAAATGAGTCGGGCATTTGTCACTTCTTGTTGACATTTCTTGTTTAAATACAAAAAACTACTTGCTATGCATACATGCCCAATAGTTGCTTTCTTCTTTATTCGATTTTCATTTTATGAAAACTATCTTGAAAAAAAATGAAAACAGGTAAAGTAAAAGAGAATGAAAAGTTCAATTCAAATTGGTTTTAGGTAAAGTAGAATTAGAAATGGTCAATTTCCCTTTTTAGCTCTACTGATCAGAGATCAGCAGAGCTTATGCCGTGGTGCGGCGTCCGTCGTCCGTCCGTTAACTTTTATTTGTAGCGACTACTCCTCTGAAACTACTGGATGGATATTCATAAAACTTTACAGAAATGTTGCCCATGAAATCTAGTTGATCCTAGCAAAAATTCATGTTGATGTGAAATCCAAGATGGCCGCCAAAGCTAAAAATAGATTTTTTAAATACAAGTTTGTAGCGACTACTTCTTGAAAACTATAAGTGATATTGATATGGGACTTTTTCTAAAATGATCACCATGACATGGTGTTGGTCCTTGTCGAAAGTCGTTTTGATTTGACGTTAAACATGGCTGCCAGCGGCCATCTTTGTTTACATAGAGTTATATAGTAAAAACTTGTAGCGACTACTCCTCTGAAACTACTTGGCGGATTTTCATAAAACTTTACAGAAATGTTGCTCTTAATGTCTAATTGATCCTAGCAAAATTTCAGATCGGCCAGAAATTCAAGATGGCTGCCACAGTTAAAAAGTAGATTTTTAAAAAATAAGTTTGTAGCGACTACTTCTTGAAAACTATAAGTGATATTGATATGGGACTTTTTGTAAAATGATCAGCATGACATGATGGTTAATCGAGTCGAACATTATTTTGATTCGACATTAAACATGGCTGCCAGTGGCCATCTTTGTTTACATAGAGTTATATAATGAAAACTTGTAGCGACTACTCCTCTGAAACTATTTGACGGATTTTCATGAAACTTCACAGAAATGTTGCTCTTGATGTCTAATTGATCCTAGCAAAATTTCAGGTCGGCCGGAAATTCAAGATGGCCGCCATGGCTAAAAATAGATTTTCAAAATGCAAGTTTGTAGTGACTACTTCTTGAAAACTATAAGTGATATTGATATGGGACTTTTTCTAAAATGATCAGCATTACATGATGCTGGTTCTTGTCAAAAATCATTTTGATTTGATGTTAAACATGGCTGTCAATGGCCATCTTTGTTTACATAGAATTATATAATGAAAACTTGTAGCGACTACTCCTCTGAAACTACTTGACGGATTTTCATGAAACTTCACAGGAATGTTGCTCTAGATGTCTAATTGATTCTAGCAAAATTTCAGGTCGGCCGGAAATTCAAGATGGCTGCCACGGCTAAAAATAAATTTTCAAAAAACAAGTTTGTAGCGACTACTTCCTGAAATCATAATCAATCAGTAGAGCTTCAAGGTCATTGACCTCTTGTTTCTGTTTTATTTTCCTTTTAGGAGAGTTTTTAAAATAAATAACCAAATAATAACTGTAACTGCAAACTAATTTTGGTTTCGATTTTTTAAAATAGGCCATGCAATAACATCGTGCATGTTTGGCTGGATCATACCTGGCTGAGTACACGACAATGTGTTAAGGATGATTGTGACATTATAATGTTATATTTTATAATTTTGTCCGCTAAACTTGAACCCACTGGGAGCTCAACTTGTAAATGAGAAAGTGTTGATTCTTACGGATGGCTGGAGGTATACAGTACTGGTTCTACGGAGGTGAACGACCGCCATATATGGCCTAAAATGTGCTCAAATGATGTAAACACCATTCAAACAAACAAGCAAACAAGCAAAAGCTAAACTTGAAGTTGCAAAAACAGCATTTGGTGAGCGTGTTTATCAGTCAATATTACATGTAAACAGTATTGATCACGGAGTCTTTATACCAATAAACAAAACACCGCCAATAATAATGTCGTCTGGAACAAAACACCACTAATGATGATGGTGGCATTTGGAAATGGATACTTACTGTATACACTGTACTGTATACACTCTGCTTCTATATGAGGCTGAACAAAAAAAAAACAACAAAAAAACATCGAAGTTATCAAATTTTTCAGTCCAGGCTATTTCATTAACAAAAATTAAATCATGCTGGACATGGTGCCTAACAGTGCTGTGCAAATTGAATTTGAGACTGGAACACATAACATTTTTATTTGCATCATTCCACATTGACTCCAGTCCCTTTAATAACCACTCGACTGCATGAACAATTTACAAATACAAAACAAAACGATCTGCATGGCACAAGAACCATAACTATGCTGATTTTTTAATAAATTATGTCCCTTTTTAGTATCATATATATGTAGTGTATTCTCTGTTTTGACTAAACTTCTCAACAGCTTCTTTAAGACAGGCATCTGTTGCCCTGTCTGTTGGGGCTTTTTGTTTGAGGACACAACAGAATTCAAAATGATTAACCCTTAAGCCACTACATATATATAATAGTCCGTTCTTTCTTTGAATTAAGACCATTCCATTTATGTAACAAAGGAGTGTTTTGGGGGAAATGACTGATCAGCAGCTGGACATTGTAAACAATCTTGCGAGTTACTCGCAGGCTGATCTGGGTTTTCAATAGACGCAAAGGCTATTATAATTGTACTTAGTGGGTTAAGTGTTAAAATCTTTGTAAAAAAAATATACAGAAATTTACCTCATTGAAAATGCTACTGTGTGTCTCCATATTGTTACTGTAGCCGATGTTTCAGATGTTTACGTTTACGTTTCAAATTCTCCGTGTGGTTCCCGGGCAAGAATAGGACGAAGAACATCATAAGTATTTTACTTTCGTTCTAATCCTTTTTCTGCTATTGTGTACTGATTCCATGTTGTAATAATAATGAGAAATAAAATATGTTTAAACCAAGAATAGGACGACCACTGCTTATCCAGGCAGAGGGGAAAAATCTCCCCGAATTCATGCTCATTTTGTCATTTTTGTCATGTTCATCAAAGGTCTTCATCATGATCCCTGTATTGTTTCAGGAGCTACTTGTGGTGGCAGAAAACGATGATCGTGGCACTAGCGAAAATGGAGTGTTTACAAGAGAATTTGCAGCAACTCTGCTGTTCTGAAGGGTGGGAAGATTCTAGGCCCACTGTGCATATTTTTATCTAGATGTAAATAGAGAGTGAACTTTAAAATGTTTATTCCTTTTGGTGTCCTTTAACCTTTTTGTGTTGGTGTGCCATAAAACCCCAATTCAACTCAAATTCTTACCTTTATACAAGAATACTCTCCATTAACCCGCTAAGCACGACTATAATAGCCTTTGCGTCCATTGTTAACCCAGATCAGCCTGCAAGTTACTCGCAGGCTGATCAGGGTTTACAATGTCCATCTGCTGATCAGTCATTTTCCCAAAAACATCTCTTTGTCACATAAATGGAATGTTCTTAGTTCAAAGAAAGAACAGTCCGTTATATGTATGTAGCGGGTTAAGGGTTAAGTACACTTATTGATTCTATAGATGCTTTCAGAGAAATGATAATTACCTGAGTTATTATAAAAAATCGAAACATTATGGTGCAAGTTCCATTAAAGTATAGTTTTTCACTTTAAATGCACAGACTAGGGCACAAGTGCTAAATTGGAGAGATTTTCTATGTTCTAATCAATAATTTGCTACAATTGTGGCAGGTTTTTGAAACGAGACATAAAATGAGAAAATGTCACGCCAGATTGAGACGATTTTTGTTGTATATTCATATCTTTGATCTGCCTGCTGCACATATTGTTTTGTGCCGGAGGTCAATCCCAGACTCCAGTTACATAAAACCAAGTTAATATCATGCCACGACAGATGAAGATAAGTGGCTCGCTCAAAGCCACAAGTTAATAACAATGGTCCGCAGCAGCATCTCAGACTTGAAACTTTTCTGCACGGGAAAAGAAAATGCACATTGTGTTGCACTTGTCTGTCTGCAAGTCTGTTCTGTAATGCTTTTATTTCAAAACTTGGAAACAGGGAGGTGAGCATGTGATAAGGGGAGTTAACTCTGATCAAGTTTGTTAAGAGTGACAACACTTGATTGGAACGAATGGGATGAATGGTATGATTTTAGGTCTCATACTCCTCCTATTAGTGAATGCTTTCTTCTCAAAACTTCCTATTCAGTCAAGGCTTTCTTCTCAAAACTTGTATTTAGTGAATGCTTTCTTCTCAAAACTTGCTATTCAATTAAGGCTTTCTTCTCAAAACTTGCTATTTAATTAAGGCTTTCTTCTCAAAACTTGTATTTAGTTCATGCTTTCTTCTCAAAACTTGCTATTCAGTTAATGCTTTCTTCTCAAAACTTGCTATTTAGTTCATACTTTCTTCTCAAGATATGTGTCACGATAGATGTAAATATCTATCAACATCAGTAGCGATACTTATCTATGGAGTTTTAATTTGAAACCCTTGCTCACAGTTTATACGTGACGTGATAGATGTAAATATCTATCAACATCAGTAGCGGTACTTGACTATGGAGTTTTAATTTGAAACCCTTGCTCACGGTTTATACGTGACATTATAGATGTAAATATCTATCAACATCTCTAGCGATACTTGACTATGGAGTTTTAATTTGAAACCCTTGCTCACGGTTTATACGTGACGTGATAGATGTAAATATCTATCAACATAAGTGCGGTACTTGACTATGGAGTTTTAATTTGAAACCCTTGCTCACGTCTTATACGTGACGTGATAGATGTAAATATCTATCAACATCAGTGCAGTACTTGACTATGGAGTTTTAATTTGAAACCCTTGCTCACGATTTATACGTGACGTGATAGATGTAAATATCTATCAACATCAGTAGCGGTACTTGACTATGGAGTTTTAATTTGAAACCCTTGCTCACGATTTATACGTGACGTGATAGATGTAAATATATATCAACATCAGTAGCGGTACTTGACTATGGAGTTTTAATTTGAAACCCTTGGCTCACGTCTTATACGTGACGTGATAGATGTAAATATCTATCAACATCAGTGCGGTACTTGACTATGGAGTTTTAATTTGAAACCCTTGCTCACGATTTATACGTGACATTATAGATTTAAATATCTATCAACATCAGTAGATACTTGACTATGGAGTTTTAATTTGAAACCCTTGCTCACGGTTTATACGTGACGTGATAGATGTAAATATCTATCAACATCAGTGCGGTACTTGACTATGGAGTTTTAATTTGAAACTCTTGCTCACGATTTATACGTGACATTATAGATGTAAATATCTATCAACATCAGTAGCGGTACTTGACTATGGAGTTTTAATTTGAAACCCTTGCTCACGGTTTATATGTGACGTGATAGATGTAAATATCTATCAACATCAGTGCGGTACTTGACTATGGAGTTTTAATTTGAAACCCTTGCTCACGATTTATACGTCACATTATAGATGTAAATATCTATCAACATCAGTAGATACTTGACTATGGAGTTTTAATTTGAAACCCTTGCTCACGGTTTATACGTGACGTGATAGATGTAAATATCTATCAACATCAGTGCGGTACTTGACTATGGAGTTTTAATTTGAAACCCTTGCTCACGGTTTATACGTGACATTATAGATGTAAATATCTATCAACATCAGTAGATACTTGACTATGGAGTTTTAATTTGAAACCCTTGCTCACGGTTTATACGTGACGTGATAGATGTAAATATCTATCAACATCAGTGCGGTACTTGACTATGGAGTTTTAATTTGAAACCCTTGCTCACGGTTTATACGTGACGTGATAGATGTAAATATCTATCAACATCAGTGCGGTACTTGACTATGGAGTTTTAATTTGAAACCCTTGCTCACGGTTTATACGTGACGTGATAGATGTAAATATCTATCAACATCAGTAGCGGTACTTGACTATGGAGTTTTAATTTGAAACCCTTGCTCACGGTTTATACGTGACGTGATAGATGTAAATATCTATCAACATCAGTAGATACTTGACTATGGAGTTTTAATTTGAAACCCTTGCTCACGATTTATACGTGACATGATAGATGTAAATATCTATCAACATCTCTAGCGATACTTGACTATGGAGTTTTGATTTGAAATCCTTGCTCACAGTTTATACGTGACGTGATAGATGTAAATATCTATCAACATCAGTAACGATACTAGACTATGGAGTCTTAATTCGAAATCCTTGCATGCTCACATTATTAGTCCCCTACCGGTGTTACCAGAGGGGACTATAGGTTTACCTCTCATCTGTCCATCTGTCCATCAGTCCGTCCGAAAAACTGGATCCTGCGATAACTTAAAAAGTTCAAAAGATATTTTCATGAAACCTTTTACATATGGTAGAGGGGCATAAGGAGATTATGCACATTATTTAATTTTGTTTATATGGCCAAAATTGTTGTTGCTGTGGCAACAAAATCGTAAAAAAAAAAAGTTGTCAGTCCGGAAAACTTGATCCTGCGATAATTAAAAAAGTTTAAAAGATATTTTATGAACTTTTTACATATGTTAGAGGGGCATAAGGAGATTATGCACGTTTTTTAATTTTGTTGATATGGCCAAAATTGTGGTTGCTGTGGCAACAAAATAGTAAAAAATTGTACACAAAATAGGATCATGCTATAACTTAAAAACTATAAAAGATGTTGTTATAAAACTTGGTACATAAGTAGGCGTATGGAGATTTGGCACACAATAATATGGTTGTTATTGTAACAGAACTCAGTTGTTAGTTATACAGCTGAATAAGGGAGCTTAATGCGTCTATCTTTATACTCAATAAATATTCGATAGTTACTTCCCTTGAAATAGAGTTATATATTAATACATGACTTGAAATTGATGTTAATTCTTTGTGTATGTATTTTTATTACTTGTTGCATTATATTATATTTGTAATATGTTTGTAAACTTACTGGATTTAAAAAAAAAAGGGGGGATGTATATCCTTTACAAATTTGTAAGGAAGATTATGTACTCAAACTTGTTTTGTTAAGGTTGCGAAATGTAGCATGCCTTTGTTATTTGTCTAAATCATAGCCTTTTGGTTAGTCTGATCCAATAACAAACATTTACTGTCAAACATCTGACTGGTAGGGGACATCATGTATTGCCACGCAATACTGTAGTATCTTGTTTTTCATCTCATTTCAGGTTTTACTAATTATTTATTGTGTGATGAATGTGATATATTTGACCCGGACCACAAGAAAGTGTGTCAGAATATGACGCAGCCCCTCAGTCACTACTTCATAGCTAGTTCTCATAATACGTAAGTATTCAATATAATGCATAGTAGCTTGTTTGCGTAGAATACAAAAGTACTATGCAAGTTATCATAATAATCATAGACCTAATAACAAATTGATTGGACACTACAAAAATTATCTAAGTGAGAAAATTTCACAAAATATTTCCAAATTTTAAACACATATCATGAATATTTTTATAGATACAAGTTTCATTCATGCCAAATCCCATCACAAATTTAATTTTCTTTTCAATGATAGTATTTTGCTTTTTCTTACATTTAGAGCAAAAAAGGTGTTTGACGGAAACTTTGACTATGTCAAAACTTTGATTTTTTAAGAGAAAAGCGAAAAATGAGGACATTTTTAACTTCAAACATCTTTTTATAAAATTTCTTATTTTGAAAATAAAAATATAAATTATTATAATCCCGTTTTGCTATTCACTATGAATCCTTTAAATTTATTCTCATCAAAATCGGTGAATAATTGAGAGAGAAAATGGAAGGAAGTGTTAAGGTGCCACATGATGTTTTGGTTACTTCATTGGTTAAGATAGGAAGTTTCATATCTGATTATTAATATGTCTGTCTAATAATTATGTATCCTAATATTTAAGACCATTAATTTTATGCATTTAAATTTGTTATAATGTGTAAGGGAAAAAAAGCACATATAGAGGATCTTATATGAGTGCCAGTATAGTATTAAATTTTATGAGTGCCAGTTTAGTATTAAATTTTATGAGTGCCAGTATAGTATTAAATTTTATGAGTGCCAGTATAGTATTAAATTTTATGAGTGCCAGTATAGTATTACATTTTTTGAGTGCCAGTTTAGTATTAAATTTTATGAGTGCCAGTATAGTAATAAATTTTATGAGTGCCAGTTTAGTATTAAATTTATCAAACGAGTTGGATAAAATTATATAATGCGAGGCTGTGCCGAGCATCTTATTGATTTTATCCAACGAGTTTAATAAATTGAATATTAAATAGGCATGAATGTAAGATTCTATGAACCATATAACTAAAAAAAAAGCCCCATAACCAACAATTTGTATTGCAGCCGCCTATATATATTATGTTGTATGATGACGTTTGTTTGTTTGATGATGTCGTAAAATGTTGATTCGATACGACAATGTTGATTCGATACTACACCGAACAAGCGAACTCCTCGTTGATTTCCGTAATTCGTTATTTTTTATTGGTTAAGGAAATCGACAGACAATTCAGATATACTCCGAGCTGACCGGAAAAGACCGAACGATGATTGAAAAATATATAATGGCTTTATTACACTCCCACAACGTTATGTGATAAAACAAGTTATCATAATACACGTAACTCATTTCTCACAATATTATGTAACGTGCAATACATGCGGCCAGTTCTTAATAATCTTGATTTATTTTCAGATATTTGTTAGAAGATCAATTAAAAGGACCTTCCAGTGTAGATGCATATATCAGGGTTTTAAAAAAAGGCTGCCGATGCATAGAATGTAAGTGAATCTAGAAGATATGAACTCCTTCATAGGGCCAATATTTTTCTAATTCATTTTAATGAACCCTCTTATGACAAAACAAAATTAGGAATATTATTTTTCCATAGGGAATTGATTATTGTTTTTTTTATCTCCGAGATTTTAATCGAACATTTCATTCTCTTTTCCTTTCGAACGAAATAAAAACAGCTTTTCCAGATATTTTTTTCCTCCTCCTACAGTAGTTCTCCGTCTTGATAGTTTGTAAAAGGAATAATAAAAAAATAATGGCCTAAAGGATATAGTTAGTGAGAAAACGACGGCTCCCTCCCAAAATGGTTTTATTTAAAGGGACACACGGCAATCTTGATTTTGTAAACATCACGTCCAGTTAGCTTTCCTGCATAACTTGCACTTGTTCAATCCTTAATATTAAATATAAGAATAATATAAAACTCTTCTGCATAGTATTAACTGTTGATTATATTGCATATATGTAAACCTATTGCAGAATAAGACGAAACAATGAAAACAAAAATGTTATTTAATTTTATGCATTCCCAAGCATGTTTAAAGTCAAAATGATATTAGATAAATAAATCCAGACGCTATATTTATGCCCCCAAAGTGCGGCATATAGTAGTCGCACCGTCAGTCAGTCAGTCAGTCAGGTCAACAACTCCGACATTTCTGGACGGATTTTCAAATAACTTGGCACAAGTGCTCACCACAACAAGGCGACAAGTCGCGCGCAAAATCCAGGTCCGTGGCTCCAAGGTCAAGGGCACACTTAGAGGTCAAAGGTCAAAACCACTTTGGGGGTATTTGTCACAGTGACATTTCTTGTTCAGTGTTTTAGAAACACTTCAAGATTGCTTTGTGTCATTTTAAATAGGCCCTCCTCCATGCCAGCTCTAACCAAATCAAATTTTGCATTTCATTTACATTCCTGCCACTTAAAAACAAATAATTTAATGACTATAAAAGAATCGCATTACAAGATTTTAAGACTAAATTAAAATAATCCCTGATCAGATGTTCAACTTTTATTTAAAAGAGACACAAGACAATAATATTATTTTAAAGTAGTTATACAGCGATTTTTTTTACATTTTCATTTCAATGAGTCCCTCTCCAGCATTTGTAAAAAATCTACAAGTCCTGCAATGTAAAAATCAAAAAAATTTCAAATTTTAATGAGTCCTGGCAAAATTGTTTGAGTATATAATGCGGGATGCGCAGGTAACGAAATCACTGGTTATATATCAAACATTAAAATTGGCCACTCGATTTATAAATCCAGCATCCTTTTGACTTTAAATCCACTTGCATAGTGATATAGAGAATATTATGTCAGTGCCTTTTACTTTAAAGTTTATTAGGCGAGGCTTAGAAAACGTTTTCGTGCCGAGCCTAATAAACTTGATAGTAAAAGGCACTGACATAATATTCTATTTATCATGTAGATTATCCACATTTTCTGTATGAATTACTATTATTACCTATTTCTCAGAATGTTACGCTAATCGAGGACGTCGCCATGTTGTTGTTTTTGTTTGTTTTATGACGTCGGGCAACGTTACGTGCATGACGTCGGGCAACGTTACGTACAATAAACGCTGAGGGATTCCGCATTGATTTGCTCTATTAGTCAGTGCCTAATAAAGCAAAATTTAATAGGTCACCCCTTTATTAGGCAGAAAAGTGTATATCTGCATGATAAAATTAAATATAACTGTTGGCTGAGAGTTTAAAACAGCACAAAGAGAGCCATTTGTTCCTTTATTTAAATACCTAAACTTAAAGGTACTTTGACACTTCAGTTATTCCTTCAAAAGTATGGAGTAGCCACAGCATAACTTAATTCACGATTATTTCGATATTGTTACGGATAATCCGAGCCTTCTCTGACCATAAAAGCCTTTTTTTAAAAGAGCTTATGGGACGGTGTGTTGTCCGTCGTCCGTCCGTCCGTTAATTTTACCTCGTTAAGACGATAGGGCCTTCATTTTTCATCTGATCTTTGCGAGATTGTTAATATCAATGAAAGCTTGGACAAGTTCGAAAACCAGCCAGATTGGACCAGTAGGAGTGGAGTTATGGCCCTTGATTTAGTTAAAAACGCTGTATTTTGCCTCAAGATGATAGGGCCTTCATTTTTCATCCGATCTTTACCAAATTTTATCCAATTGTTAATATCAAGGAAAGCTTGGACAAGTTTGAACACCAGCGAGATTGGACCATCTACACCGGAGTTATGGCCCTTGATAAAAGTTAAAAAATGCTGGATTTTTCCTCGTTAAGACGAAAGGGCCTTCATTTGGCCGGATTTAAATGAAACTTTGCAGGAATGATTAGTACCATGCCAGACTTTTAAAATCAATGAAAGAGAAGATAAATTCAGCCAGATCGGACCAGTAACAGCGGAGTTATGGTCCTTGATTTAGTTAAAAATGCTATATTTTGCCTAGTTGAGACGATAGAGCATTCATTTTTCATTTGATCTTTACCAAACTTTACCATATTGTTAATATCAATGAAAACTCGGGCAAGTTCATAAAACCAGCTAGATCAGGACAGTAACAGCGGAGTTAATGCACTTGATTTAGTTGCAAATGCTATATTTTGCTTCGTTAAGACGATAGGCCCTTCATTTCCCATTCGATCTTTATCCAGTTATTATGATCAAGGAAAGCTCGGACAAGTTTGAACACCAGCCAGATTGGACCATTTATACCGGAGTTATGGCCCTTGATTTAGTTAAAAAGTGCTGTATTTTGCCTCGTTAAGACGAAAGGGCCTTCATTTGGCCGGATTTAAATGAAACTTTGCAGGAATGATCAGTACTATGCCTAGTTGTACATCTCGTCACTGTGTTCCAGTTGAATTATTTTGGCGGAGTTATGGCCCTTTAAAGGTTTTAATACACAAACTTTGTCTGGACTAGTTCTCTTGAACCCCTGGCCGGATTTAAATGAAACTTTTTACGGATGATCAATTCCAGGTCTAGTTGTGCATATCATCTCTTTGTTCCGGTTGAATGATATTTTGGCAGAGTTATGGCCCTTTAAAGGTTTTAATACACAAATTTTGTCTTGACTAGTTCTCCTGAACCTCTGGCCGAATTTCAACGAAACTTTGCAGGGATGATCAGTTTTGCATGTCATCGTTACGTTCTGATTGACTCAGTTTTGGCGGAGTTGCGACCCTTTAAAAGTTTTTGATACACAAACTTCTTCTTGGCAAAGGTAGTTCTCCTGAACCCCTGGCCGGATTTCAACTAAACTTAACAATGATAATCAGTATCAAGCCTTAGAGTTGTGTATATCATCGCCGTATTCCGGTTGAATGATATTTGGCAGAGTTATGGCTCTTTAAAGGTTTTAATACACTAACTTTTTCCAGATTAGTCTCTTCAGAGCTCGATGCCAAGTTTCAGCGAATCTCGGCAGGGATGATGATTACCAAGCCTAGTTGCGTCCATCATTGTCGTGTTCTGGTTGAATGATTTTTGGCACAGTCATGGTCCTTTTAAGGTTTTAATACACAAACTTTGTCCAGACTGATTCTCCTGATCCCCTGGCCAGATTTCAGAAAATCTTGGCAGGGATGATCAGTACCAAGCCTAGTTGCGCATTTCTTGGCCATGCTCCAATTGAATAAATTTTGGCATAGTTAGGCCCTTTAAACGTTTTAATACACTTTGTACAGACTAGTTCTCCTGAACCTCTGGCCGGATTTCAACGAATCTTGGCAGGGATGATCAGTATCAAGCCTAGTTGTATATATAATTACCATGTTCCGGTTGAAGGATTTTTTACAGAGTTATGGTCCCTTATACATAAGCTATATCTTTAGCCAGTAGAGCATCCACAGGCCCTCTTGGGCCTCTTGTTTTGACAATGGTATGTGTCAAAGGGATGTGTGAAAAATTAAAACAATTCTCTAAAAATATGAGCACCAATAAAACTGACTTTGGATACGGGTCTCTTTTTGTTGGGCAGGGTATACAGAGAATATCATGTTAGTGCCTGATCTCATCCAGTTTATCAGGTGAGACTGAGAATAAAATGAAGCCCGAGGCTGTGCCGAGGGTTTCATTTTTTTCCTAAATATACCATAACGTCATCAAAAGAGGAGCTGACATCATCAAAATAGGTGCACCTGACGGGATAGGAAAGTAACTGCCGAGATAAGATTTTATCTCGGGCACCCTGTTTCGCAGCAAAATTATACAGATCGACATGATAAAATAATCACGCTCGTAGCAATGTTATTAGCATGCTTTTTTGTTGGCCATTTATATTTAATTACGGAGGTGAATTTATAAACACCCAAGTTTAGGTCTTTAGAGAAACAAATCCTTTATATAAAATGAGCTGTTTAATTAATTTACGGGCACATCAAATGGAATTAGATCAATTACATGGTAATACTAGTCACGACACAGCGTCTCTACCATCTCCATTAAATGTTAAAATAAACCTTATCCGACTTTGCGATACAAGATAGTCATCATTATGTTTAAATAGTCTAGATTACAAAAAATCTCCAGGCTTTCTACAAATTACCGTTGATGTGATGAATGATGGGGGTATAGTTATCAATCTCGGAGAGGGTAAATTTACCGCAGCGGGAAAACGTGCATGTCTAGATGGTTGATCAAAGAAACTAATAATGAAAAAGGTTTTCATCCTGTTTGATCAATGAATGTAAAATTATTTTAAGAATTAAATTACCAGGAGTGTCTTCTGTAATTTATTATAGGATAAACTTTGTCGGATCAAAGGAAAAATTGAATTTAAATCCGAACGTTGGATTACTGCACAAGACAGAATTCTATTTACAGTAGCATCCATTGGATAAAACATTAATTGAATTCTTATGATTGCAGTAATTAACTTAAATGTATGAAAAGCTTGTTTTAAAAACACTTTAAAAAAAAGAAGAAGGAAAATTAAAGTAAATTCTCGGTTCTGTCGTTGAATTAGAAAACTGTTGTCCAGTAAAGTGCAACGCTGCCATATCCATGAGTTGGGATTAGTGCTTATCAAATGTATTGATGATCAACCAATGAATTGAATAGAATTGGATTTTATAGTCACACCAACAGCTAAGGTCATATGGCGACTTTTCAGCTTTCATTGGTGGAGGAAGACCCAGGAGCCCCACCTGGCAATTTTCGTGCACAGGCGTGCACCTGGGTAAAACCACCGACATTCTGCAAGGCTGCTGGATGATCAACCAATGAAATTGTTGGAATCATACTAGGATAGTCTAGAACCTCAGTTTTTAGCTCGACTGATCAAAGTCCGTCCGTCAGTCTGTCTGTCAGTACGTCCATCCGTCTAAACTTTTTTTGTGGCGACTACTTCTCTGAAACTACTCAATGGATTTTCATGAAACTTCACAGGAATGTTCCTAGTAAATATTCAAGAAGGCCACCACGGCTAAAAATAGATTTTTAAAATGTGATTTTGTTGCGACTATTTGTAAATAAACGTAAGTGATATTGATTTGGAACCTTTACCAAAATGACTGTCATGTAGTTGGTCCTAACCAAAGTTCATTTTGATTTAAATGTCAAACATGGCCACCAGTGGCCATCTTTGTTTACATAGAGTTATATAGGAAAAACTTGTGGCGACTATTCCTCTGAGATTACTTTAAGTATTTTCATGAAACTTACCAGAAATGTTGCTCTTGATGTCTAGTTGATCCTAGCAAATGCTATGCAAAATGTAATTGGGATTATCGTATTTCACCTAATAGCATTTTGGATAATCCCAATAACATTTTGCGTAGCGTATGGGTGCTGCTATTAGGGGAAATACGATAATCCCAATAAAATTTTGCATAGCGTACGGGCGCTGCTGTTAGGGGAAATACGATAATCCCAATAACATTTTGGGTCGCGTACGGGCACTGCTATTAGGGGAAATACGATAATCCCAATTACATTTTGGGTAGCGTATGGGTGCTGCTATTAGGGGTAATACGATAATCCCAATTACATTTTGGGTAGCGTATGGGCGCTGCTATTAGGGGAAATACGATAATCCCAATTACATTTTGGGTAGCGTATGGGTGCTGCTATTAGGGGTAATACGATAATCCCAATTACATTTTGGGTAGCATACAGGTGCTGCTATTACGTAAAATACAGTAATCCCAATTACATTTTGTGTAGTGTACTGGTGCTGCTATTAGGGTAAATACGGTAATCCCAATTACATTTGGCGTAGCGTACGGGCGCTGCTATTAGGTGAAATACAATAATCCAAATTACATTTTGCGTAGCGTACGGGCGCTGCTGTTAGGGGAAATACGATAATCCCAATTACATTTTGGGTAGCGTATGGGCGCTGCTATTAGGGGAAATACGATAATCCCAATTACATTTTGGGTAGCGTACGGGCGCTGCTATTAGGGGAAATACGATAATCCCAATAACATTTTGGGAAGCGTACAGGAGCTGCTATTAGGGGGAATACGATAATCCCAATTACATTTTGGGTAGCGTACGGGCGCTGCTATTAGGGGAAATACGATAATCCCAATTACATTTTGGGAAGCGTACAGGTGCTGCTATTAGGGGAAATAAGATAATCCCAATAACATTTTGGGTAGCGTGCGGGCGCTGCTGTTAGGGGAAATACGATAATCCCAATTACATTTTGGGTAGCGTATTGGCGCTGCTATTAGGGGGTATACGATAATCCCAATTACATTTTGGGTAGCGTATGGACGCTGCTATTAGGGAAAATATGGTAATCCCAATTACATTTTGGGTAGCGTACAGGTGCTGCTATTAGGGAAAATACAGTAATCCCAATTACATTTGGCGTAGCGTACGGGCGCTGCTATTAGGGGAAATACGATAATCCCAATAATATTTTACGTAGCGTACGGGCACTTCTATTAGGGGAAATAAAGGTAATTCCAATTACATTTTGCGTATGGGCGCTGCTATTAGGGGAAATACGGTAATCCCAATTACTTCATACACAGTGTCAATGGTATAAACAAGGAATAGGAGGTGGTCATAAAAAGAACCCGTGAGGATCCAGCATTTTTTTTGTGGACCTAGAATAGTAATACATTGTTGTCTGTTTCAAGTTAATCTGATAATAGTTTCAAACAAATATTAGAAATTCCAGATTGTTTTATCCAGATTATTTGAAGATAACAAGTAGAGCCTTATGCCAAAAATAGGATTTGAAGGGTTGTGCGGAGTTTTAAACTGTCCCTATACCATGATTCTTCCAACAATAATTTCTTCCTAACATAACAGCTTCATCTTGAAAACATGCCTACCTGAGATTTCACAAACATTTTGATTAAGTAAAAACAATTTTAAAAATGTTTAAGTTTTGTGTTATATTACAGTGGACTGCTGGGATGGCAGTAATGACGAACCAGTGATCTATCACGGACACACGCTCACATCCAAAATCTCATTTAGACACGTGATAGAGGCAGTAAATAACCATGCATTTGATGCATCAGAGTAAGTGTTCATTGTCACTGAGATGCTTGTTAAACATGGCAGAAACAAGGATTGTTTTTTCTTGATCCGGTAAGGTTATCCGTGTTTTACACGAGTGTTGGAAAATCTGACTTGAAACAGAGTGGCAGATAAATGTGCATCAGCAATGACTTGGATAACATCGACAGTAGCGTGACGTCATTCTGTAAATAAACATGCAAAATGTTAATAGTTGTTAAATTCAATGCACAAAATATCAGTGGTTTTCAAGAAAAAGAATCATGAGTATTCGGATCAGATCGGGAAATTCCAACATTCGGTATAACTGTTTTAATCATAACCTCGGCAGAGCCTCTGTTCCAATAAAATCACGAGAGCCTCGGTACCGATAAAAAACACCTTGATTCTTACGGATGGCGGGAGGTGTACAGTACTGGTTCTACCCAGGAAATGTGGGTGGTCTGCCTCCACCACAAAAAATCGACCATCATATATAGCCTTGCATGTGTTAAAAAGGACGTACAAACAAACGAAAACAAAACAAAAAACATACCTCATGTTGGAATTCCCGATCTTCACCGGATACCCCTGAAAGATTCTTGTTATTCCTCAGCTTGTATCATTGCAGTCACATCAACATAATTTTCAATTATTGTCATGTGGTTCACCACATATTACGATCAAATTTGGTATAAGGATCTGTCATCATATGATTTATTAGTCCTAGTGTAATGTAATGTCCAAGTGACGAAACAGTGAAACTGAATTACAGTTTTGTTTAAAATTATTTTATATTTAGCCGTTTTATTTGGCTAAAAAAGTATGGCACATAAGTATACAATGTCGGTGTACATGCAAAAAAAGAAAAAAAAAGAAAATACATTTAACATTTTAGTTAAGTCCATTTTTATGTGACCAACAGTGCTGTAGTGGGGCATCCATGTGTTATGGACACTTTTTCTAGGTCAGTTATTCAAAGATAACAGGTTTTCCTTATCTTTTTTCTACAGGTATCCAGTGATATTATCAATAGAAAACCACTGTAATGTCAAACAGCAGCGGACCATGGCCAGTAATTATGGTTTCAATATTTGGAAATAAGTTGTTGAGCGAGAGCGTAGATGTGAAACGAATTCGCCTCCCCAGTCCCGAAGATTTAAAAGGCAAAATTTTACTTAAAGTAAGAAGGGGTTGTAATTGTTTAGCTCTACTGGCCAGGGGCCAGCAGAGCTTATGGGATGACGAGTTGTCCGTCGTCTATCGTCTGTCAGTTAACTTTTACCTTGTTAAGATGATAGAGCCTTCATTTTTCATCCGATATTTACCAAACTTTACCAGATTGTTAATATCAATGAAAGCTTGGACAAGTTTGAACACCAACCAGATTGGACCATTTACACCGAAGTTGTGGCCCTTGACTTAGTTAAAAATGCTATATTTTGCCTCGTTAAGACGATAGGGCCTTCATTTTTCATCCGATCTTTACCAAACCTTACCAGATTGTTACTATGTATCAATTAAATCTCAGGCAAGTTCGTAAACTAGCCAGATCAGACTGGTAACAGCAGTGTTATGGCCCTTGATTTAGTTAAAAATGCTATATTTCGCCTCGCTAAACCGTTAGGGCCTTCATTTTTCTTCAGATCTTTACCAAACTTTACTAGATTGTTAATATCAATGAAAGCTCGGATAAGTTCGATAGCCAGCCAGATTGGGCCATTCACATTGGATTTCAGTGAAACTTTGCAGGGAGCAAGCCTAGTTGTACATATAGTCACTGTGTTCCGGTTGAATGATTTTGGTGGAGTTATGGCCTTTTAAATGTTTTAATACATAAACTTTTTCCAGATTAGTCTCATATGAACTCCTTGTCGGATTTCAACAAATCTTGACATGGATGGTTAATACCAAGCCTAGTTGCACCTGTCATTGCCGTGTTGTGGTTGAATGATTTTTGGCCCTTTTTTATGGTTTTAATGCACAAACTTTGTCCCAACTAATTCTCCTGATCCCTTGGCCGGATTTCAACGAATCTTGGCAAGGATGATTAGTACCAAGCCTAGTTGCGCATTTCGTTGTCTTGTTTCAGTTGAATGAATTTTGGCCGAGTTATGACCCATTAAAGGTTTTAATACACAACTTTGTACAGACTAGTTCTCCTGAACCTCTGGCTGGAGTTCAACGAAATGGCAGGGTTGAACAGTATCAAGCCTAGTTGCATGTGTCATCACCATGTTCCAGTTGAATGATTTTTGAAAGAGTTATGTTCCTTATACATAATAAACTTTATCTTTAGCCAGTAGAGCGTTCCCTCTTGGGCCTCTTGTTAAATTTATTTACAATTAATGTATTTAAGTATGAAACGCACCAAGCATGAACCTATAATACTAAGCAAAAGCGGTTTACCAATTGAGCAACTGAATTATTCTTTATATACTCATCAAAACATCGTTTTAGGTTATTTCGAGTCACCCCAGAGAGATTGAAAGTATACATGGGAATCCAGAAACACTGCCATACACTTATCATTGCATAGATTCCTATGGTTCCTATGGTGCGAGGATGATATCCTTCGATACATCAGACCGCCGGATTTACGTCCCCATTACGTCACCCAGCTTAGGATGTCTATTACAAACGGCACTTTGCGAATCCAGAAATACTCGAACCCCTGATCACCGAATTCAGATTCGAACATGCTATACCCTGGCCAGAGTGGATTTAATCTTCTGGTTTGGTTTAAAGGGTAGTGCATAATGCATATATGATAAAGATATTATGCATCAATGCAGATGTAAAATCAAGTGTTACGGTGTTTGTTTCAGGGTAAGAAATTATCACCTACAGTGACAGAAGATGAAGGGGATGTCACGGACGAAGACGAGGGGGCAGAGTCGGATAAAAAGAAAAATAGTAAAAAGGTAGGATATCTCACTCACACCTATATTCATACCAATCATTGGAATTGAACCACCTAAATGGACAGAGGGATACTAAACCATTGGACTACATGTACATACCTACATATGGACTACATACCTATTTAATTATTTTTATACCCCTGCTTTCACAAAGTAAAATCACGTTGTCCGTAATGTCCCGTCCTGTTGCGTCCCGTCGTGTAACACATGTTTATTACATGTACCAGCATTTCTCAAACAGTTTTGAATGGGTTGTTCCCAAAGTTCTAATACTCATAACATCTCATGACCTTATGTCCCTCTACATCACCCATTGTTGATTGCCTAATTTATATTGAATTATTGTCCATTGTTTGACTTAGAATTTAAGTGGGGTATTCATCACCTTCAGTGATAGTTCTAGTTATATTATGATTGCTTTACTATGTATATATATTCATTATCATTTAAGAACCTCAGGTAGCCAATTTAATAAACATTTATTGTCGAAATTTGGTTCTTTAAACTCAGTTTTGCATCTATGCGTTCAACAAATTTGCTTCTTTCCTGGGGTCCCATGTATGCTTAAATGGAATAACCCCAAATGTCACACACCATATATTACTTAAATTGTGCTGTTTTCATATTTGTGTTTTTTCCCAATAATGATTTCATATGGAATGTCATATTTATTATATACCTACCAGAGAATTAGTGGAAAATACAATTTTGAATTGATAATGCCATTTAATATTTCAGATAGGGGACACAACCTTGATAGTACTGTTGTATAAAACAAGATTATATTAATTTCCCTTTCATCGGTTAGCTGACTAGTTCATCTATGGTCTTAAATATTCTAAGAGAAAAAATTGTAATACTTTTTCTGGATACAAACCACAAAATAATCTATTTAATTTAAATTTCAGTTTAAGAAAAAAATCATTAGTAAGTCAATGACTTTATAATTGCAGGATGGGTCTTTAAAGAAACATAAACTGGCAAAGGAGTTGTCGGATTTAGTCGTCTACTGTGTGTCGACGAGATTCGAAGATTTTCATATTTCAGTTCAAAAACGTAAGTGTTGTTGAATTGAGTCGTCTGCTGTGTGTCGATGAGATCGAAGATTTTCATATTTCAGTTCAAAAACGTAAATGTTGAGTTGTCGAATTGAGTTGTCTGCTGTATGTCGGCCAGACTTGATGATTTTCATATTGAACTGAAGTTCAAGGACATGAGTGCCAAATAGCAGTTAAAATTGTGTGAATTGGTTTAAATAAATTATTAAAGATGAATATTTTGGTTGAGGTTTTTTGTCCGGCAGTTTCAAAGAAAAAGGCATTATTGGATTTACCACTCACATGGACAACTAGTTAAAAGCACTTATATTTTATCATTCATGTTTGTATCGCCTGCATAACAAGGCAAACACTTTGTCTGTCGTCATCCAACGTCCGTCCATCTCACTTTAACCTAACCTTGAACATAACTTAAAATGTGTTTGACCTATGTTCATGAAACTTCACACACATCTTCATTTTACCCTAAAGAATATTGTTACACAATCATGTCCAATAACTCGCACTTTCATTTTCAAATTGGTAGAGTTTTGCACCTTTTTCATAAAACGTTAACCTGCAACCTAACCAAACTGAAATAAGCACATAGCAGGCGACCGCAAATATTCCGTGGAACACACTTCTAGTTAATAATTGGCTATTTAAATTTTCATTTTCATCAAGATTTACACGCAATTATAATTTAATTATGACCTTTTTATGTGTTATCCATCCATGCACACATTCTTTCCTCCATTATTGGGTCAATGTTTTTGTTTTATTTTAGAGGAGTATTGGCAAATGTGTTCATTTAGTGAGTCCCAGGCTCTCAAACTTGCAATATCATGCCCGGAGGAGTATGTCAGCCACAATAAGAAGTTCCTCTCCAGAATATACCCCAACGGCATGAGGGTGGACTCCAGTAACTATAACCCGCAGGATTTGTGGAACTGTGGCTGTCAAATGGGTAAGATCGTACAAAGTTTCTCTCAAAAATGTAGGACTTCAGTAACTACACCCCACAGGATTTGTGGAACTGTGGCTGTCACTTGGGTAAGACAATAAGAAGTTCCTCCCCAGAATATAGGACTCCAGTAACTATAAACCACAGGATTTGTGGAACTGTGGCTGTCACTTGGGCAAGGCAACCCGGGCTGATGATTCTTTAATATCAGAATTCTTGTATGATATTCCAGTTGCCCTCAGCTACCAAATCCCCGGGCTGATGATTCTTTGATATCAGAATTCTTGTATGATATTTCAGTTGCCCTCATCTACCAAACCCCCGGGCTGATGATTCTTTGATATCAGAATTCTTGTATGATATTTCAGTTACCCTCAACTACCAAACCCACGGGCTGATGATTCTTTGATATCAGAATTCTTGTATGATATTTCAGTTGCCTCAACTACCAAACCCCCGAAAAGATGATTCTTTGATATCAGAATTCTTGTATGATATTTTAGTTGCCCTCAACTACCAAACACCTGGATTGATGATGGATTTGTACAATGGTTGGTTCAACAAGAACGGAGGCTGTGGTTTTGTTGTGAAGCCAGAGATTATGAGGGAGGAGATAGCGTATTTTAGTGCTAACACCAAAGAAGTCATTCCGGGAGTGTCTCCCCAAATACTTCACGTTAAGGTTAGTCAGTAATATTGTTTGGGGTGCTCGTTTCAGCTAAAAGTATTTTTTTTATTTTTCAGACAAAATTCAACCAGTACTTAAATAAATTGTTTATCAGTGAAACAGACATTTTTAGTGGTAAATAAATAGAGGATATTTGTTTGTTTTGAGTGAATATAGGATTTATTTTCATCGAGAAGTGAGAAAACATATTTTCACAAGTGCTTTAGCACGAGTGAAAATATTTGAGTTTCTTCACTTCCTGGAAATTTATAATGAAAAAAAAATTGCGCAAAAAGAATGTCAACAACGTAAACAATGTCAACCGTTGCATAAACGATGAAAATTTATTTTAATAATAAAATCCCTATTTCACTAAGGTGTTTTTATAATAAAAACGCCTTATTTTTCAAAATCGGTTGAGCATTAACAATGAACACCAAGTGCAACTCTTACACAAATGTGGAGGTGTTAGATATTACTAATTACTGATTGGCCAATTATTTTGATGATGTCATGCGAAAGTTATGAATTGTTTTCTTATTCTATCATATTTAACATGTAATTGATCTAATTAGTGGATGGTTACTGAGTGAACTATTTAATCTTTGATACAGTGTTCTATTTCTTGATTATTTCTATAATTTGAAATGAAAATATACTTAAATATTTTTTCAGATTATCAGTGGTCAATATTTCCCAAAACCAAAAGGTTCTGGGGCACGAGGGGACGTCACTGACCCCTATGTTACCATAGAGATATTTGGTATTCCGGCGGACTGTGCTGAAGAAAGAACAAAAACTGTTCCGCATAATGGTATGTTGAAATTATGTTTTAGTTCTACCAGCTAAAGGTCAGACATGCTTATGCAATTGCACTTCAGTTGTTGGTCTCTGTCTCTGTCTGGCTGGCTGGCTGACTAGCTGGCTGGCCGGCTGTCTGTCTGGCTAGTTGGCTGGCTGTCTGTCTGGCTGGCTGTCCGGGCTGGCTGTCTGGCTGGCTGGCTTGCTGACTGGCTGGCCAGCTGGTTGGCTGGCTGAAGGACTGTCATACTGCCACAAGGCCGAAGCTGGCTGGCTGGCTAGCTGGCTGAAGGACTGTCATAAGGCAGAAGGCCGCTGGCCAGTATGACAGTCTGAGGACCAACAACTCGGACAATATGATCATACTTAATGACAAGTTTATTGATTAACTTCCACTAGCGTACAGTGGTATTTTAGTAACATTATTTTGACATGATTTGTGTTCATTTACATTAGCGTTAATTAGTTTCATGTATAAGATGGTGACCGTGAATGACGTCACTTAACGTGAATCACGTCACTAAAATTTCGTATTGGCGAGTTTCTTCATATTGGCCGTGTTTTTTTCATATTCATACTTTCGGTTCATATTGGCCGAGTTGGCGTCGTATTATGCGTAGAATTAGTAAAACATGGCTAATATAGTTTGGTTCACTGTCCATTAAATCTCAGATGTTAAAATAATATTTCAGGCTACAACCCGATATTTGAGGATAGTTTTGAATTCCAAATCAACCTACCGGAGCTGGCTCTGGTGAGATTTTCCGTCCTGGACGATGACTACATTGGGGATGAGTTTATAGGGCAATACACGATACCTTTTGAATGTATGCAAACCGGTATGTACATTGTATTACTTAACTGTGTCGGCTTTTCAAAAAGAGAAAAAAGATACATTGGGATCATTTTGTTCCATGTCTTGCATCGGGACTTCCTTCAGTACATAGGGATCACTTTGTCTGTTGTCTTTTTGACGTCCATTCAGCAATCTGTCATTATCTGGCTTCACAAAACCTTTTTCATTTGTAATGTTTCTTCAGTCTTCGAATTAACCCATTAGCCTGAAGCCCGGGGCTAGTAAACTGTCATTCGGGCTAGTGAATTTTTTTTAATTTATGTAGTCGGGCTAAAGGGAAATGTACGGGTTTTCATGAGTATATAAGAATTCGGGCTAGTGAAACAAAAAATTTAATTCAAAGACTGTTTCTTCATCACATGTTCGATATATACACTTATGACAATAGTCGCATGACCTTACTGATATATAAAGGTCAAGGCCAAAGTTCATTCTAACGCTCTTGACAAAATCCTCCATCCAATTGGTTGACATCGCAAATCCAGTCATGTGACGTTAAATCATCAAAAACGTGACGTCATTTAGTTTTATTTGAAAGCGTTTGTGCGAAAACGTTTGTGAGAAAAACTGTCGAAAACACTGAAATGCATTAGAAACAGTTTTACCAATGTTGACTTTAACGAGAGTATATCAGTCGTTTGCAAATCGTGTTTAACAGCTCCACTAACACGTCGCCATTAAACAAAATTTGCAACCATTAAACAACTTATATACCGTAGCAAAATCCAAAATCTCAATACAGTTAACCCTGTATTTCTGGGTTAAACATTGTAAAAAATTTAAGTTTATTTTTAATCCCCCCCAAACTTCTTATACACATAACAAGCAAATATACCAGAAACTCATTTCATATACACATTGCATTATTTTCAACAATTACTGTACTTCTAAAAATTAATTACACATCAGTGCTTTTATGCAAGAATGGATAGAAATCTATAATATAGGTTAGTTTGTGCTGAAATTTTGAATTTTGCGACGGTACATTAGTCGTTTAATGGTAGTAAATTGTTTAAAAGCCACTGCAGATCCCATTGGAGGGGAAGGCAGAGGGGTAGACCCCCTCCCCGACCCCACGACAGTACATTAGTTGTTAAATGGTAGTAAATTATGTTTAAAAGCCACTGCAAATCCCATTGGAGGGGAAGGCAGAGGGGTAGAACCCCCCCCCCCCCCCCCCCTCAAATTATGTTTAAAAGCCACTGCAGATCCCATTGGAGGGGAAGGCAGAGGGGTAGAACCCCCCCCCACCCCGAAATTATGTTTAAAAGCCACGGCAGATCCCATTGGAGGGGAAGGCAGAGGGGTAGAACCCCACCCCTCCCCCCACAAATTATGTTTAAAAGCCACTGCAGATCCCATTGGAGGGGAAGGCAGAGGGGTAGACCCCCCCCCCCCCCCCCCCCCCCCCCCTCCCTCCCTCCAAGTTCATGTTCATTTTATCATTAGAATTTGCAGCAACTCTGCAATTCAGGGTGAGAAGGTTCTAGGCCCGTTCTCCATATTTTATCTCAATGTACATGGAGCTACGACAGTTTAATGTCACATGACTGATCTACAGTTAATGCATTATTTAATAATCACAATTTATTTAAGTCAACAATTGGACTGCAGGATTTTTACCAAGTGTTGATCATCCATCATTTTTCAGTTTGTGCAATACATTCTGTCATACAGCTTCGTGTTTGTTTATCTCCCTTCGATATTCTGAAACATTAACTATGTCTTATGCTTGGATGCTTTAAGTTTTAGGCATATCTGTATCATAGAAATGTATTGTAGATTTGATTATACTTCTGAGGCTGAAATTATATCTTTATTTATTGGGTTTCACAATTATCAAATTTCAGCAGATTGATGGTTTTGCTTAGGGCTATTCCATTAAAACATATCCTGGGCCCCAGGGCCCAGTTCTTCAAAGACCGGTTAACTTAACCAAGCGTTAAATCAAAATTTCAATATCTCTGAATTTCTGATAAATGAATATTTCTACCAGAAATTGAGCATGTGAAAGCAATATGTTAAGAAGAAATGCAAATTAAAAAGTTTTAGTATTACAAAACATATTTTTATGAGAAAATGTACTTTGATAAAAGTTTACACTAACAGCGGATTAAGCTAATACTGGGCCCTGAACTATTTTATGATAGTCGAAAATGAATATAAATTATGTATGGTGTCCATTTCAGGTTATCGTCATGTTCGGTTACTGTCCAATACTGGTGAACACATCGAAAACTGCTGTCTTTTTATTCATGTAGCTATAACTAACAAACGAGGGGGTGGGGTAAGTAACAGTACCTTTCTGTGACATATTTTATTGTGGTAATATGTACTTTAAAGCCAATTGTAACAGATTTCACTTATATATATTGATCATGGACCATATTTGATAGAAAGAAAACGTATTAAGCAAAATGTTCTCATTATAATTGATCCTTTCATGGGTATCATCCCAGTAATTATAACTACTAAAATGTCTGGATGTGTGTTTAGAGGGGGGTGGGTGGGGGGAGGGAACAAATTTCCACCCAAATTAATATATGACCACATGATCAGCACCAAGCCTAGTTGTGCATATCATATCAAGTTCTGGTTTACATTTTTTTTGGCAGAGTTATGGCCCTTTAAATGTTTTTGATACAGAAACATTTTCCGGGCTAGTTCTCCTGAATCCCTGCCTGGAATTCAACGAAACTTGAGAAGGATGATCAATATCAAACGTAGTTGTGCATATCATCGACATATTCCGGTTGAATGATTTTGACAGAGTTATGGCCCTTTAAAGGTTTTAATAGCCAAACTTTGTCCAACTTAGTCTCTTCTGAACTCCTTTCCGGATTTCAACGAATCTTGGTGGGGATGATCAGTACCAAGCCTAGTTGTACCTGTCATTGCCGTGTTGTGGTTGAATGAATTTTGGCAGAGTTATGACCCCTTAAAGATTACAGACTAGTTCTCTTGAACCTCTGGCTGGATTTCGACGAAACTTGGCAGGGATGATCAGTACCAAGCGTATGTCATTGCCATGTTCTGGTTGAATGATTTTTGAAAGAGTTATGTCCCCTTATACATAAACTTTATCTTTAGCCAGTAGAGTGTCCACAGGCCCTCTTGAGCCTCTTGTTATACCCCGCCATGAAAGTGGTGCGGGCAAATAGTGTTACCCTTGTCTAACCAACTGTCCCAGCACACGTTCACTACATTAAGTGGTATGAGGTGGTATGAGGTGTGGCTTAATATAAAATAATTCAATATAATTCATTCCGTAACCACCTCAGTCTGTCATATATCATAAATTGTGTTTTTTATTTTTTCTGTAAAAAGAAAACCTACTTAAGATACTAAGTCCATTACTCAGAATCACATAATAAAGTCCATGCGTCTTTCAAACTTAACACAGACAGCGGTATGATACATTACAGTTTTACATTCAAAACAGTCTATTAACAGTCTATTAATCTATTAAATCATTTTAGAATTATTTTATTAGTAGTATTTTGTGTTTCTGGGTTTCAAGAACCTCATTACTCAATGTCCAGTAAAACCTCAGTGTGTTCTGAGAATGTAATGAGCTTTAAATTAACTGGTTTCATTGGTCAAATTTTTATCACTGAACCAATCAGAATGCTTCATTCATATTTTCATTTGGTTGTTTCTATCTTGACATCACTTTCTGGTATTATGACATCACACCCTGGTATTATGACATCACGTCATGTTATTATGACATCACCTCATGCTATTATGATGTAACTCAGTGTGTTCTCAGAACTAAATGAGCCTTTTAATTGCTGTGAGAAACAGATTAAGACTGTTTGTATTACTCATTGAGTAAAGAGTTTCTTGAAATCACAGAATTCTAAAAATAAAATAATTCTAAAATGATTTAATAGACTTTTCAAATGTTTTATTAAGATCATTACTCGGACACTCCGATACCAAAAGCTATGCCAGCCGTACGTTCCTGCAAAACAGAAGGTCAATAAGAATTACCTTGACCTACTTTTCATGCTCTGTTATTTTAGTTGATTTCTCACATAGTAACAGCCATACAGCTTTCAAACTTCCCTCTAATATCTACATAACAGCAACCTGTTCTTTCTAGAAGAAAGTCAGTGAGAATCAACTTTACATATATACACACTTGATTGATTTTTTCCTGTGACTATCAGCACTGAAGTGGGGCATCCGTGTCCCATGGACACATTTTCTAGATGAAACAAGAATGGAAAAACTGTTTTCTTCTGACATCCGCCATCTTTTCTCCCACTTAGGTTGCTGTCCCAAGCAACCTTCACATGTGTTAGTGATATTTTAAACCCTTTTCATTCATTCTTCTTCAACATCATATAGTAAAAGGAATTGTGTTTAAATACCATTTATCGCAAATATTGTCTGATTAAATATCTAGAAAAAAAAAGTGAAATAACCTCAATGATGACCCTTATTTTTAACAGAAATCATATAAACGTGGTATGTCAGCGAAGAAAACCAAACGAAAAAGAGATTACACAAGCATGAAAGCCATTGGAGTGAAAAGTATTGATGAAACGTTTAAAGTTAGTATGTCTTGTAATATATTATGCCTTCTGTATATCTAAAACAGGTGTGTTTTTCTCTTAACCCACTACATATATATAATGGACTGGTCATTCTATGAATTAAGACCATTCCATTTATGTGACAAAGTGGTGTTTGGAGGGAAAATGACTGATCAGCAGCCAGACAACGTAAACCTTGATCAACCTGATTTATTAATCACGTATCATTTTACTTTATAACTAGTTGCATTTATTATACCGTCCACCCCCCACCCCCAATCAGCCTGATTTATTAATCACATATCATTTTTACCCCCCCCCCCCCCCCCCCCATTAAAAAAACCTCACAAAGTGCAGTGGGAGCTATATATCGCGCTTTCCGGAGCGTCCCGTCCCATGACGTAACAGCTTTATTAAATACCTGCATTTTTCAAAGTTTTGAATGGATTGTTCTCAAACTACTTATACCCATAACAACTGATGACCTTATACCCCTTTGCATTATTCTACCTTGCTTTTAATATATTATTGGTGCAGTATTATTAACAATTTTATTTCTTGACAGCAATGTAGGTGAGACATTTATTGCAGACAGGCGGAAATTCTTGTATGAATATTTTGATAGAACTCCCTAATTAGATCACCTTCAGCCCCTTTAAGCCTTATGGAATCTTTTCAGGTCTTAAACAACTTAAGTCATCAGAATATGTTGTTTTTTGTAGTAGTGCTTTTTAATCTTAATGAAGGTTGTGTCTTAAGTTTAAAGAAAGGGATTTATTAATTACAGCCATCACTGAAATTCATAAAAATCTATTGAATTCATGTTGTTTTTGTCTTTCTTTTCTTTAGATGGCAATGCAGCCATTACGCGATGGTACGGATTTACGCGACGGTGTTCAAACAGCGCTTGCAGAGTTCAAAGAAACGTGTGGTTTATCTCCAATAGCCAACTTAAAACAGTGTATTCGGCTCTTGGGGTCACGTGTGACCAACTCGACAGAAAACGGCTCCTTGAATTTCTACATGAACGGAGAAGTAAGAATAGAGAATGAACAAGTTCTCAGAGTAAAAAATAAGATCTGATATTTAATATTGAGTGAAAATACTTAACTAAATAGTTGTTATGCATTAAACTCATTCAAACCTTAGATTTATGATAGAAACCATATGGATTGAAATCTATTTAACTTTGAATGTTTTTATAGAAATTGTATAAATATTATATAATATGATGAAGAAAAGAAATAGGTAATTTTTGAAGGAGTTCTAAGTTTATCAGTTCTGTACCTCCATAGGCGATTCCACCTCAATGCTAAGCGTTGAACTTGCTGATTCAACTTTCAGAGAGAATTCAGTTTTCACTTTTGGTAAGATCAAAAGGGAAATGGTCCCTGTTCCGCTGGATCTAGTGTTGAGGATATCGACTGCAACACAGCGTATGGAGATGACGCGATGCCAATTAAATCGAATGTTTCTTCGATGTTTTTTCGTTTATTACCGTAACTCACATGTCTCTGGAAATATTTTGAAACTTCACATGAGCTTTTTTTTATATTTTCAGTATCCCCAGTTAGATGCACAAGGAAATCTACCTGACATCCTGAAGAAAGCCCTACTTGCCTTTGATGGAGTAAGCTGACAATACAATTTTACAATATCCCCATTTTGAAACTTTGCAGAAACACATTTTTTCGATGCTTTCTTATAAATGGAACTCGCCTGTTTATTGTCTTCCCTTTTACAAACTTTAAGAATGAAAAATAGACGATAGTTTTCATGTAGACATTTTTTTTCATTCATTTAGGTCACTTTCTAAGGACTTTTGTTTATAGGGCAATCTTGGGTAGAAAAATAGCAAATACAAGTGTGACCTTGACCTTTTAGGCAAAGGTCTTATAATTTAATAATCTTTAATGTGTGGGCAGTGTAGGCATTACCATACCTTTCCTGTTTCTATTTCAGATGGTCGCAGAATGTCGTAACTTAATAGAAAATGCTGAAACAGTTTATGAAAGGGTATGTTTGTCACATACGGCTTGCATTTATTCATGTATGAGAAAATAAAAGTGTTTATTTATTGATATTTTCTCTAAGGAGATGCAGGTTCAAGTTGATCATTTCTACTTTCAACACCTCACCTTTCATATTACGGATGGTGGGATTTGTACAGTACTGGTTCTACCCAGGAACAGTGGGTGGTCTGCCTCCACCACAAACAAATCGACCGTCGTATATAACCTTACATGTGTTGAAAATGACGTAACATACCATGCAAACAAACAAATTGTCTTCCTGTCAAATTATGTATGCTCTTGGTTTCTTCATCTACACAGTTTCATCCTCATTATCTACACAATCTTCATTGACATCTACACAATCTTAATCTTCATTAACATCTACACAATTTTCATCCTCATCTACACAATCTTCACCAGTATCATTGTCATCTACACAATCTTCATCATCTACACAATCTTCATCATCTACACAATCTTCAACCCCATCTACACAACCTTCATCCTCATCTACACAACCTTCATCCCCATCTACACAGTCTTCATCCTCATCTACACAACCTTCATCCCCATCTACACAATTTTCATCCCCATCTACACAATCTTCATCCTCATCTACACAACCTTCATCCCCATCTACACAATCTTCATCAGTATCATTGTCATCTACACAATCTTCATCATCTACAAAATCTTCATGTACACAATCTTCATCCTCATCTACACAATCTACATCCCCATCTACACAATCATCATCCCCATCTACACAATCTTCATCCTCATCTACACAATCTTCATCAGTATCATTGTCATCTACACAATCTTCATCATCTACACAATCTTCATCATCTACACAATCTTCATCCTCACCTACACAACCTTCATCCCCATCTACACAATCTTCATCCTCATCTACACAACCATCATCCCCATCTACACAATCTTCATCCCCATCTACACAATCTTCATCCCCATCTACACAATCTTCATCCTCATCTACATAATCTTCTTCCTCATCTACACAATCTTCATCCTCATCTACATAATCTTCATCCTCATCTACACAACCTTCATCTCAATCTACACAATCTTCATCCTCATCTACATTATCATCATCCCAATCTACACAATCTTCATCCTCATCTACACAATCTTCATCAGTATCATTGTCATCTACACAATCTTCATCATCTACACAATCTTCATCCTCATCTACACAACCTTCATCCCCATCTACACAACCTTCATCCTCATCTACACAACCTTCATCCCCATCTACACAATCTTCATCCCCATCTACATAATCTTCATCCCCATCTACACAATCTTCATCCTCATCTACACAATCTTCATCTGCATCATGCATTACTCCACTACATTACAGTTGATCCACAGTCAGAGGGCGGGCCTAGAGTGGCACGAGGAATTGGAGACTGTCAGCCAACAAGCTGGTCTTAAAGGCAAGAAACTCTCCAAGGTAGGCCAACATTTATTTTAATATTATTTAAAGCTGCTATGATGGAAAAAAGGAATTCAGTTGTTGGTTTGACCATGCAGATGTGAACTTTTAGATTTATGGGTGAACTGATAATTTTCGCTTTATAAGGCTAGTAGGCAAGGCAGAATACCTTTGTGTTGATTGTATGGAACATGATGTTTAAAATTATAAAACCAATTAAAAAAATGTGGATACTGTACATGGTAAGTAAAACACTTAGATCAGTAGCTTGGTCTATCAAGTTTGTTAGGCTCAGCACAACAATGAAGAACAGCTTTGCTAATTTTGATTTTCTAAGCCCACCATAATAAACTTAAGAGTGAAGTTTGTTGCACCCTAGAACCTGGTTTAAACCCCCGGCGGCCTTTTTTGCCAATGACTGTTCCAAGGCGGTAGCTCTGTGGAAAACCCTTCATTCTCTATTTATTCAGTTTAATAATTGTGCTTGACCATCTTTCTACTCTTGTTATTGTGACCAGACGGGAAAAAGTACAAAGAAAAAACTATTTACATACACCCCCATCTGATACCTCCATCCTTTAACTTAACTCACAAATATGATCTAGGCATCTGGGCCGTAACTTCATACAATGCCTACTCAGATTCTCCAACAATTTAACAATGCCGGAAAAATTACAATGAAAAATTAGAACACTCAGCGTGGTTTGAACTTGAAAAATTTGTATGTGAAGCAGACGCCCTACCGATATCGCCATAAAAACTATCTCTGCAGCAAGACAACGGTAGTAACATGCTTATAAGCCTATCTATTTAGATGTACCCCAACTGAGTCCTGCTACATATTGAAATATTTTGCATGTGTATTTCAGGCAGTGGAGAACTTTGCTTGGAACATCAGAGTGCTGCAGGGCCAAGCAGACCTCCTGCTTCAGGCTAAAAAGGAATGCCAGGAATACCTCAGACAGGTCAGTTGTACAGACGCACACTTCATGGCTGATCTTTGCTCCGTCTCTACTACTAAGCCAAATGAAGCAACAATGATTTAAGCATGTTATAGCTAGACTTGTACTTGTTGGAACCACACTATATGTCCCTTCAGCTATCGTGATGTGATGCACATTTTAGCCACAAAGGATGCAATGTTGTTATATGACCTATTTTCACATTGCAATGGTGTAATGAAGGGTCTTAACCCCACTCAGCTCTACTTATTGGAACTTTTTTCGATAATGAGATGAAAACTTTTGTGTTTATGTATCATTTATAAATGTTGAATCTCCCAGGGTGAGGGTGGATAGGGGTTTGTGTTTAAGGTTATGGTCATGTATTTTGTACATCTGGTCCATAGATTCATAACTGCTCGAGATGATGGGTTGAAACATGATATGTGTATAGGCTCTAGGCTCTATATGTGTATAGACAGTGTGTCGCATACAAAATTTGAGGTCATGCAGTTATACTGTCTAGTCCAGCAATTTGGCGATGAACCATAATACCATAATGTGGATAAACTATTCTTCAATCTGTAATGAGAAAAATGGTCCTATAGAAATCACAGCACCAAAACGCAATGGCACCGTAGATCTGCATTGTACCACAAACAAAGAGCAAGTTAACTTTACAATCAAAAGGACAATACGCAACAGAAAAAGTGTTGAAGACAGGGTTACCGACTTGGAACGGTCAGTAGGCAGTATGGCCCACTGGTTAGCTTAAACTTCATTTTTCATCAATTTTTGCGCACAATATGACCTATTTATGTGTCGACGTGCCGTAAAACAACATTCATTCATTCATTCATTCATTCATTCATTGGTTAGCTTAAATTGATTTTAAGTGTACACAACCTCGCTATTATCCTGTCTTCTGGGCTCAGAGTGACAAGATAGTGTAAATAAAAGTACATCCCATCAAAAGAAAAAAAATCAAACAATAAAGTCCATATCCAGAGAAATTAGGAAATAATACAAGTATCGGTATATGTTATTATAAAGATATATAAAAACATAATTAGAAACTGTACTGAACAGCCACAGCAGTTGCTGCCAATGAGACACATAGCCATGTGAGATAACTCTATCATGCATGGGAGGTCACAACATCATGTTGATGTCGCCTTATTTTAGTGTTAAATTAAATACAATCATTGAAGTTGCTTATTGTTTTAAGTGCATCATTTGAGAAAAATAATCCATCATGAGTTTATCCATGTGAAATAGTGAGATTTCACCATTATAATTGCAACCAGAAACTCGACAGAGCCTCATCCTTGGTTGCAATTCTGAGGGCCTCGTTCCTGGTGGCAATTCCGATCCCTTGGGTGAGATTTCCCTACCTCACATGGATACTCATGATGGATTCTTACTTGCTGGTTTAAAAATGAAAAGAAGTAAAAAACGCATCTACATGTACCTGATAGATCCATCACTGTTTAATTATTACATTTATGAGAGCCATTTTAACAAGCCTCCTTATGCACCCTCAGCCCTTGTTGACAATTTTAATTATGATTACAAATGACCCCAACAATTTTACTAATATCACTGTAGATACTCTCTACGTATTACCCATGGATGTATTATCAAGTATAATCAGTGTGATACATGTATGTTATTTTACAGATCTCAGAAGCTGCCATCACTCTTGGTCTAACTAAAAATGACGAATCTATATGCAATAATAATCACACAGCATGATACAGGTAGGTGTAAAAAAAATGTCATAGTACTTTGACCTTCAGTTCGAGGTCACTCTTGATTGAAAATATCAAGTTTTGATTAAAAAGTTTGTACAAGTTTCTTTCAACACATCACAACTTATATACTATTTAACAGATTCGATTCAATATTTGCACAGTAGGTAAGTCTGATCATTAGTTATCCAACAATATCAATGTTTCTATGTTTGTCCTTCAGTTCAAGGTCACACGTGATTGAAAATGGGAACTTTTGGTAAAGAAGTTTGTCCGACCTTTTCCAACTATCCAACATGTTGATTTAATATTTGCCATTTAGCTATGCAGCTGTTATCAACAATTTTAGTTTCTTCGACCTTGACCTTCATTTCAAGGTAAAACTTTATTGAAAAGGTCAATATCCGGTTAAGAAGTTTGTCCGAGTTTCTAAAAAAAAAAAAAAAAAAATTGCTTTGATATTGGTTGGCACAATTGTTACATATTAGCATTACCAATCAAAACATACAGTTAATTATATGACCTTCACATTCAGTGCAAGGTCAAACTTAATTTTAATAGCATGTGTTTCCACTGTACCAATATTACGAGCATCAAAAATGTCCATGTCGTAATCACAAAATTTCAACAACTTGTTTTACATTTCAGATACAGGATTCTTCGTCATCCAGAATGTCTCAACAAAGATCCAACTTACAACACCTTGCTGTCATTCTAAGATTTTTCGCATGGAATGTCTGTCTGACATTCTAAAATGTGTCACATGGAATGATTCTAAGAGATGTCACATGTAATGTCTGTCTGATTACTCCTGTAAGATATGTCGTGCAGATATTTATTGTTGGCCATTCAGTTTATAGTGTATGTATGAATCATTTGATTTTCAGCAATTCTGTTTCACCATGAAACCATGTAACCATGATATAGCTGTCTGATCACTGTGTCAATTACTTTGTCATGTGTCTTACTGACAATTTATCAAATACTCGAGTGACTTTCAATAGAGGGCATTGTGTAATCCCCCATTTGATTTTATCATAGTCGTCATTAGTTCAAACATCGTAGACGGAGTTAATCCATAATAGGCAGCTAAACCAATAATGTTTAGCATCTTGGAAACAAACTTGCAGAAAACTTCAACATATATTCTTCTGGAGTAGAATACATAAAAAATTATAAAAAGCAAAAATAAAGTTTAACTTTTTAACTTTATACATGCAGATCAAAGCAATACTATTTGCATGTATAAACATAAGTTCTACTTCTCAATGTTAATAAAAGGAATATATACATATTAACCATGACAACTAGACATTTCCCAAAGGGTCGATCCATTGAAACATGACCCCATGAAGGCAGTTTAATAAACATCTACAGTGAACCCTATTTTCCGAAAGTTGGTTCTCAGACTCCAATATTGGATTTATAGGTGAGTGTTAAATTTCAAAACTGCCTTCCTGGGGTTCCATGCATGTTATAATGAATTGACCCTGGTGTTCCATTTATTTTTCAATGGAATAGCCCAGGGGTCCCATGTATATTTTAATGGAATAGCCCTGCGGTCCCGTGTATGTTTTAATGGAATAGCCCTGGTGTTCCATGTATATTTTAATGGAATAGCCCTGGGGTCCCATGTATGTTATAATGGAATAGCCCTGGTGTTCCATGTATTTTTTAATGGAATAGCCCTGCAGTCCCGTGTATGTTTTAATGGAGTAGCCCTGGGATCCCATGTATGTTTTAATGAAACAGCCCTGGGGTCCCAGGAATGTTTTAATGGAATAGCACAGTGGTCCCGTATATGTTTTAATGGAACAGCCTTGGGGTCCCGTGTATGTTTTAATGGAATAGCGTTGGGGTCCCGTTTATGTTTTAATGGAACAGCCTTGGGGTCCTGTGTATGTTTTAATGGAATAGCCTTGGGGTCCCGTGTATGTTTTAATGGAATAGCCCTGGGGTCCCATGTATGTTATAATGGAATAGCCCTGGGGTCCCGTGTATGTTTTAATGGAACAGCCTTGGGGTCCCATTATATTTTAATGGAACAGCCTTGGGGTCCTGTGTATATTTTAATGGAATAGCCTTGGGGTCCCGTGTATGTTTTAATGGAATAGCCCTGGGGTTCCATGTATGTTTTAATGGAATGGCCCTAACAGCAATTAGTTGATGTTTGCTCACTATACTTCAGAACCATTTTAAGAAAAATAAAACATCTTGTCGGATTTGACTAACATATACATATTGCAATTTCATCTAAATTGTGTTAGCCATGACTTGAATGGCAGGGTTCTTCAATAATTATATTGTTATGAACCTCCAACGTAAATAATGCTGGATTCCCAAACATGGTTGTCTTGTCTACCTGTATCTAACGAGTCATATACCCGTTTCTTCATTGCTATTTGGTGATAAAGAACTTTTTTCGCTGTTTTAGAAACAAACTCGCTTTTTTCATTAGGCAAAAGATATTTTATTTTCATTTTTGTGATTTTACAAATTTTCAGCAACCCTTATAAATCCTTTATAAATAAAATATCTCATAAAATGTTTTTTTTTGCAATTTCTTTGCCTTTCGTCTTTCCATAGCGAGTTTAATAAACGTGGCTGCAGCATAAATGGAGTGTCTACAATAGAATTTGCAGCAACTCTGCAGTTCTGCAGGTGAGAAGGTTCTAGCCCATTCTTTATATTTTATCTTGATGTAAATGGAGGATGAGCCTGGCATGTTCATTCCTGTTAGGCGCCATATAACCTTTCATGTGTTGGAGCGCCTTAAAACCCAATTCAATTCCATAGCGAGTTATGTTTAGGAATGTTTAACTGAAACATCAAATATTAGAACCGTGTTAAATACACCTCTACAAATACTCGCTGAGAAAGATGGTGTTAATATTTTTTGATTATTTTTTTTAACATTTCTAAACATAACTTGTTACTTGTAATCTTCATGGAAAGATGAAAGGCCAAGGTGAAAATGTTATGAGATATCTATAAATTATCTCTCTCCTTTTTCCAGATCACATCTGATATCATCCTGAGAATTCAATATAAATACCGAGGTCCGTAGAACCGAGGTATTGATATTGTTCAAGGGATAACATCAGGTGTGATGTGGAAAAAGGAGATTTGTAATTTATTTATCATTAAACTACAAGCACCAAAAAAATATTGTGAACTATGTATAGATCTATCAGGTGGAAAGTGAAGAGTTGTAATATATATTCATCTTTGATTAATGATTACTGAAAAGATTTTTTTTTTTATAAATTTCTTTATCGATTTTGGAAATGTTATTATTAACAAAGCGCTTGATTCAGGGATGTTTTCGATTAATAACTTTCTTCATATTTAACTTTTTGTTTTAGTAAAGCGCGCATACTGCTACAAAGAGGACATTTTCCTCCACGGCAAACAGGTATTTCGATTCATATAGGCTTTTTTAGATTAGCCATCCCGAAGTATTGGAAATGATGAAAGCGTACATGACCGTGAACAATTGGAGGGGCTTATCTCAGAAAGTACTGGATGAATCAAACTCCCAGTTGCGTCAGAGGAAAGAGCTAATTTTGTAGAAGGATGTGCACTTTTGTTGAACAAAATTTGTTAAATATTAAGCTATATTGACACATTTTTTGCCGTGAACGGGATAAAAGTGGCCAGAGATTCAAACTTTTCCACAGCATCCGATTGAATGGAAATGAAATTTAAACAGATTTTAAAAACGGTCTGCACTGCACGTTAATGACGTCAGTTAAGTAACGGTTATTGACGTCGCTTACATTCGGGGTATCATCCCGCACAGGTTATCACCCGCAAATCACACATCATGTGTCATATCAGGTGGTACAAAAATGACGTTTAAGGTATAATAACACTATAGTTTAATGATATTGTATTATAAAGGGTTGATACAGGTTGCAGAACATTGTTAATTATATCAGTAAAATAAAAAATAAAGTCTAAACCAGCGAAATAGATTATTTTATAAACGAAAATAAACTAAAACTAAAATAAATATAACTTAAAAATCGGTAAATTATTATTAAACTATTAACACATTTTATGTAGATCTGATACTCATTAAACACTCGATAAGCCAAAAAATCGATGGATACCGGGAGACATGACAACCATATTCGGAAATGCAGTGTTGTTACATAACCATATATACAAGAACTCTGGCAGTAGTTGTCATGACATCTAAATAAAAACTTGTGTGAATTGTTTCATTTTCATTGTTGTAAACACTGCATTTATTTTACATAATATTACTATCATTTTGGCTGGTACCAAATAGTATACTTTTTTTTTATGGGATGCAGAGTTGTCTGTCGTTTGCCGTTATCCGTCGTTAACTTTTGCCTTGGGAACACGATAGGGACTTCATTGTTAGTCAGATCTTAGTTAACCAAACTTTGCCAGGGTTTGTATCAACGAAAGCTCTGACAAGTTTAAAAACCAGCTAGATCGGATTAGAAACGCCAGAGGTATGGCCCTTGTTTTATTGAAAAAATTCATTTTCAGCTTGTGAACACTCACCAAATATGGCCGCCGTTAATAAAAAATAAATTAGAACAAAATTTAAACAAGTTCTTCTCATGAACTGCCTGGTAGAATATGAAGAAACTTCACGGAAAACTTTCTTAGGCTTAGGTATTCCTTTCGGAGATTTATAATAATCGTCCCCATCCATCAACAAGTATGGCCGCCATTACTAAAAATAGAATAATCTTTAAAAGATTTCTTCTCATAAACTGACCCCACCCCAACAGACCACACCCCACACTGACCCACCCCTTCCAACCACCCATCAACCTACCTACTGAGTGTTACTTGATTATTTCACAATTATATCAATTCTCACGCTCCCAACGTTTTGGTCTGTGTGGTGAGCTGGCCCAATTATTGTTTAAATGTTTCTGAGTATATAAAGTACATGTACATCTCTGCTCATCTCAGTCACCATCATACCCCATCCAACCATACATCTCTGCTCATCTCAATCACCATCATACCCCATCCAACCATACATCTCTGCTCATCTCAATCACCATCATACCCCATCCAACCATACATCTCTCATCTCAGTCACCATCATACCCCATCCAACCATACATCTCTGCTCATCTCAGTCACCATCATACCCCATCCAACCATACATCTCTCATCTCAGTCACCATCATACCCCATCCAACCATACATCTCTGCTCATCTCAATCACCATCATACCCCATCCAACCATACATCTCTGCTCATCTCAATCACCATCATACCCCATCCAACCATACATCTCTCATCTCAGTCACCATCATACCCCATCCAACCATACATCTCTCATCTCAATCACCATCATACCCCATCCAACCATACATCTCTCATCTCAGTCACCATCATACCCCATCCAACCATACATCTCTGCTCATCTCAATCACCATCATACCCCATCCAACCATACATCTCTGCTCATCTCAATCACCATCATACCCCATCCAACCATACATCTCTCATCTCAGTCACCATCATACCCCATCCAACCATACATCTCTGCTCATCTCAGTCACCATCATACCCCATCCAACCATACATCTCTCATCTCAGTCACCATCATACCCCATCCAACCATACATCTCTGCTCATCTCAATCACCATCATACCCCATCCAACCATACATCTCTGCTCATCTCAATCACCATCATACCCCATCCAACCATACATCTCTCATCTCAGTCACCATCATACCCCATCCAACCATACATCTCTCATCTCAATCACCATCATACCCCATCCAACCATACATCTCTCATCTCAGTCACCATCATACCCCATCCAACCATACATCTCTGCTCATCTCAATCACCATCATACCCCATCCAACCATACATCTCTGCTCATCTCAATCACCATCATACCCCATCCAACCATACATCTCTGCTCATCTCAATCACCATCATACCCCATCCAACCATCCATCTCTGCTCATCTCAATCACCATCATACCCCATCCAACCATACATCTCTGCTCATCTCAGTCACCATCATACCCCATCCAACCATACATCTCTCATCTCAGTCACCATCATACCCCATCCAACCATACATCTCTGCTCATCTCAGTCACCATCATACCCCATCCAACCATACATCTCTCATCTCAATCACCATCATACCCCATCCAACCATACATCTCTCATCTCAGTCACCATCATACCCCATCCAACCATACATCTCTGCTCATCTCAATCACCATCATACCCCATCCAACCATACATCTCTGCTCATCTCAATCACCATCATACCCCATCCAACCATACATCTCTCATCTCAGTCACCATCATACCCCATCCAACCATACATCTCTGCTCATCTCAGTCACCATCATACCCCATCCAACCATACATCTCTCATCTCAGTCACCATCATACCCCATCCAACCATACATCTCTGCTCATCTCAATCACCATCATACCCCATCCAACCATACATCTCTGCTCATCTCAATCACCATCATACCCCATCCAACCATACATCTCTCATCTCAGTCACCATCATACCCCATCCAACCATACATCTCTCATCTCAATCACCATCATACCCCATCCAACCATACATCTCTCATCTCAGTCACCATCATACCCCATCCAACCATACATCTCTGCTCATCTCAATCACCATCATACCCCATCCAACCATACATCTCTGCTCATCTCAATCACCATCATACCCCATCCAACCATACATCTCTGCTCATCTCAATCACCATCATACCCCATCCAACCATCCATCTCTGCTCATCTCAATCACCATCATACCCCATCCAACCATACATCTCTGCTCATCTCAGTCACCATCATACCCCATCCAACCATACATCTCTCATCTCAGTCACCATCATACCCCATCCAACCATACATCTCTGCTCATCTCAGTCACCATCATACCCCATCCAACCATACATCTCTCATCTCAATCACCATCATACCCCATCCAACCATACATCTCTCATCTCAGTCACCATCATACCCCATCCAACCATACATCTCTCATCTCAGTCACCATCATACTCCATCCAACCATACATCTCTCATCTCAGTCACCATCATACCCCATCCAACCATACATCTCTGCTCATCTCAGTCACCATCATACCCCATCCAACCATACATCTCTCATCTCAGTCACCATCATACCCCATCCAACCATACATCTCTGCTCATCTCAGTCACCATCATACCCCATCCAACCATACATCTCTCATCTCAGTCACCATCATACCCCATCCAACCATACATCTCTCATCTCAATCACCATCATACCCCATCCAACCATACATCTCTCATCTCAGTCACCATCATACCCCATCCAACCATACATCTCTCATCTCAGTCACCATCATACCCCATCCAACCATACATCTCTCATCTCAGTCACCATCATACCCCATCCAACCATACATCTCTCATCTCAGTCACCATCATACCCCATCCAACCATACATCTCTCATCTCAGTCACCATCATACCCCATCCAACCATACATCTCTCATCTCAGTCACCATCATACCCCATCCAACCATACATCTCTGCTCATCTCAATCACCATCATACCCCATCCAACCATACATCTCTCATCTCAGTCACCATCATACTCCATCCAACCATTCCATCCCCCATGTTTACCCACAATTGTCTGTTGTTGATGTTGTTCATATAGTGCATACTCTGCATATCTCTTTTATCAACTTATTCTCCCTCGAAATAATAGCTTGTGCACACCCACCCATCCACCCCTCCCCAGCCCCAGCCAACACCTATCCCAACCCTTTTTTCTTTCTTTAAATACCTCTTTTTCATTTCTTAGTATCGCTCATTGATATATTGCTAATATTTGTTTCTAGATTGCTTGTATGAAGAGAGATTCTGCTTTCTTTGATTTTATATCAGGTGTATAATTTGTTGTTCTCTGAAAAAGCGACTAGTCCAGCTGCGTTGTTCTCCGACAGCTCTTGTTAGTGGCTGAGGCAGACCACCCACATATTCATGGGTAGAACCCGTACTGTATACCTGCCATCCGTAAGAATCAACACTTGCTCACACCTTTTATGGAATTATGCATCCTAAGCAGAACCTTAAAACAGTTTAATATTAATCTTAACCAAAGAGATGTGGGAGTGTGATTTTTTTTAGAAATGTGTATAAATTGTTTTAAACCTGTAATTTTTATTGGATTTGCTCAACTATTTATTTTAAAACTAAGATTTTACTAAATTTATATTTATGAATAATGGAAGTAGAACACCAATAATATGAACTTTTAATATGGAACAAAACACAACAATCATTTTCTACTGGTTTTTAAAGGTCAGGTTCAAATTTTAAAATATTTCTTTGCTGTTCAAATAATCTTTATTATTGAGAGTTCTGAAAAACTTGGAATAGGGTGAAAGAATTATCAAAATCGGATGATAAACAAAGAAGATATGATCGTTTGAAGGTTCTGTTGAAACGGATATGGAAGCCGCCATTTTTAGAGTTATGACATCACTGTTCTAAATGACGATATATGGAATATTGATGAATATGGAATATTGATAAATATGAAAATTTACTCATTTATAGGGGGAAAAATTAAAGCAACTGTATGAAGAATACGTATAACTAATGACAGTAATGCTGTATACGCCCAGTTAAGGAGTTTGCATTCCTTTGTAGTGATTTGCTTTGCGTTAAATGATATTAATCAATATTCCATATAGGGTCAGGTCATATGGAACTTTGACATCATAGTTTTAAAAATGGCGGCTCAAATATCTATTTTAATACAACCTTCAAATGATGACATCTCATAATTCTTTCACCTTTTTGCAAGTTTCTCAGAACTCTTAATAAAGTTCTGTTTGGCTGTGTTGCTACATTTTATTAAGGCAGTTTTTGTTGTCACCTTTTGCTAATTGTTATATTATAAATCGAGACTAGCGTGACCTTTTATTGGTGCCCGTGTTAGTATGTGTTCTCTCGATGAGGAAGGGCAACCAGCGTGACCTTTGTTTGAGGGAACACCACTCATTACCTGTAGTTCTTGGTGCCCGTGTTAGTATGTGTTCACTCGTGACCTTTGTTTGAGGGAACACCACTCATTACCTGTAGTTATTGGTGCCCGTGTTAGTATGTGTTCACTCGATGAGGAAGGGCAACCAGCGTGACCTTTGTTTGAGAGAACACCACTCATTATCTGCAGTTATTGGTGCCCGTGTTAGTATGTGTTCACTCAATGAGGAAGGGCAACCAGTGTGACCTTTGTTTGAGAGAACACCACTCATAATCTGCAGTTATTGGTGCCCGCGTAAGTATTTGTTCACTCGATGAGGAAGGGCAACCAGCGTGACCTTTGTTTGAGAGAACACCACTCATTACCTGTAGTTATTGGTGCCCGGGTTAGTATGTGTTCACTCGAGAGAACACCACTCATTATCTAGTTATTTGTGCCCGTGTTAGTATTTGTTCACTTGATGAGGAAGGGCAACCAGCGTGACCTTTGTTTGAGGGAACACCACTCATTATCTAGTTATTGGTGTCCATGTTAGTTTTGTTCACTTGTCGAGAAAAGGTTACTAGGGCAACGCAACTTTCAAGTTCTGTTTAATGGTAGCCATGTTAATTGTTCTTTGCTCTTTGTTAATTGTTATATTGTAAACTGTTATTTGTTATACTAGTTATCAACCTGTTATCATTGCTCAGATGTAAAGCATGACAAATTTGTTAAACTGTATATGTGTACATTATTTGTACACCATTTATATACTAATAAAGGATGGATATGTGATAGTATTTTATGTAGACCACGTGCAAAGTTCACTTTAATTTACGATGTACATTTTTGTAAGAGCGTGGATATTTTAACAATATTGTTATAAATGCACGTTTTATTTACACACTCTTGACTTTATTTTGTAAATGCTAGCTCACACTGTTCCCGGGCAAAAATAGGGCCACTAATTATCTAGGCAGAGGGGTAAAATTACCACAAATTCTTGTTCATTTTGGTAATGTGTTTTCATGTTCATTAAAAACAATCTATTAAATCATTTTAGAATTATTAGAATTTTGTGTTGCTGGATTTCAAGAACCTCATTACTCAATGTCAAGTAAAATCTCAGTGTGTTCTGAGAATGTAATGAGTTTTAAATTAACTGGTTTCATTGGTCCATTTTTTATCACTGCACCAATAAGAACGCTTCATTCATATTTTCATTTAGTTATTTCTATCATGACATCACTTTCTGGTATTATGACATCACATCCTGGTATTATGACATTAGGTCATGCCATTATAATGCAACTCAGTGAGTTATGAGAACTGAGCATTTAAATTGCTGTGAGAATTCTCACTGAGTGATGAGTTTCTTGAAACCAAGAATCATAAAATTCTAAATATAGAATAATTCTAAAATGGATTAATAGACCGTATAAAGGTCTTCATCATCATACCTGTATTGTAACAGGTGCTACTAGAGTGGTGGCATAAAACAATGATCGTAGCTTCAGAGAAAACTGGAGTGTTTACAACAGAATTTGCAGCAACTCTGCAGTTCTGCAGGTGAAATGGTTCTATTGTTCAGGGCGCTTGTTTCAGTCTAATTTTTATGGACTTCAGTGCAAAATTCTGATGCATCAAAAGTTAGAATTATTTTTTTAATAATTGTCTGTTACAAGGAGTTTTACATGGGAAAAGCCCCATCAAAAAAGCATTTTGGCTGTAAAATATTTATTTTTTCTACCAATTTTCAAAATGACTGTTTAATTTACCACAAAAAAATGGCGATTCAACCGTATATGATTTGTGTTCATATTGTTGAAATTGCTCATGTTAATGCTGAAAACCCTTTGGCTAAAACAAGAGCCCCGAAAAAGAGGCCCCCTGCTTCATGTCATTTCTTGGTCGGAGTATTAACTTTCATACCCCATCCAACCCCTTCTACAAGAAGCAAAAACGGGTTGGTTGGGGTATAATATAAAACGTTAATTTCGGCTTAAAAAGTTTGGATATTGTAAAATCAAAACATTTAATAGGTAATTTAAACTGGTTATTGGATTTATTACAGTAAAAATGTTTTAAAATGTGTTTTTTTGTCGAAATTTCCGTTAAAGAATTAATCCTGCTAATATAAGCTTTCCCATCACTTAATGGAATTAAGGGCGGACCACGTAATGAGTTTATCTTGATGTAAATGGAGAGTGGGCCTGGAATATTCATTACGCTTGGTGCCGTATAACATTTTTGTGTTGGTGCGCCATAAAATCCAACTAAACTCAAGTGTAACAGGCCAAGTGCCAGCTGAGATTATGCGATAGCACATTGTCCATCGTCCGTTATGGTAATAATATCTTGTACAAGGTGTTGGTGCACCAAAAAACTCTAATTCAATTCAATTGACCATAATCAAAAGCAACTCATGTGTTGCAGATTTGTTGCCCTTGATTATGGTTCAATAGGGATTTTCAGTGTAAACATGAATACTTTGGCATTTTCTATCCGATCTTAAACTCCATGACTGCTTTAGATAATGTGATGAAACTTTATGTGTGTATGTATCATCAACATAATAACTTCGGCTTCTTCTATTCGATCTGAAATTTTCTAACCGCTTTAGATAATGTGATGAAACTTTATGTGTGTATGTATCATCAACTTGGGGTTACATTTCCACACGCTTTTGACAATATGGAATATAGATCCTACGTAATTGTTTTGTTTTCCATTAATGTGCATTGCAACATTTTATGTATAATGTGTTTACAACATTTGATGAATAATATAATTGTATGAAGGAGTAATTATTTTGTCATCAAATATGGCATGTAGATTTCATGTAGAATTCATTATGGCATATTGTTAATGAAATATCCTAGGCACTCAGATATTATTGTAATCATTTGAAAAAAATAAACAAAAACTCTACTATACAGTATTGCACTTTCTTTTTTATTTCCACACCAAAGATCTACTATACAAAATCGAACTTCTTTATTTCCATACAGAAGGTCTACAATACAATATTGAACTTTCTTCTTTATTTCCATACCAAAGATCTACAATACAATATTGAACTTTCTTTTTTATTCCCATACCAAAGATCTACTATACAATATATAACTTTCTTCTTTATTTCTGTACCAAAGATCTACTATACAATATTGAACTTTTTTCTTTATTCCCATGCCAAAGATATATTATACAATATATAACTTTCTTCTTTATTTCTATACCAAAGATATACTATACAATATAGAACTTTCTTCTTTATTTCCATACCTAAGATCTAATATTGAACTTTCTTGTTTATTGCCATTCCAGATCTGCTATACAATATAGAACTTAGTTCTTTATTTCCATACCAAAGATCTACTATACCATTTTGAACTTTGTTCTTTATTTCAAAACCAAAGATCTATTATACAATATTGAACTTTCTCTACAATACAATATTGAACTTTGTTCTTTATTTCCATACCAAAGATCTATTATTGAACTTTATTGTTTATTTCCTCTCCAAAGATCTACTATACAATATTGAATTTTCTTCTCTATTTCCATACCAAAGATCTACTATACAATATTGAACTTTCTTCTTTTTTTCAATACACAAGATCTACTATACAATATAGAACTTTCGTCTTTATTTACCAATGATCTACTATATAATATTGAACTTTCTTCTTCATTTCCATACCAAAGATCTACAGGAGCATCAGTTAGTGTCCCACCTGTAAGCTGTGTCAACCCATTATCAGTTGTGCTATTGTGGTATTGTCTCGTCCTACGTGAGAGTTAATACTAGAGTCAAGATCATCTTTATTCATGATCAGTTGTACTATTGTGATATTGTCACGTGGTACGTGAGAGTTAATACTAGATCGAGACCATCTTTATTCATGATCAGTTGTACTATTGTGGTATTGCCACGTGCTACGTGAGAGTTAATACTAGAGGCGAGACCTTATAGTTGAGAAGTTTGATATTTTTGTACCGGATATTATTCTGAAACGTTCCATCTCTTCATGATGATTTAGTAATACACTCTAAAACTTATAGACGACTATAAATCAGTATAATTATTTAATAATAACAGAAAAATCAAACTTGAATATATTTGTAATTGATTCTCCCTGAAAACGTCATCCTTGAACATTTACGTTGCAAGACTCTGCAGTTATACATTGGCTTTGCTCAGAAGTTCATTCAATAATGTGCCATTTTGCCGCGTTGTGCAGTGGTTGTATTTTCCAAGAGTTTACGAAACACCGGATTGCTTTGCCTATGCTATTTTCCTGGACATATATCCACCCCAATAAGTTGTACGCGGTTTCTTTGTGCTTAAGGTTCTGGTCGTCTCTGATCACCCACTCCATGTTGTCTTTGGCGACTTTCTTGTGTGCGTTTTTGTTAAGTCGTCTATACACTAGATATTGCATGAAGAAGAAATAGACTTTAGCATCAATAACCGCCCAATCACACCACTCCGTGTAGTCCTTGGCATCATTACGTGATCCTGCTGGTGTGCCGACTGAGCGGAACATTTCATGCCTTAACGCGACCTGGATGATACTGCACACATGAGGCACAAACTGTACACATGGTGTGAAATACATTGCAGTATCGTCTTAAGTCAAATTACCGTCATACATTTTCCTGAGGAGGTTGTCGTTGCACGTATGCTTTACTAGTCTACATTGACAACATGTGACCAATAATGATATACTCGTTTCAAGGCGTGATAGCAATAGTTCACATATACCATATTGACCAAGAAAAAGCTGCTTTGAAACGAAAGCTAAAACAAAACTAAAATCACATCTTTCTCCAACAGCGGTTTTATATGCATTCAGTGACAACGATACACACGATTTACTTATGTTTCCGTCTGTACAGTTTTCCAGACCAAAAGCCAAAATCTCCTGGGCAATAATTGATCTGATGCTTGGTAAAACCATCATTCTTGCCACATGAGTTTCTTCTCTCGTGTGTTCAGAAAGAATATCTGTACTTTGCAACGTACACATATACAGTATTATCTTTGATATGGATGAACGTAATTCTGTATTCAGGCAAAACGTATGAATGGTGCGTTGTTTGAAAAATGATTCCCTTTCACACAATGCTAGAGTCATATAAGTACTATAACTTGGGTCATATAACTTGGGTCACGCATAACTGGATAACGTATTAATGGAGCGCTTGCTGCACATGCGATACTCTCTCCCATCCCGTCACACTGAATACGGAGTAAGAAATTACACCCCTCTGATAGTAACCCGTGTATAACTTGATACAGCTTTATTTGCGTGTCTCCTTAAATTTTACTAGCAAACATATTTTCCTTTTTGATGAAATAATTTGGACAAAAGCCGACATTGACGCAGCACAATAATGTGTTTCAAACAATAAAATACACATGCCAGAAAGTTAGGTGGCGTCCACCATTCTGCTGGTAATAGTTCTACCATATACAAGATACACGTCTTACAATGGTATGAACTGAGAGCATCTTGCCCGATTTCACGTTCAATCAAATCCTTTTTTATCATTTTTAAGAGAACATAACACTTGAACTGAATAGGAGATAGTCTGAACATGAGTTCTTCTCCACGCTAAATGGGTAACCGATTGGAACAAAGAAGCACCCATATGAGTTTAACAAATCGATACATTCTTGTGGATATCTATTACTGAGACGAAGGTGTGTGATCCAGTTTGGTGCAAAAGATGGACATGTCTTACATCTATACGCCCTAACGTAGTCTACTGATCTGAATCCTGGTTGAGCACGACGAGTGCCTGCAGGTCCATTCTGCTCATCTACATACGGATCATTACTATATACTGGTTTATTGTTCCTCACCAATCTGCCATACATGTCAACACTCGTATAGTCATCATCACTTCGTGCATTATCTACATTAGAAGGAACACCATTGCCTACATGTTGTAGTTTTACATATCCAGGGTAGGTTGTATGGTCTCTAACTAGAAGAAAACAGTCTCCACAAGGCAGAACCTCGCACATGTTCTCAAACACTGGGTAACGTTCATTACATTGTACCATATCCAAGTCTAAATCTAGTCCTGCCGTTTGTGAGCCTTCAGATGTACTACCGAATACGTACTGTGTATCATTGCCACAAGATAACTGTGTGTTCACTGTGCCCAGTATTTCGTGTGTTATGTATGTTTTCATGCGCATCTTACGTTCTTCCTCGGAGACGCCGATACTGTCCATAATCTCGCACAGCCTCAGAGAGAGTGCCCGGATGTAGTCGCTCATTGTAAATCTGAAGAGATAATACTAAAGTAATAAATATATACTATTTTAATAATTACAATAATGTAAATAGAATAAAAATCAAAAGACTAATTGCAACTATAGATACTATTATTATTTAATTTACTGCTGTTATTATACTACATACAACTATGACAATAGTACAACAATATTAGTGATAACAGCAAGAATCAAGTTAGTATACAACACATGAATCCTTTAAATGTTTGTAGTAATAATACATGATTGATTATTATTATTATTATTGATTATTATTATTATTATTATTATTATTATTATTATTATTATTGCTCTTGTTATATTTTGTATTCTTGTTATTATTATTATTATTATTGCTATTGTTGTTGTTATTATTATTATTATTATTATTATTATTATTATTAAAGTCATATTTTTTTCACTGCAATGAATTTGGCAAATGTGGATATTTTATTATGTAAACGTTTACAATACATTAACAGTAATAGGCTCACTTGACAGGTTTACAGATATAAGACACAATGTACATGTAAATGTATTGTCATATACTCATTATTAGAGAGAGAGAGAGATAGAGATGTTAAAAAGATATTTTCGGAAGCAGGAAGCATATAAACCATTAACAATATATAGGTCATTCTTCATTCTCGACCAATACACACTTTTTGAAGTGAAACTTGATTTGTTTAATCTACAGCATGATGAATGCATATCAAAAATACATATATACTGATGACGATGATAACCTATAACAAAGGTAGCGATATTAGAAATATGGACTCAGGTGCGGTAAAGTTGCTGTATATGGTCAGTTCATGTGTAGGCGTGACATTGCCTCCGATAACAATAGGGTATCACATATTGTGAAATAGTGTACTCCTTTCTAAATAAATGTTCTTATAGCTCCAATATTAAACATGGAAGAAGAAGAAGAAGAAGAAGAAGAAGAAGAAAAAGAAGAAGGTAAATGTTTTAATACACAGCAACGTAAAAAGTTCTGGTAAGGTCGGAGAGAGCTCGGATCAGGAAAATGCAAACTGGGTTGTATGTATACTCCCATTGTGTAAACAGTATAGCATAGTGTTGATGAAATATTGAGAATATTCAATATTTTTAGGTCTACTCTATAATAAACAATAGCAATATTCAGCAATTGGAACTATACGATTATGCATTAGTAATACAGTTTTAGTATTCTTACAGGATACACTGTATGGCATAGATCCATTCAGTCACACTATGGTAACACTATATGGTATATATCCATTCAGTCATACTATGGTTACACTGTATGGCATATATCCATTCAGTCATACTATGGTTACACTGTATGGCATATATCCATTCAGTCATACTATGGTAACATACTATGGTAACACTGTATGGCAAATATCAATTCAGTCATAATATGGTAACACTGTATGGCATAGATCCATTCAGTCATACTACGGAAACACTGTATGACATAGATCCATTCAGCCATACTATGGTAACACTGTATGGCATAGATCCATTCAGTCAAACTATGGTAACGCTGTATGGCATATATCCATTCAGTCATACTATGTTAACGCTGTATGACATAGATCCATTCAGTCATACTACGGTAACACTGTATGACATAGATCCATTCAGTCATACTATGGTAACACTGTATGGCATTGATCCATTCAGTCATACTATGGTAACACTGTATGGCATAGATCCATTCAGTCAAACTATGGTAACACTGTATGACATAGATCCATTCAGCCATACTATGGTAACGCTGTATGACATATATCCATTCAGTCCTACTATGGTAACGCTATGAACAACTATAGTAGTTGCGGCTAAAGAGAAAACCAATCTAGGATACGACCAGAAAACTCGAGGGACGAAAGCTCATGCACCCACCTCCTTTAGCTGGGGTTTCAGTAGATCCTACTAGTTCATCTTGTGAACTTGGCAATAATATCTTGTACAAGGTGTAGATGCAGCTTAAAACCCCAATTCAATTCAATTGACCATAATCAAAAGCAACTCGTGTGTTGCAGATTTGTTGCCCTTGATTGTGGTTCAATAGGGAATTTCGGCATTTTTCTATCCGATCTTAAACTCCCTGACTGCTTTAGATAATGTGATGAAACTTTATGTGTGTATGTATCATCAACTTGGGGTCACATTTTCACACGCTTATCGGCATATATTATGTAGCTTTAAGTACACTCGTTTTTCATAATTTTTTATAAGTAATGAAAAGAGCCAATCATTGCAATGTGATTTAGGCTTCATACGCGCATTTATTCATATTGATAACAATATGTAATATATATCATACATAATTGTTTTGTTTTCCATTAATGTGTATTGCAACATTTTATGTATAATGTGTTTACAACATTTGATGTAAAATATAATTGTATGAAGGAGTAATTATTTTGTCATCAAATATGGCATGTAGATTTCATGTAGAATTCATTATGGCATATTGTTAATGAAATATCCTAGGCACTCAGATATTATTGTAATCATTTGAAAAAAATAAAACAAAACTCTACTAAACAGTATTGCACTTTCTTCTTTATTTCCACACCAAAAATCTATTAAATACAATATTGAACTTCCTTCTTTATTTCCATAAAAAAGATCTAAAATACAATATTGAACTTTCTTTTTTATTTCAATACCAAAGATCTACTATACAATATTGAACTTTCTTCGTTATTTTCTTTCCAAAGATCTACTATACATTATTGAACTTTGTTCTTAATTTCCATACCAAAGATCTACTATACAATATTGAACTTTTCTCTTTATTTCTATACCAAAGATCTACTATGCAATATTGAATTTTGTTTCTTTTTTTCTACACCAAAGATCTACTATACAATATTGAACTTCTTCATTATTTCCATTCCAAAGATCTACCATACAATATTGAAGTTTGATTTATTTCAATACCAAAGATCTACTATACAATATTGAACTTTCTTCTTTATTTCCATACCAAAGATCTATTATACAATATTGAACGTTCTCCTTTATTTCCATACAAAAGATCTACTGTACAATATTATACTTTCATTTTTATTCTCATACCAAAGATCTACTATACACTACTGAACTTCCGTCTTTATTTCCGTACAAAATATCTACTATACATTATAAAACGTTGTTCTTTATTTCAATACCAAAGATATATTATAAAATATTGAACTTTCTTTTTTATTCTCATACGAAAGATCTACTATACAATATTGAACTTTGTTCTTTATTTCCATACCAAATATCTACTATACATTATTGAACTTCCTTCTTTATTTCCATACCAAAGATCTACTATACATTATTGAACTGTTTTCTTTATTTCCATACCAAAGATCTACTATAAAATATTGAACTTTCTTTTTTATTCTCATACCAAAGATCTACTATATCATATTGAACTTTGTTCTTTATTTCCATACCAAATATCTACTATACATTATTGAACGTCCTTCTTTATTTCCATACCAAAGATCTACTATACATTATTGAACTGTTTTCTTTATTTCCATACCAAAGATCTACTATAAAATATTGAACTTTCTTTTTTATTCTCATACCAAAGATCTACTATATCATATTGAACTTTGTTCTTTATTTCCATACCAAATATCTACTATACATTATTGAACTTCCTTCTTTATTCCCATACCAAAGATCTACTATACATTATTGAACTTTTTTCTTTATTTCCAAACCGAAGATGTACTATACAATATAGAACTTTTTTTTTTATTTCCATACCAAAGATCTACTGTACAATATTGAACTTTCTTCTTTATTTCCATTCCAAAGATCTGCTATACGACTTTATTTCCATACCTAAGATGTTATATTGAACTTTCTTGTTTACTTCCATTCCAAAGATCTACTATACAATATTGAACTTTCTTCTTTATTTCATATCAAACATCTACTATACAATATTGAACTTCCTTCTTTATTTCCATACCAAAGATCTACTATGCAATATGGAACTTTATTTGCATACCAAAGAACTAGTATACAATATTGAATGTTCTTCTTTATTTCCATACAAAATATCTACTATATAATATAGAACTTTCTTTTTTATTCTCATACCAAAGATCGACTATACATTATTGAAAATCCTTCTTTATTTCCATACCAAAGATCTACTATACATTATAAAACTTTTTTCTTTATTTCAATACCAAAGATCTGCTATACAGTATTGAACTTTCTTTTTTATTCTCATACGAAAGGTCTACTATACAATATTGAACTTTGTTCTTTAGTTCCATACCAAAGATCTACTATACATTATTGAACTTCCTTCTTTATTTCCATACCAAAGATCTACTATACATTATTGAACTTTTTTCTTTATTTCCAAACCAAAGATGTACTATACAATATAGAACTTTTTTTTTTATTTCCATACCAAAGATCTATATAATATTGAACTTTCTTTTTTATTCCCATGTCAAAGATCTACTATACACTATTAAACTTTCTTTTTTATTCTCATACCAAATATCTTTTATACAATATTGAACTGTTTTGTTTATTTCCATACCAAAGATCTACTATACAATATTGAACATTCTTCTTTATTTCCATATCAAAGATCGGTATAATATTGAACTTTCTTCTTTATTTCCATACCAAAGATCCACTATACAATATTGAACTTTCCACTTTATTTTTATACAAAAGATTTACTATACAATATAGAACTTCTTTCTTTTTTTCTACACCAAAGATCTACTATACAATATTGAACTTCTTCAGTATTTCCATTCCAAAGATCTACCATACAATATTGAAGTTTGATTTATTTCCATACCAAAGATCTACTATACAATATTGAACTTCCTTCTTTATTTCCATACCAAAGATCTACTATACAATATTGAACTTTCTTCTTTATTTCCATACCATAGATCTGCTATACGACTTTATTTCCATACATAAGATGTTTTATTGAACTTTCTGGTTTACTTCCATTCCAAAGATCTACTATATAATATTGAACTTTCTTCTTAATTTCCATATCAAAGATCTACTATACAATATTGAACTTCCTTCTTTATTTCCATACCAAAGATCTACTATGCAATATGGAACTTTATTTGCATACAAAAGAACTACTATACAATATTGAAACGTTCTTCTTTATTTCCATACAAAATATCTACTATACAACATAGAAATTTCTTTTTTATTCTTATACCAAAGATCTACTATACATTATTGAACTTTCTTCTTTATTTCCATACCAAAGATCTACTATACATTATAAAACATTTTTCTTTATTTCCATACCAAAGATCTACTATAAAATATTGAACTTCCTTTTTTATTCTCTTACGAAAGGTCTACTATACACTATTGAACTTTGTTCTTTATTTCCATATCAAAGATCTACTATACATTATTGAACTTCCTTCTTTATTTCCATACCAAAGATCTACTATACATTATTGAACTTTTTTCTTTATTTCCATATCAAAGATCTACTATACAATATTGAACTTCTTCATTATTTCTATTCCAAAGATCTACCATACAATATTGAAGTTTGATTTATTTCCATACCAAAGATCTACTATTCAATATTGAACTTTCTTCTTTATTTCCATACCAAAGATCTATTATACAATATTGAACTTTCTTCTTTATTTCAATACCAAAGTTCTACTGTACAATATTATACTTTCTCCTTTATGTTCATACCACGGATCTACTATACACTATTGAACTTTCTTCTTTCTTTCCATACAAAAGATCTGCTATACGACATTGAATTTCCTTCATTATTTCCATACCTAAGATGTTATATTGAACTTTCTTGTTTACTTCCATTCCAAAGATCTACTATACAATATTGAACTTTCTTCTTTATTTCCATATCAAAGATCTACTGTACAATATTGATCTTCCTTCTTTATTTCCATACCAAAGTTCTACTATGCAATATGGAACTTTATTTGCATACCAAAGAACTACTATACAATATTGAACGTTCTTCTTTATTTCCATACAAAAGATCTACTATACAATATAGAACTTTCTTTTTTATTCTCATACCAAAGATCTACTATACAATATTGAACTTCCTTCTTTATTTCCGTACAAAAGATCTACTATACATTATAAAACGTTGTTCTTTATTTCCATACCAAAGATCTATTATAACATATTAAACTTTCTTTTTTATTCACCTACGAAAGATCTACTATACAATATTGGACTTTGTTCTTTATTTCCATACCAAAGATCTACTATACATTATTGAACTTCCTTCTTTATTTTCATACCAAAGATCTACTATACATTATTGAACTGTGTTTTTTATTTCCATACAAAAGATCTACTATACAATATAGAACTTTCTGTTTTATTCTCATACCAAAGATCTACTATACAATATTGAACTTCCTTCTTTATATCCATACCAAAGATCTAATACAAAATATTAAACTTTCTTTTTTATTCACCTACGAAAGATCTACTATACAATATTGGACTTTGTTCTTTATTTCCATACCAAAGATCTACTATACATTATTGAACTTCCTTCTTTATTTCCATACCAAAGATCTACTATACATTATTGAACTGTGTTCTTTATTTCCATACCAAAGATCTATTATAAAATATTGAACTTTCTTTTTTATTCTCATACCACAGATCTACTATATCATATTGAACTTTGTTCTTTATTTCCATACCAAAGATAAACTATACATTATTGAACTTCCTTCTTTATTTCCATACCAAAGATCTACTATACATTATTGAAGTGTGTTCTTTATTTCCATACCAAAGATCTACTATAAAATATTGAACTTTCTTTTTTATTCTCATACCAAAGATCTACTATATCATATTGAACTTTGTTTTTTATTTCCAAACCAAAGATTTACTATACATTATTGAACTTTGTTCTTTATTTCCATACCAAAGATATACTATACAATATTAAACTTTGTTCTTTATTTCCATACCGAAGATCTACTATACAAAATTGAATTTTCCTATTTGTTTCCATACCAAAGATCTACTATACATTATTGAACTTTGTTCTTTATTTCCATACCAAAGATCTGTTATAGAATATTTAACTTCCCTCTTTATTTCAATACCAAAAATCTACTATACAATATTGAACTTTGTTCTTTATTTCCTTACCAAAGATCTACTATACAATATTGAACTTTGTTCTTTTTTTCCATACCAAAGATCTACTATACAAAACTGCACTGTCTTTTTTATTCTCATACCAAATATCTACTATACAATATTGAACTTTCTTCTTTATTTCCATACCAAAGATCTACTATACATTATTGAACTTTGTTCTTTATTTCCATACCAAAGATCTATTATACAATATTGAACTTTCTTTTTTATTCTCATACCAAATATCTAATATACAATATTGAACTTTCTTTTTTATTTCCATACCAAAGATCTACTATACATTATTGAACTTTGTTCTTTATTTCCATACCAAAGATCTACTATACATTATTGAACTTTGTTCTTTATTTCCATACCAAATATCTACTATACAATATAGAACTGTGTTCTTTATTTCCATACCAAAGATCTACTATACAATATAGAACTTTCTTTTTTATTTCCATACCAAAGATCTATATAATATTGAACTTTCTTCGTTATTTCCATTCCAAAGATCTACTATACAATATTGAACTTTCTTCTTTATTCCCGTACCAAAGATCTACTATATACTATTGAACTTTCTTTTTTATTCTCATACCAAATATCTTTTATACAATATTGAACTTTTTTGTTTATTTCCATACCAAAGATCTACTATACAATATTGAACATTCTTCTTTATTTCCATACCAAAGATCTACTTTACAATATTGAACTTTCCACTTTATTTTTATACAAAAGATTTACTATACAATATTGAACTTTCTTCTTTATTTCCATACCAAAGATCTACTATACAATATAGAACTTTTTTCTTTTTTTCTACACCAAAGATCTACTATACAATATTGAACTTCTTCATTATTTCCATTCCAAAGATCTACCATACAATATTGAAGTTTGATTAATTTCCATACCAAAGATCTACTATACAATTTTGAACTTTCTTCTTTATTTCCATACCAAAGATCTACTGCACAATATTGAACTTTCTACTTGATGTGCATACCAAGGATCTACTATACAATATTGCACTTTCTTCTTTATTTCCATATCAAAAATCTACTATACAATATTGAACTTCTTTCTTTATTTCCATACCAAAGATCTACTATGCAAAATGGAACTTTATTTGCATACCAAAGAACTACGATACAATATTGAACGTTCTTGTATATTTCCATACAAAATATCTACTATACAATATAGAACTTTCTTTTTTATTCTCATACCAAAGATCTACTATACATTATTGAACTTCCATCTTTATTTCCATACCAAAGATCTACTATACATTCTAAAACTTTTTTCTTTATTTCTATCTACTATACAATATTGAACTTTCTTTTTTATTCTCATACGAAAGGTCTACTATACAATATTGAACTTTGTTCTTTATTTCCATACCAAAGATCTACTATACATTATTGAACTTCCTTCTTTATTTCCATTCCAAAGATCTACTATACAATATTGAACTTACTTCTTTATTCCCATACCAAAGATCTTTTATACAATATTGAACTTTTTTGTTTATTTCCATATCAAAGATCTACTATACAATATTGAACTTTCTTCTTTATTTCCATACCAAAGATCTACTATACAATATTGAACTTTCTTTTTTATTCTCATACCAAATATCTTTTATACAATATTGAACGTTTTTGTTTATTTTCATTTGCGTGTATATATGTGCATTTCCCTTCAATGTCGTGTATATATCTAAATCATTTATAGTGGATTCATTTATAAAAAGTCATTTACCTCTTTTATAATAATCCAAAATTCCAATTTTTTTTTTCTGCATGAAAAATCACACCCGCATTGAACAGTGGACAATTTTAGAATGGTTCAGTGAGGTACACTGGTGGTTGTTAGACATGATTCTTACTGAACCAGCGTAGGCCCGTGATATAAATTGATGATATGTGGTATTTGTTTTTCGTTTGCAATTTCATGTGGTGAACGTTTTTTAATCATTTTGGTGTTAACTTTTAAATATCATCTTTATTATTTTATTTTTACATTTATCTATATAATGTTACATTATCGTTTTGACGATGTGACGTGACATGTTATAATATATGTTTTGAGCAATGTCCGCTTGTGTCATGCATGTACATTTTCTACTCTGTTTATATAGAAACTGCTTATGGTGTATCACACACGTTATATATGATTTTTCTTATCCTTAATTAGCATGACGTGTTGTATCGCATTAACATGACCTCTATACTGTGACATGAATATTTTGACGACGTGACGTAACATGTTATGATGCATGTGACCCTTTGTCAGATATGAACGATTGTTATTCTTGTTTATATTCTTGTTTATATTCTTGTTTATATTCTTGTTTATACACATTCATCTAATGTCTTTGGAACTGTGCTCATATTGCCTAACTGTTTCATTTAGATATTCATAACTGTTGTTTGTTATGTTATAGGCATACAGAGTATAATTCTTGGAGGGAAAAGTTCTGAATAGCGCCTCAAAATGTCTGTATGCAGACTCGTCTCGGCCTTAACGAATCAATCTTGCCCATTCTTTAAATACTTCTGGATTGAGTCCATTAACGTATACAAATGTGGCGATTAAGATACATTGAAAATGTTTTACGTTTTGTGTCCAAAACAAGCGTCTTATAATGTGAGGCCATTTTTTTGCGTCTCCTATGATGTCTTGGATTTCTATCCATAATTGAAAAATGTGTTTGTTTACACTAGCTTGTGCCATTATATCATTGCATTTATACTTGAAAAACAGTTTTGCAAAAGTTCTAATATTCAATATTAACAAGAATTAACTATTAAAATAAAAATGTCATTTATTCCGTCTGTCTTTTACTCACTATACGGCTGTTTATGTTCATAGACTAACGTAACTGATATATTAGAAATAATATCGGGATCTCACACATATCATTGACTAAGTATATTGTCTATCATAATACAATTTAATCCGTACATGATATATATGTAACTATTTCCGCATATATGTTTTTATCGCTAGTAGTTGATAAATGATGATTCTATCTTGTGTTGAAACATTGCAGAATGGTATATCCTCTAAAACCACCTTTGTCGGATGTGATAACCGAAAGGTCTTTCATCAAAATCAACTTCATAATTGCGTTGAAAGTCATACCATATTCGCAGGTCACATATATCCCGGACAGCGGGAATTTGTGAAAAGGATAATATCCGCGAATCAAATTTACTTGGAGTTGAAAAATGTTATCGTGGAATTTTACGGTCGCGGAAGGTTACAGATTTCTTCCCGTGTGTTACTTTGACAGTACTATGTACTAGTGTTTCACAGTATGTACGTGTATTACCACTATTAGAAGCTTATTGCACAGTGTCTTATATATATATTTTTTGTCCAAATATTTTTTTAACACAATGGATTGTTTCTGTATTTAAATCCAAACCATAACTCTGTTGTTTTATTATTCTCTTGTGATGTTGTGATGTAGAGGGAAAACTTGTAATTGGTGGGACTGTCTTCTTTCGTTAACCTGTGAAAAACATGGTGTCACTTTTATTTATTTTTTAGATCATACATACATAATGTAAATTCACGCATGTTTTTTACTCATGTTATGTTTTGTTAACTGTGAACATAATTAAAGTGTCTGTATCATAATATTATTATGAATATGCAAACATTTAATGCGTCGGTCATGTGACACGTAATACTGTAACATTTATTCATGTCTTATGATGCATCACGCATTACACGTAATGTAATTTTAAATATTATTTTATTCTGCTAACTAAATACCCATAATGTATGTAGCGCAAACCGTCATAAAAAATAGATGTGCATATATTATACTATGCATGGATGCATTTGGTTTCTTAATAAACCTAGTGTAAAATCAAATTTCATTTATTCCGTTTTATTTGTTTTTATGCATGTGATTTTTTTGTTAACTGTGAACATTATTAAGGTGTCTGTATTATAATATTATTACGAATATGCAAATATTTAATGCGTAGGTAGGCCAACATTTATTTTAATACTATTTAAAGCTGCTATGATGGAAATAAGGAATCCGTTTCTTGGTTTTACCATGCGGATGTAAACTTTTCACAGTGACTTATGGGTGAACTTTTTTGCTTTAAAAGGCTAGTAGGCAAGGCAAGAATACCTTTATGTTGATTGTATGGAACATTATGTTTAAAATTATAAAACCAATTAAAAAAATTGTGGATACTGTATATGGTAAGTAAAATACTATTAAATCAGTAGCTTGGTCTATGAAGTTTGTTAGACTCAGCACAACAATAAAAAACGGCTTGGCAGAGCCTTGCTAATTTTGATTTTCTAAACCTAGCATAAAAAACTTAGAGTAAAAGTGATGTTCGTTGTACGCTGGAATTGGTTTAAACCCCCGGCGGCCTTTTTTGCCACTGACCGGTCCAAGGCGGTAGCCCTGTTGTCAACTCTTCATTCTCTTTTATTTATTCAGTTTAATAATTGTTCTTGACCGTCTTTCTATTCTTGTATTGTATCATGACCGGAAAAAGTACGAAGAAAAACCTTTTTACATTCACCCCATCTGATATCTCCATCCTTTAACTCCACCCACAAATATGATCTAGGCGTATGTGCCGTAACTTCATTGTAACAATGCTTTCTCAGATTCTCCAACAATTTAACAATGCCGGAAAAAATACAACAAAAAATTACAACACTCAGCGTGATTTGAACTTGAAATATTTGCATGTGAAGCAGATGCCATACCCATATCGCCATAAAAGCGAGCTCTGCGGAAAGACAACAGTAGTAACATGCTTATAAACCTATCTATTTACATGTACCCCAACTGAGTCCTGCTATATTGAAATATGTTGCAGGTGTATTTCAGGCAGTGGAGAACTTTGCGTGGAACATCAGAGTGCTGCAGGGCCAAGCAGACCTCCTGCTTCAAGCTAAAAAGGAATGCCAGGAATACCTCAGACAGGTCAGTTGTACAGACAAACACTTTATGGCTGATTTTTGCTCGGTCTCTACTACTAAGCCAGACGAAGCAAAAATGATTTAAGCATGTTATAGCCAGACTTGTACCTGTTGGAACCACACTATATGTCCATTCAGCTATCGTGATATGATGCACATTTGAGCCACAAAGGATACAGTGTTGTCATATGAAATATTATCACATTGCAGTCTGGTGTAGTGAAAGGTCTTAAGGCCAAAAATAAAGAAGGTTTGTTTCTGGTCTTCCGAAAGACCCTATTTTTAAGGCCCCGACCCTAAACTTTTTAGGTTTTTAAGGCATGTTGTGGAACACTCATATTATGTTATGTAATATGTTCAAGAAAACCTGCTTTTGATGTTCTTGATTTGAATTAATTTAAAAAAAAGAAGAAAAAAAAAAGGTTTTCCTACCTACCTACACTAATAGTTTTGGGGAAAAGACCAGAAACAGACCTCTTTCTTTTTGCCTAACCTTGCTGAACGCAACTTCTTGCAACTTTTTAGATAATGAGAAATGTTGAATCTCCCAGGGTGAGGGTGGATAGGGGTTTGTGTTTATGTATCATTTATAAATGTTGAATCTCCCAGGTTGAGGGTGGATAGGGGTTTGTGTTTATGTATCATTTATAAATGTTGAATCTCCCAGGGTGAGGGTGGATAGGGGTTTGTGTTTATGTATCATTTATAAATGTTGAATCTCCCAGGGTGAGGGTGGATAGGGGTTTGTGTTTATGTATCATGTATAAATGTTGAATCTCCCAGGGTGAGGGTGGATAGGGGTTTGTGTTTATGTATCATGTATAAATGTTGAATCTCCCAGGTTGAGTGTGGATAGGGGTTTGTGTTTAAGGTTATGGTCATGCGTGTTGTACATCTGGTCCATAGATTCATAACTGCTCGAGATGATGGGTTGAAACATGATATGTGTATAGGCTCTAGGCTCTACATGTGTATAGACAGTGTGTCGCGTACACAATTTGAGGTCATGCAGTTATACTGTCCAGTCCAGCAATTTGGCGATGAACCATAATACCATAATGTGGATAAACTGTTCTCCCATCTGTAATGAGAAGTAATGTAATGGTGAAGACAGGGTAACCGACTTGGAATGGTCAGTAGGCATTATGGCCCACTGGTTAGCTTAAATCGAAGTACACAACCTTGTTATTATCCTGTCATCTGTGCTCAAAGTGACAAGATAGTGTAAATAAAAGTACATCCCATCAAAAGAAAATCTCTAACAATAAATTCCATGTCCAGAGAAATTAGGAAATAATACAAGTATATGTTAATGTAAAGATATATAAAAACATGATGAGAAACTACTGAACAACCACAGCAGTTGCAGCCCAAGAGAAACATAACCATGTGAGATTATTAGAATCTTTCATGGGTATCCGGTGAAGATAGGGAATTCCAACCTGAGGTATACGTGTTTTTATCGGAAGCGAGGCTCTGCCGAGGTTCCGATTAAAACACTTATACCGAGGGTTAAAATTCCCTATCTGAACCGAATACCCATGATAGATTATTTTTCTTGCATATCAGAGAAATATTATGCGTTGACGCCACCAGCTATTGACGTTTTGCATGTTTTCTTGCATACCGGATGCTGGCGCGCGTGAATTTTATCTCGACCCTAGGGTGAGATGGAAATATCTAGCTCCGGTAAAATGACGGATATCCTTGTCCGGTATGCAAGAAAACTCTATCATGCATGGTACGTCACAACGTCATGTTGATGTCGCCTTATTCTAGCGTTAAATCAAATACAATCATAGAAATTCTTTATTGTTTAATCCTGTACTAAGTGCATCATTTGAGAAAAATAATCCATCATGAGTTTATCCATGTGAAATAGGGAAATTTCACCCTCGGAATAAGAATTGCAACCAGAAACTCGACAGAGACTCATCCTTGGTTACAATTCTGAGGGCATCGTTCCTGGTGGCAATTCTGATCCCTTGGGTGAGATTTCCCTACCTCACATGTATACTCATGATGGATTCTTACTTGCTTGTTTAAAAAAAACACAAAAAAAACGCATCTACATGTACCTGATAGATCCATCACTGTTTAATTATTACATTTAGGAGAGTCATTTTAACCAGCTTCCTAAGGGCACCATCAGGCTTTGTTGACAATCTTAATTGTGATTACTAATGACCCCAACAATTGTACTAGTGTCACTGTAGATACTTTCTACGTATTACCCATGGATGTATTATCAAGTATAATCAGTGTTCCATCTGATACATGTATGTTATTTTACAGATCTCAGAAGCTGCCATCACTCTTCGTCTAAATAAAGATGATGAATCTATATGCAATAATAATCACACAGCATGATACAGGTAGGCGTATAACAAAATATCCTAGTACCTTGACCTTCATTTCAAGGTCACACTTGATTGAAAATATCAAGTTTGGTTAAAAAATGTGTTCGAGTTTCTTCCAAGACATCACATCTTATATATTTATCAACAGATTCGATTTGATATTTACACAGTTGGTAAGTCTGATCATTAGTTATCCAACAATATCAATGTTTCTATGACCCTGTCCTTCAGTTCAAGTTTGATTGATTGAAAATCAATAGTTTGGTTAACTTTTGGTTAAGTTTGTCCGAGTTTTTCCAACACATCATAACTTGTTTACTATCAAACATGTTGATTTAATATTTGCCATTTAGCTTGTTATCAACAATTTTATTTTCTTTGACCTTGACCTTCAGTTCAATATCAAACTTTATGAAAAGGTCAATATCCGGTTTAGAAGTTTGTCCGAGTTTCTAAAACTATCCAACAAATTGCTTTGATATTGGTTGGTACGATTGTTACATATTAGCGTTACCCATCAAAACATACAGTTAATTCTAGGACTTTCACCTTCAGAGCAAGGTCACACTTAATTTTCATAGCATGTGTTTCCACTGTACCAATATTACGAGCATCAAACATTTTCATGTCATAATCACAAAATTTCAACAACTTCTTATTTTACATTTCAGATACAGGATTCTTCGTCATCCAGAATGTCTCAACAAAGGATTAACTTACAAAACCTCTTGCTGATATTCTACGATTTTTCGCATGGAATGTCTGTCTGACATTCTAAAATGTGTCAAATGAAATGATTCTAAGAGATGTCACTTGTAATTTCTGTCTGACATTCTAAGATATGTCACACAGAAGTCTGTCTGACATACTGAGATATGTCACATGGAATGTCTGTCTGATTACTCCTGTAAGATATGTCGTGAAGATATTTATTGTCGGCCATTCAATTTATAGTTTATGTATGAATCATTTGATTATCAGCAATTCTGTTCCACCATGAAACCATGTAACCATGATATAGCTGTCTGATCACTGTGTCAAATACTGAGTCATGTGTCATACTGACAATTTATGAAATACTCGAGTGACTTTCAATAGAGGGCATTGTGTAATCCCCCATTTGATTTTATCATAGTCGTCATTAGTTCAAACATCGTAGACGGAGTTAAACCATAATAGGCAGCTAAACCAATAATATTTAGCATCTTGGAAACAAACTTGCAGAAAACTTCAACATATATCTTCTGGAGTAGAATACATTACAATTTTAAAAAGTAAAAAACTTTTAACTTTATACATGCATATCAAAGCAATACTATTTGCATGTATAAACATAAGTTCTACTTCTCAATGTTAATAAAAGAAATATATACATATTAACCATGACAACTAGAAATTTACTTAAGGGTCATTCCATTTCTCAGAGGTTCTCAGACTCAAATATTGGATTTATGGTGAGTGTTAAATAACAAAACTGCTTTCCTGGGGTCCCATGCATGTTGTAATGGATTAGCAATGGTGTTTCATGTATTTTTCAATGGAATAGCCCTGGGGTCCCAAGTATGTTTTACTGGAATAGCCTAGAGGTCCCATGTATGTTTTAGTGGAATAGCCCTGCTGTCCCGTGTATGTTTTAATGGAATAGCCCTGTGGTCCCGTGTATGTTTTAATGGAATAGCCCTGGGAACCCATGAATGTTTTAATCGAATAGCAGAGTGGTCCCGTGTATGTTTTAATGGAGTAGCCCTGGGGTCCCATGTATGTTTTAATGGAGTAGCCCTGGGGTCCCATGTATGTTTTAATAAAAAACAGCCCTGGGGTCCCATGAATGTTTTAATGGAATAGCACAGTGGTCCCGTGTATGTTTTAATGGAACAGCCTTGGGGTCCTGTGTATGTTTTAATGGAATAACCCTGCGGTCCCGTGTAAGTTTTAATGGAATAGCCTTGGGGTCCTGTGTATGTTTTATTGGAGTAGCCCTGGGGTCCTGTGTATGTTTTAATGGAATAACCCTGCGGTCCCGTGTATGTTTTAATGGAATAGCCTTGGGGTCCTGTGTATGTTTTAATGGAGTAGCCCTGAGGTCCTGTGTATGTTTTAATGGAATAACCACGCGGTCCCGTTTATGTTTTAATGAAATAGCCTTGGGTTCCTGTGTATGTTTTAATGGAGTAGCCCTGGGGTCCTGTGTATGTTTTAAAGGGAATAACCCTGCGGTCCCGTGTATGTTTTAATGAAATAGCCAGTAGCCCTGGGGTCCTGTGTATGTTTTAATGGGAATAACCCTGGGGTCCCATGTATGTTTTAATGGAATAGCCCTAACAGCAATTAGTTGATGTTTGCTCACTATACTTCAGAACCATTTTAAGAAAAATAAAACATCTTGTCGGATTTGACTAAGATATATATATTGCAATTTCATCTAAATTGTGCTAGCCATGACTTGAATGGCAGGATTCTTATATAATTATATGGTTATGAAACTCCAACGTAAATAATGCTGGATTCCCAAACATGGTTGTCTTGTCTACCTGTATCTAACGAGTCATATACCCGTTTCTTCGTTGCTATTTGGTGATAAAGAACTTGTTTCGCTGTTTTAGAAACAAATTCGTTTTTCTCATTTTTGTGTTTTACAATTTTTCAGCAAACCTTATAAATTCTTTATAATAAAATATCTCATAAAATGTTTCTTGCAATTTCTTTGCATAGCGAGTTCAATAAACGTTGCTGCAGCGTACGGTAGAATTTGCATCAACTCTGCAGGTGAGAAGGATCTAGGCCCATTCTCCATATTTTATCTCGATGTAAATGGAGAATGAGCCTGGCATGATCATTCCTGTTAGGCGCCATATAACATCTCATGTGTTGGTGCGCCTTAAAACCCAATTCAATTCAATTCCATAACGAGTTATGTTTAGAAATGTTTAACTAGAACATCAAATATTAGAACCGTGTTAAATACACCTATAAATCGGCTGAGAAAGATGGTGTTAATATTTGATTATTATTTTTAACATTACTAAACATAACTTGTTACTTGTAATCTTCATGGAAAGATGAAAGGCCAAGGTGAAAATGTTATGAGATATCTATAAATTATCACTCTCCTTTTTCCATATCACATCTGATATCATCCTGAGAATTCAATATCAATACCGAGGTCCGTAGAACCGAGGTATTGATATTGTTCAAGGGATAACATCAGGTGTAATGTGGAAAAAGGAGAGTTGTAATTTATTGATCATTAAACTACTAGCACAAAAAAAATATTGTGAAATATGTAAAGATCTATCAGGTGGAAAGTGAAGAGTTGTAATATATATTCATCTTTGATAACTGATTACTGATTTCTTTTTATAAATTTATCGATTTTGGAAATGTTATTATTAACAAAGCGCTTGATTCAGGTATGTTTTCGAATAATAACTTTCTTTATATTTAACTTTTGTTTTAGTAAAGCGTGCATACTGCTACAAAGAGGGCATTTTCCTCCACCGCAAACAGGTATTTCGATTCATATATGCTTTTTTAGATTAGCCCTCCCAAAGTATTTGAAATGATGAAAGCGTACTTGAACGTGAACAATTGGAAGGGCTAATCTCAGAAAGTACTGGATGAATCAAAATACCGGTTGCGTCAGAGGAAAGAGCTAATTTTGAAGAAGGATTTGCACTTTTATTGAACAAAATTTGTTAAATATTAAAAAAAGTAATTAAGCGAAGACATACATGAATCGAACGCTATGTTAACACATTTTTTGCCGTAAACGGGATAAAAGTGGCCAGAGATTCAAACTTTTCCACAGCATCCGATTTAACGGAAATGAAATTTAAACAGATGTTAAAAACGATCTGCACGTTAATGACATCAGTTAAATAACGGTTATTATTGACGTCACTTACTTTCGGGGTATCATCCTGCACAGGTTATCACCCGCAAATGTCAAATCAGGTGGTACAAAAAACGACGCATAATTGATAATAACACTATAGTTTAATGATATTGTATTATAAAGGGTTGATACATTGCAGAAAAGTGTTAATTATATCAGTTAAATGAAGAAAAAAAATGTCTAAACCAGCGAAAAAGATTAGTTTATCAACGAAAATAAACTAAAACTAAAATAAATATAACTTAAAAATCGGTAAATTATTATTAAAATAATAATCTAAACACATTTTATGTAGATCTGATACTCATTAAACGCTCGATAAGCCAAAAATCGATGGATACCGGTAGACATGACAACCATATTTGTGTTGTTTCATAACCATATAAAAAAGAACTCTGGCAATAGTTGTCATGACATCTGAATAAAAACAGAGTTGTCTGTCGTCTGTCCATTATTCGTAGTTAACTTTTGCCTTGGGAACAAGATAGGGACTTCATTGTTAGTCAGATCTTAATTAACCAAACTTTGCCAGGGTTTTATATTTTATAACAAACCAGCTAGATCAGATTAGAAACACCAGAGGTATGGCCCTTGTTTTATTGAAAAATTTCATTTTCAGCTTGTGAACACTCACCAAATATGGCCGCCATTAATAAAAAAAAAATTAGAACAAAATTTAAACAAGTTCTTCTCATGAACTGCCTGGTAGAATATGAATAAACTTCACGGAAAACTTCCTTAGGTATTCCTCTCACAGATTTATAATAATCGTCCCCTTCCATCAACAAATATGGCCGCCATTACTAAAAATAGAACAATCTTTAAAATATTTCTTCTCATAAAGTGATGGATATAATTTAACAGAACTTCACAGGAAGCATCATGGTATGGTCCTCTCTCAGATTTATATAAATCATCCCCATCCGTCAGCAAAATTTGTCCGTGCTTACTAAAAATATAGAACTTTTTTAAACAACTCATAAACTGCTGGGTAGAATTTGATGAAACTTCACAGGAAGCATCCACCTACCCACCCACCCTTCCCCGATCCCACCTCACCACACCCCAACAGGCTTCTCCGCCAACAAACCCAACCCCACTCTGACCCACCCCTTCCAACCACTCAATATGAATTCTCACGCTCCCAACGTTTTGGTCTGTGTGGTGAGCTGGCCCAATTATTTTTTAAATGTTTCTGAGTATATAAAGTACATGTACATCTCTGCTCATCTCAATCACCATCATGCCCCATCCAACCATTCCATTCCCCCATGTTTACCCACAATTGTCTGTTGTTGTTGTTCATCATATAGTGCATACTCTGCATATCTCTATTATCAACTTGCTCTCCCTCGAAATAATAGCTTGTGCACACCCATCCACCCCTCCCCAGCCCCAGCCAACCCCTATCCCAACCCTCACCCCTTTTTTCTTTCTTTAAATACCTCTTTTTCATTTCTTAGTATCGCTCATGGATATATCGTTAATATTTGTTTCTAGATTGCTTTTATGAAGAGAGATTCTGCTTTCTTTGATTTTATATCAGGCGTATAATTTGTTGTTCTCTGAAAAAGCGACTAGTCCAGCTGCGTTGTTCTCCGACAGCTCTTGTTAGTGGTTGCGGCAGACCACCCACATATTCATGGGTAGAACCCGTACTGTATACCTCCAGCCATCCGTAAGAATCGACACTTGCTCACACCTTTTATGGAATTATGCATCCTAAGCAGAACCTTAAAACAGTTTAATGTCTTAACCAAAGAGATGTGGGAGTGTGTTTTTTTTAGAAATGTGTATAAATTGTTTTAAACCTGTAATTTTTATTGGATTTGATCAACTATTTATTTTAAAACTAAGATTTTAATAAATTTTTATTTATGAATAATGGAAGTAGAACACCAATAATGTGAACTTTTAATATGGAACAAAACACAACAATCATTTTCTACTGGTTTTTAAAGGTCAGATTCAAATTTTAAAATATTTCTTTGCTGTTCAAACAATCTTTATTATTGAGAGTTCTGAAAAACTTGGAATAGGGTGAAAGAATTATCAAAATCGGATGATAAACAAAGAAGATATGATCGTTTGAAGGTTCTGTTGAAACGGATATGGAAGCCGCCATTTTTAGAGTTATGACATCACAGTTTTAAATGACAATATATGGAATTTTGATAAATATGGAATATTGATAAATATAAAATTTACTCATTTATAGGGGGAAAAATTAAAGCAACTGTATGAATTATACGTATAACTAATGGCAATAATGCTGTACATGCCCAGTTAAGGAGTTTGCATTCATGTGCAGTGATTTGCTTTGCGTTAAATGATATTAATCAATATTCCATATATGGTCAGGTCATTTGGAACTATAACATCAACGTTTTCAAAATGGCGTCTCCAATATCCATTTTAGTACAACCTTCAAATGGTCATATATTTTGATAATTCTTTCACCTTTTTGTAAGTTTCTCAGAACTCTTAATAAAGTTCTGTTTGGCTGTGTCGCTACATTTTATTAAAGGCAGTTTTTGTCGTCACCTTTTGCTAATTGTTATATTATAAATCGAGACTAGCGTGACCTTTGTTTGAGAGAACACCACTCATCACCTGCAGTTATTGGTGCCCGTGTTAGTATGTGTTCTCTCAATGAGGAAGGGCAACCAGCGTGACATTTGTTTGAGGGAACACCACTCATTACCTGTAGTTATTGGTGCCCGTGTTAGTAGGTGTTCACTCGATGAGGAAGGGCAACCAGCGTGACATTTGTTTGAGAGAACACCACTCATTACCTGTAGTTATTGGTGCCCGTGTTAGTATGTGTTCACTCGATGAGGAAAGGCAACCAGCGTGACCTTTGTTTGAGAGAACACCACTCATTATCTGCAGTTATTGGTGCCCGTGTTAGTATGTGTTCACTCAATGAGGAAGGGCAACCAGCTTGACCTTTGTTTGAGGGAACACCACTCATAATCTGCAGTTATTGGTGCCCGCATAAGTGTGTTCACTCGATGAGGAAGGGCAACCAGCGTGACCTTTGTTTGAGAGAACACCACTCATTACCTGTAGTTATTGGTGCCCGGGTTAGTATGTGTTCACTCGAGAGAACATCACTCATTATCTAGTTATTGGTGCCCATGTTAGTATTTGGCAACCAGCGTGACCTTTGTTTGAGAGAACACCACTCATAATCTGCAGTTATTGGTGCCCGCATAAGTGTGTTCACTCGATGAGGAAGGGCAACCAGCGTGACCTTTGTTTGAGAGAACACCACTCATTACCTGTAGTTATTGGTGCCCGGGTTAGTATGTGTTCACTCGAGAGAACACCACTCATTATCTAGTTATTGGTGCCCGTGTTAGTATTTGTTCACTTGATGAGGAAGGGCAACCATCGTGACCTTTGTTTGAGGGAACACCACTCATTATCTAGTTATTGGTGTCCATGTTAGTTTTGTTCACTTGTCGAGAAAAGGTTACTAGGGCAACGCAACTTTCAAGTTCTGTTTAATGGTAGCCATGTTAATTGTTCTTTGCTCTTTGTTAATTGTTATATTGTTAACTGTTATTTGTTATACTAGTTATCAACCTGTTATCATTGCTCAGATGTAAAGCATGACAAATTTGTTAAAGTGTATATGTGTACATTATTTGTACACCATTTATATACTAATAAAGGATGGATATGTGATAGTGTTTTATGTAGACCACGTGCAAAGTTCACTTTAATTTACGATGTACATTTTTGTAAGAGTGTGGATATTTTAACAATATTGTTATAAATGCACGTTCTATTTACACACTCTTGACTTTATTCTGTAAATGCTAGCTCACGCTGTTCCCGGGCAAAAATAGGGCCACTGATTATCTAGGCAGAGGGGTAAAATTACCACAAATTCTTGTTCATTTTGGTAATGTGTTTTCATGTTCATTAAAAACAATCTATTATATTAAATCATTTTAGAATTATTATTAGAATTTTGTGTTGCTGGATTTCAAGAACCTCATTACTCAATGTCAAGTAAAATCTCAGTGTGTTCTGAGAATGTAATTAATGAGTTTTAAATTAACTGGTTTCATTGGTCCATTTATTATCACTGAACCAATAAGAACGCTTCATTCATATTTTCATTTAGTTATTTCTATCATGACATCACTTTCTGGTATTATGACATCACATCCTGGTAGTATGACATCAGGTCATGCCATTATAATGCAACTCAGTGGGTTCTGAGAACTGAGCATTTAAATTGCTGTGAGAATTCTCACTGAGTGATGAGTTTCTTGAAACCAAGAATCATAATTCTAAATATAGAATAATTTTAAAATGGATTAATAGACCGTATAAAGGTCTTCATCGTCATACCTGTATTGTTACAGGTGCTACTCGAGTGGTGGCAGAAAACAATGATCGTAGCTTCAGAGAAAACTGGAGTGTTTACAACAGAATTTGCAGCAACTCTGCAGTTCTGCAGGTAAAATGGTTCTATTGTTCAGGGCGCTTGTTTCAGTCTAATTTTTATGGACTTCAGTGCAAAATTCTGCTGCATCAAAAGTTAGAATTATTTTTTTAATAATTGTCTGTTACAAGGAGTTTTACATGGGAAAAGCCCCATCAAAAAAGCATTTTGGCTGTAAAAAAATATTTTTTCTACCAATTTTCAAAATGACTGTGTTTAATTTACCACAAAAAAATGGCGATTCAACCGTATATGATTTGTGTTCATATTGTTAAAATGGCTCATGTTAATGCTGAAAACCGTTTGGCTAAAACAAGAGCCCCGAAAAAGAGGCCCCCTGCTTCATGTCATTTCTTGGTCGGAGTATTAACTTTCATACCCCATCCAACCCCTTCTACAAGAAGCGAAAACGGGTTGGTTGGGGTATAAAATAAAACGTTAATTTCGGCTTAAAAAGTTCGGATATTGTAAAATAAAAACATTTAATAGGTAATTTAAACTGGTTATTGGATTTATTACAGTAAAAATGTTTTAAAATGTGTTTTTTTGTCGAAATTTCCGTTATAGAATCCTGCTAATATAAGCTTTCCCATCACTTAATGGAATTAAGGGCGGACCACGTAATGAGTTTATCTTGATGTAAATGGAGAGTCAGCCTGGAATATTCATTACGCTTGGCGCCATATAACATTTTTGTGTTGGTGCGCCATAAAATCCAACTAAACTTAAGTGTAACAGGCCAAGTGCCAGCTGAGATTATGCGATAGCACATTGTCCATCGTCCGTTATGGTAATAATATCTTGTACAAGGTGTTGGTGCACCTTAAAACTCTAATTCAATTCAATTGACCATAATCAAAAGCAACTCATGTGTTGCAGATTTGTTGCCCTTGATTATGGTTCAATAGGGATTTTCAGTGTAAACATGAATTCTTTGGCATTTTCTATCCGATCTTAAACTCCATGACTGCTTTAGATAATGTGATGAAACTTTATGTGTGGATGTATCATCAACATAATAACTTCGGCATTTTCTATCCAATCTTAAACTTTCTAACCGCTTTAGATAATGTGATGAAACTTTATGTGTGTATGTATCATCAACTTGGGGTTACATTTCCACACGCTTTTCGGCATATATTGTATAGCTTTAAGTACACTCGTTTTACATGATTTGTATGGAGCAAATCATTGAAATGTGATTTAGATTTCATACGCGCATTTATTCATATTGATGACAATATGTAATATAGATCCTACGTAATTGTTTTGTTTTCCATTAATGTGCATTGCAACATTTTATGTATAATGTGTTTACAACATTTGATGTATAATATAATTGTATGAAGGAGTAATTATTTTTTCATCAAATATGGCATGGAGATTTCATGTAGAATTCATTATGGCATATTGTTAATGAAATATCCTAGGCACTCAGATATTATTGTAATCATTTGAAAAAAATAAACAAAAACTCTACTATACAGTATTGCACTTTCTTTTTTATTTCCACACCAAAGATCTACTATACAATATTGAACTTCTTTATTTCCATACAAAAGGTCTACAATACAATATTGAACTTTCTTCTTTATTTCCATACCAAAGATCTACAATACAATATTGAACTTTCTTTTTTATTCCCATACCAAAGATTTACTATACAATATATAACTTTCTTCGTTATTTCTATACCAAAGATCTACTATACAATATTGAACTTTTTTCTTTATTCCCATGCCAAAGATATACTATACAATATAGAACTTTATTCTTTATTTCCATACCTAAGATCTAATATTGAACTTTCTTGTTTATTGCCATTCCAGATCTGCTATACAATATAGAACTTAGTTCTTTATTTCCATACCAAAGATCTACTATACCATATTGAACTTTGTTCTTTATTTCAATACCAAAGATCTATTATACAATATTGAACTTTCTCTACAATACAATATTGAACTTTGTTCTTTATTTCCATACCAAAGATCTATTATTGAACTTTATTGTTTATTTCCTTTCCAAAGATCTATTAAACAATATAGAACTTTGTTCTTTATTTCAATACCAAAGATCTACTATACAATATTGATCTTTCTCTACAATACAATATTGAACTTTGTTCTTTATTTCCATACCAAAGATCCCCGTGTGGTTGCCGGGGTAGAATACAACCACTGCAAACACACCGTCACATGCAGAGGGGTAGGACCCCCCCCCCCCCCCCCATTCATATTCATTTTGTCATTTTTTGTTCATGCTCATTAAAGGTCTTCATCATGACCCCTGCATTGTTTCAGGTGCCATCTCGCTCACATCACTAAGAGCAGTGGCAGAAAAACAATAAACGTGGCTCCAGCGTAAATGGAGTTTTTACGATAGAATTTGCAGCAACTCTGCAGTTCAGGGTGAGAAGGTTCTAGGCCCATTTTCCATATTTTATCTCGATGTACATGGAAGATGAGCCTGGCATGTTCATGCCTGTTAGACGCCATATAACCTGTAATGTGTTGTGCGCCTTAAAACCCCAATTCAGTTCAGTTCCATACCAAAGATCTATTATACAATATTGAACTTTCTTCTTTATTTCCATACCAAAGATCTACTATACAATATTGGACTTTCTCATCTATGTCCACACCAAAGATCTACTATACAATATTGAATTTTCTTCTTTATTTCCAAACCAAAGATCTACTATACAATAATGAATATTGAATTTTCTTTTTTATTTCCATACCAAAGATCTACTATATAAAATTGAATTTTCATCTTTATTTCCATACCAAAGATCTACTATACAATATGGAATTTTCTTCTTTATTTCCATACCAAAGATCTACTATATAATATTGCATTTTCTTCTTTATTTCCATACCAAAGATCTACTATACAATATTGAATTTTCTTCTTTATTTCCATACCAAAGATCTACAATACAATATTAAATTTTCTTCTTTATTTCCATACCAATGATCTACTATACAATATTGGACTTTCTTCTTTATGTCCATACCAAAGATCTACTATACAATATTGAATTTTTTTCTTTATTTCCATACCACAGATCTACTATATAATATTGCATTTTCTTCTTTATTTCCATACCAAGATCTACTATACAATACTGAATTTTCTTCTTTATTTCCATAAAAAAGATCTACTATACAATATTGGACTTTTTTCTTTATTTCCATACCAAGATCTACTATACAATATTGAATTTTCATCTTTATTCCATACCAAAGATCTACTATACAATATTGAATTTTCTTCTTTATTTCCATACCACAGATCTACTATATACTATTGCATTTTCTTCTTTATTTCCATACCAAGATCTACTATACAATATTGAATTTTCTTCTTTTTTTCCATACCAAAGATCTACTATACAATATTGGACTTTTTTTCTTTATTTCCATATCAAAGATCTACTATACAATAATGAATATTGAATTTTCTTTTTTATTTCCATACCAAAGATCTACTATATAATATTGCATATTCTTCTTTATTTCCATACCAAGATCTACTATACAATATTGAATTTTCTTCTTTATTTCCGTACCAAAGATCTACTATACAATATTGGACTTTCGTCTTTATGTCCATACCAAAGATCTACTATACAATATTGGACTTTCTCCTGTATGTATATCAAAGATCTACTATACAATATTGAACTTTCTTCTTTATTTCCATACCTAAGATCTTATATTGAACTTTCTTGTTTATTTCAATTTCAAGGATCTACTATACAATATTGAACTTTCTTCTTTATTTCCATACCAAACTATACAATATTGAACTTTCTTTTTTATTTCCATACCAAAGATCAACTATACAATATTGAACTTTCTTCTTTATTTCCATACCAAAGATCTACTATACAATATTGAACTTTCTTCTTTATTTCCTTACCAAAGATCTATTATACAATATTGAACTTTCTTCTTTATTTCCATACCAAAGATCAACTATTCAATATTGAACTTTCTTCTTTATTTTCATACCAAAGATCTATTATACATTATTGAACTTTCTTCTTTATTTCCATATCAAAGATCTGCTATACAATATTGAATTTTCTTCTTTATTTCCATACCAAAGATCTATTATACAATATTGAACTTTCTTCTTTATTTCCATACCAAAGATCAACTATACAATATTGAACTTTGTTCTTTATTTTCATACCTAAGATCTTATATTGAACTTTCTTGTTCATATGTACTATACAATATTGAACTTTCTTCTTTATTTCCATACCAAACTATACAATATTAAACTTTCTTCTTTATTTCCATACCAAATATCTATTATACAATATTGAACTTTCTTCTTTATTTCCATACGAAAGATCTATTATACAATATTGAATTTTCTTCTTTATTTCCATACGAAAGATCTATTATACAATATTGAATTTTCTTCTTTATTTCCATACGAAAGATCTACAATACAATATTGAACTTCCTTCTTTATTTTCATACCAAGGATCTACTATACAATATTGAACTTTCTTCTTTATTTCCATACCAAACTATACAATATTGAACTTTCTTCTTTATTCTATACCAAAGATCTATTATACAATATTGAACTTTCTTCTTTATTTCCATATCAAAGATCTACTTTACAATATTGAATTTTCTTCTTTATTTCCATACCAAAGATCTACTATACAATATTGAACTACCTTCTTTATTTCCATACTAAAGATCTACCATACAATATTGAATTTTCTTCTTTATTTCCATACCAAAGATCAACTATACAATATTGAATTTTCTTCTTTATTTCCATACGAAAGATCTACTATACAATATTGAATTTTCTTCTTTATTTCCATACCAAAGATCTACTATACAATATTGAACTTCCTTCTTTATTTCCATACCAAGGATCTACTATACAATATTGAACTTTCTTCTTTATTTCCATACCAAACTATACAATATTGAACTTTCTTCTTTATTTCCATACCAAAGATCTATTATACAATATTGAACTTTCTTCTTTATTTCCATATCAAAGATCTACTATACAATATTGAATTTTCTTCTTTATTTCCATACCAAAGATCTACTATACAATATTGAACTTTCTTCTTTATTTCCATACCAAAGATCTATTATACAATATTGAATTTTCTTCTTCATTTCCATACCAAAGATCTACTGTACAATATTGAACTACCTTCTTTATTTCCATACTAAAGATCTACCATACAATATTGAATTTTATTCTTTATTTCCATACCAAATATCAACTATACATTATTGAATTTTCTTCTTCATTTCCATACGAAAGATCTACTATACAATATTGAATTTTCTTCTTTATTTCCATACCAAAGATCTACTATACAATATTGAACTACCTTCTTTATTTCCATCCGAAAGATCTACCATACAATATTGAATTTTCTTCTTTATTTCCATACCAAAGATCTACTATACAATATTGATTTTTCTCCTTTATGTCCATACCAAAGACCTACTATACAATATTGAACGTTCTTCTTTATTTCCATACCAAAGATCTACCATACACTATTGAACGTTCTTCTGTATTTCCATACCTATGATCTAATATTGAACTTTCTTGTTTATTTCCATTCCAAAGATATACTATACAATATTGAACTTTCTTCTTTATTTCCATACCAAACTATACAATACTGAATTTTCTTCTTTATTCCCATACCAAAGCTCTACTATAGTATACCATATTGAACTTCCGTCTTTATTCCCATATCAAAGGTCTACTATACAATATTGAACCCTGTCCGATATTTTTATCTTTCTTTGTTCTTTATTTCCAAACCGAAGATCTACAATACAATATACAACTTTCTTTTTCATTCTCATACCAAAGGTCTACTATACAATATTGACCCCTGTCCGATATTTTTATCTTTCTTTGTTCTCTATTTCCACACCAAAGATCTACTATACAATATTGAATTTTCATCTTTATTCCATACCAAAGATCTACTATACAATATTGAATTTTCTTCTTTATTTCCATACCACAGATCTACTATATACTATTGCATTTTCTTCTTTATTTCCATACCAAGATCTACTATACAATATTGAATTTTCTTCTTTTTTTCCATACCAAAGATCTACTATACAATATTGGACTTTTTTTCTTTATTTCCATATCAAAGATCTACTATACAATAATGAATATTGAATTTTCTTTTTTATTTCCATACCAAAGATCTACTATATAATATTGCATATTCTTCTTTATTTCCATACCAAGATCTTCTATACAATATTGAATTTTCTTCTTTATTTCCGTACCAAAGATCTACTATACAATATTGGACTTTCGTCTTTATGTCCATACCAAAGATCTACTATACAATATTGGACTTTCTCCTGTATGTATATCAAAGATCTACTATACAATATTGAACTTTCTTCTTTATTTCCATACCTAAGATCTTATATTGAACTTTCTTGTTTATTTCAATTTCAAGGATCTACTATACAATATTGAACTTTCTTCTTTATTTCCATACCAAACTATACAATATTGAACTTTCTTTTTTATTTCCATACCAAAGATCAACTATACAATATTGAACTTTCTTCTTTATTTCCATACCAAAGATCTACTATACAATATTGAACTTTCTTCTTTATTTCCTTACCAAAGATCTATTATACAATATTGAACTTTCTTCTTTATTTCCATACCAAAGATCAACTATTCAATATTGAACTTTCTTCTTTATTTTCATACCAAAGATCTATTATACATTATTGAACTTTCTTCTTTATTTCCATATCAAAGATCTGCTATACAATATTGAATTTTCTTCTTTATTTCCATACCAAAGATCTATTATACAATATTGAACTTTCTTCTTTATTTCCATACCAAAGATCAACTATACAATATTGAACTTTGTTCTTTATTTTCATACCTAAGATCTTATATTGAACTTTCTTGTTCATATGTACTATACAATATTGAACTTTCTTCTTTATTTCCATACCAAACTATACAATATTAAACTTTCTTCTTTATTTCCATACCAAATATCTATTATACAATATTGAACTTTCTTCTTTATTTCCATACGAAAGATCTATTATACAATATTGAATTTTCTTCTTTATTTCCATACGAAAGATCTATTATACAATATTGAATTTTCTTCTTTATTTCCATACGAAAGATCTACAATACAATATTGAACTTCCTTCTTTATTTTCATACCAAGGATCTACTATACAATATTGAACTTTCTTCTTTATTTCCATACCAAACTATACAATATTGAACTTTCTTCTTTATTCTATACCAAAGATCTATTATACAATATTGAACTTTCTTCTTTATTTCCATATCAAAGATCTACTTTACAATATTGAATTTTCTTCTTTATTTCCATACCAAAGATCTACTATACAATATTGAACTACCTTCTTTATTTCCATACTAAAGATCTACCATACAATATTGAATTTTCTTCTTTATTTCCATACCAAAGATCAACTATACAATATTGAATTTTCTTCTTTATTTCCATACGAAAGATCTACTAAACAATATTGAATTTTCTTCTTTATTTCCATACCAAAGATCTACTATACAATATTGAACTTCCTTCTTTATTTCCATACCAAGGATCTACTATACAATATTGAACTTTCTTCTTTATTTCCATACCAAACTATACAATATTGAACTTTCTTCTTTATTTCCATACCAAAGATCTATTATACAATATTGAACTTTCTTCTTTATTTCCATATCAAAGATCTACTATACAATATTGAATTTTCTTCTTTATTTCCATACCAAAGATCTACTATACAATATTGAACTTTCTTCTTTATTTCCATACCAAAGATCTATTATACAATATTGAATTTTCTTCTTCATTTCCATACCAAAGATCTACTGTACAATATTGAACTACCTTCTTTATTTCCATACTAAAGATCTACCATACAATATTGAATTTTATTCTTTATTTCCATACCAAATATCAACTATACATTATTGAATTTTCTTCTTTATTTCCATACGAAAGATCTACTATACAATATTGAATTTTCTTCTTTATTTCCATACCAAAGATCTACTATACAATATTGAACTACCTTCTTTATTTCCATCCGAAAGATCTACCATACAATATTGAATTTTCTTCTTTATTTCCATACCAAAGATCTACTATACAATATTGATTTTTCTCCTTTATGTCCATACCAAAGACCTACTATACAATATTGAACGTTCTTCTTTATTTCCATACCAAAGATCTACCATACACTATTGAACGTTCTTCTGTATTTCCATACCTATGATCTAATATTGAACTTTCTTGTTTATTTCCATTCCAAAGATATACTATACAATATTGAACTTTCTTCTTTATTTCCATACCAAACTATACAATACTGAATTTTCTTCTTTATTCCCATACCAAAGCTCTACTATAGTATACCATATTGAACTTCCGTCTTTATTCCCATATCAAAGGTCTACTATACAATATTGAACCCTGTCCGATATTTTTATCTTTCTTTGTTCTTTATTTCCAAACCGAAGATCTACAATACAATATACAACTTTCTTTTTCATTCTCATACCAAAGGTCTACTATACAATATTGACCCCTGTCCGATATTTTTATCTTTCTTTGTTCTCTATTTCCACACCAAAGATCTACTATACAATATTGAATTTTCTTCTCTATTTCCATACCAAAGATCTACTATACAATATTGAATTTTCTTCTCTATTTCCATACAAAAGATCTACTATACAATATTAGAGTAGAGACCATCTTTATTCATGATTAGTTGTACTATTGTGATATTGTCACGTGCTACGTGAGAGTTAATACTAGAGTCGTGATCATCTTTATTCATGATCAGTTGTACTATTGTGGTATTGTCACGTGCTACGTGAGAGTTAATACTAGAGTCGAGACCATCTTTATTCATGATCAGTTGTACTATTGTGCTATTGTCACGTGCTACGTGAGAGTTAATACTAGATCGAGACCATCTTTATTCATGATCAGTTGTACTATTGTGGTATTGTCACGTGCTACGTGAGAGTTAATACTAGATCGAGACCATCTTTATTCATGATCAGTTGTACTATTGTGCCATTGTCACGTGCTACGTGAGAGTTAATACTAGAGTCGAGACCTTATAGTTGAGAAGTTTGATATTTTTGTACCGGATATTATTCTGAAACGTTCCATCTCTTCATGATGATTTAGTAATACACTCTAAAACTTATAGACGACTATGAATCAGTATAATTATTTAATAATAACAGAAAAATCAAACTTGAATATATTTGTAATTGATTCTCCCTGAAAACGTCATCCTTGAACATTTACGTTGCAAGACTCTGCAGTTATACATTGGCTTTGCTCAGAAGTTCAATAATGTGCCATTTTGCCGCGTTGTGCAGTGGTTGTATTTTCCAAGAGTTTACGAAACACCGGATTGCTTTGCCTATGCTATTTTCCTGGACATATATCCACCCCAATAAGTTGTACGCGGTTTCTTTGTGTATAAGGTTCTGGTCGTCTCTGATCACCCACTCCATGTTGTCTATGGCGACTTTCTTGTGCGCGTTTTTGTTAAGTCGTCTATACACTAGATATTGCACGAAGAAGAGGTACACTTTAGCATCAACAACCGCCCAGTCATACCACTCGGCGGTGTCGTACTTGTCTTCATCACGTGATCCTGCTGGTGTGCCGACTGACCGGAACATTTCATGCCTTAATGCGTCCGGGATGATACTGCACATATGAGGCACAAACTGTACACATGGGCCGAAATACATTGCAGCATCGTCTAAAGTCAAATTGCCGTCATACATTTTCCTGAAGAGGTTGTCGTTACATGTATGCTCTATTCGTCTACATGCACACGTTGTGACCAATAATGATATACTCGTTTCAAGGCGTGATAGCAATACTTCACATATACGATATTGACCAAGAAAAAGTAGCTTTGAAACGAAAGCTAAAACAAGACTAAAATCACATCTTTCTCCAACAGCGGTTTTATATGCATTCAGTGACAACGATACACACGATCTACTTATGTTTCCGTCTGTACAGTTTTCCAGACCGAATGCCAAAATCTCCTGGGCAATAATTGATCTGATGCTTGGTAAAACCATCATTTTTGCCACATGAGTTTCTTCTCTCGTGTGTTCAGAAAGAATATCTGTACTTTGCAACGTACACATATACAATATTATCTTTGATATGGATGTATGTAATTCTATATCCAGGCAAAACTTCTGAATGGTGCGTTTTTTGAAAAATGAAACCTGGTCACACAATGTCATATTCATAGCATAAGTACTATACCTTCGGTCACGTATAGCTGGATAACGTATTAAAGGAGCGCTTGCTGCACGTGCGATACTCTCTCCCATCCCGTCACACTGAATACGGAGTAAGAATGTACATCCCTCTGATAATAACAAGTGTATAACTTGATACAGCTTTATTCGTACGACTCCTTGAATTTTTCTAGCAAACATATTTGCCTCTTTAATGAAATAGTTTGGGCAAAAACCGACATTGACGCAGCACAATAATGTGTTCAAGCAACAAAATACACATGCCAGTAAGTTAGGTGGCGTCCACCATTCTGCTGGTAATAGTTCTACCATATACAAGATACAAGTCTTACAATGGTATGAACTGAGAGAATCTTGCCCGATTTCACGTTTAATCAAATCCTTTTTTATCATTTTTAAGAGAACATAACACTTGAACTGAATAGGAGATAGTCTGAACATGAGTTGTCTTTCTTGGAGCGAGAATGATATCCTCCATTCGAGATTCTTCTCCTCGCTAAATGGGTGACCGATTGGAACAAAGAAGCACCCGTACGAGTTTAACAAATCGATAAATTCTTGTGGATATATATTACTGAGACGAAGGCGTGTGATCCAGTTGGATGCAAAAGATGGACATGTCTTACATCTATAGGCTTCAACAACGTCTACTGATGTGCGTCCTGGTTGAGCACGACAAGTGCCTGCTGGTCCATTCTGCTCATCTATTAACGGAGAATTAATATATGCTGGTTTATTGTTCCTCACCAATATGCCATACATGTCAACACTCATATAGTCATCAACAGCTCGTGCATTATCTACATTATAAGGAACACCATTGCCTACATGTTGTAGTTTTACATATCCAGGGTAGGTTGTATGGTCTCTAACTAGAAGAAAACAGTATCCATCAGGCAGAATCTCGCACATGTTCTCAAACACTGGGTAACTTTCATCACATAGTACCATATCCAAGTCTGAATCTAGTCCTACCGTTGTTGAGCCTTCAGATGAACTACCGAATATGTAGTTTGTATCATTGTCACCAGATAACTGTGTGCCCAATGTGCCCAGTATTTCGCGTGTTAACCTTGTTTTCATGTTCATCTTACGTTCTTCCTCGGAGACGCCGATAGTGTCCATAATCTCGCACAGCCTCAGAGAGAGTGCCCGGATGTAGTCGCTCATTGTAAATCTGAAGAGATAATACTAAAGTAATAAATAGATACTATTTTAATAATTACAATAATGTAAATAGAATAAAAATCAGAAGACTAATTGCAACTATAGATACTATCTTTATTTAATTTACTGCTGTTATTATACTATATACAAGTATGATAATAGTACAACAATATTAGTGATAGCAGTAAGAATCAAGTATGTATACAACACATGAATCCTTTAAATGTTTGTAGTAATAATACATTATTGATTATTATTATTATTTTATTATTATTACTATTGCTCTTGTTATATTTTTTTACATATATTCTTGTTTTTATTATTAGTATTACTATTGCTATGATTATTATTATTATTATTATTTTATTTTTTTTATTATTATTATTATTAAAGTCATAGGTTTTTTCAGTGCAATGAATTTGGTAAATGTGGATATTTTATTATGTAAACGTTTACAATACATTAACAGTAATGGGCTCACTTGACAGGTTTACCGATATAAGACACAATGTACATGTACATGTATTATGTCATATACTCATTATTAGAGAGAGAGAGAGAGAGAGAGAGATGATAAAATGATATTTTCGGAAGCAGGAAGCATATAAACCAATAGCTATATATAGGCCATTCTTCATTCTCGACCATACACACGTTTTGAAGTGAAACTTGATTTGTTTAATATACAGCATGATGAATGCATATCAAAAATACATGTATACTGAGGACGATGATAATCTATAAGAATTATACACTTATTGCTTTAACCAATTATATTTATTGTTTTCAATTTCTGTACCCTACATGTAACACATAGTTTCCGAGATGAATTATTCAAACTGCGCGTACATTGATTGTCAAGGGTGGATCAAGGGAGGAGTAAGGCGACCCGGACGCGAGAGAGGGTATGGCAGACCCAGCGCTGCCACCTACCCATCTCCACCAGCACAGACACAAACCAAAATCCAGCCATGGCTTCCAGATTTTAAGGGAGCTCGCGCCCGATTTATTTATATTTGTTATCATCGGATTAAAGGTGGGATATATGTAGGCTATACATACAAGGGTAGCGATATTAGCAATATGGACTCACGTGCGGTAAAGGTGCCATATATGGTCAGTTCATGTGCAGGCGAGACATTGCCTCCGATAACAATAGGGTATCACATATTGTGAAATAGTGTACTCCTTTTTTTTAGTGTTACCATAGTATGACTGAATGGATCTATGCCATACTGTGTTAGCATAGTATGACTGAATGGATCTATGTCATACAGTGTTACCATAGTATGACTGAATGGATTTATGCCATACAGTGTTACCATAGTATGACTGAATGGATCTATGCCATACAGTGTTACCATAGTATGACTGAATGGATCTATGCCATACAGTGTTACCATATTATGACTGCATGGATATATGCCATACAGTGTTACCATAGTATGACTGAATGGATATATGCCATACGGTGTTACCATAGTATGACTGAATGGATCTATGCCATACGGTGTTACCATAGTATGACTGAATGGATCTATATCATACAGTGTTACCATAGTATGACTGAATGGATCTATGTCATACAGTGTTACCATAGTATGACTGAATGGATCTATTCCATACAGTGTTACCATAGTATGACTAAATGGATCTATGCCATACATTGTTACCATAGTATGACTGAATGGATCAATGCCATATAGTCTTACCATAGTATGACTGAATGGATCTATGCCATACAGTGTTACCATAGTATGACTGAATGGATCTATGCCATACAGTGTTACCATATTATGACTGCATGGATATATGCCATACAGTGTTACCATAGTATGACTGAATGGATATATGCCATACGGTGTTACCATAGTATGACTGAATGGATCTATGCCATACGGTGTTACCATAGTATGACTGAATGGATCTATATCATACAGTGTTACCATAGTATGACTGAATGGATCTATGTCATACAGTGTTACCATAGTATGACTGAATGGATCTATTCCATACAGTGTTACCATAGTATGACTAAATGGATCTATGCCATACATTGTTACCATAGTATGACTGAATGGATCAATGCCATATAGTGTTACCATAGTATGACTGAATGGATCTATGCCTTACGGTGTTACCATAGTATGACTGAATGGATCTATGCCTTACGGTGTTACCATAGTATGACTGAATGGAGCTATGCCATATAGTGTTACCATAGTATGACTGAATGGATCTATGCCATACAGTGTTACCATAGTATGTCTGAATGGATCTATGCCATACAGTGTTATCATAGTATGAATGAATGGATATAGGCCATACAGTGTTACCATAGTATGACTGAACGGATCTATTCCATACGGTGTTACCATAGTATGACTGAATGGATATATGTCATACGGTGTTACCATAGTATGACTGAATGGATCTATGACATACGGTGTTACCATAGTATGACTGAATGGATCTTCGGCATACGGTGTTACCATAGTATGACTGAATGGATCTATGCTGTACAGTGTTACCATAGTATGTCTGAATGGAGCTATGTCATACAGTGTTACCATAGTATGACTGAATGGATCTATGTCATACAGTGTTACCATAGTATGACTGAATGGATCTATGTCATATAGTTTAACCTGTAAGAATACTAAGACTGGCATAGATACATTCAGTCATACTATGGTAACACTGTATGGCATAGATCCATTCAGTCATACTATGGTAACACTGTATGGCATAGTTCCATTCAGTCATACTATGGTAACACTGTAAGACATAGATCCATTCAGTCATACTATGGTAACACTGTATGGCATAGTTCCATTCAGTCATACTATGGTAACACTGTACGACAGATCCATTCAGTCATACTATGGTAACACTGTGTGCCATAGATGCATTTACACATACTATGGTAACACAGTATGGTACAGACCCATTCTGCCATACTACAGTGACACTGTATGGCATAGATCTATTCAGTCATACTTAGGTGACACAATATGACATAGATCCATTCTGCCATACTACAGTGACACTGTATGACATAGATCCATTCTGCCATACTACAGTGACACAGTATGACATAGATCCATTCTGCCATACTACGGTGACACTGTATGACATAGATCCATTCTGCCATACTACAGTGACACAGTATGACATAGACACATTCAGCCATACCACGGTGACACTGTATGACATAGACCCATTTAGCCATACTACGGTGACACTGTATGACATAGACCCATTTAGCCATACCACAGTGACACTGTATGACATAAACCGATTCAGCCATACCACGGTGACACTGTATGGCATAGACACATTCAGCCATACCATAGTGACACTGTATGACATAGACCCATTTAGCCATACTACATTGACACTGTATGACATAGTCACATTCAGACATACGACAGTGACACCGTATGCCATAGACATATTCAGCCATACTACAGTGACATAGACCCATTCAGCCATACTACGGTGACACTGTATGACATAGATCCATTCTGCCATACTACAGTGACACAGTATGACATAGACACATTCAGTCATTCCACGGTGACACTGTATGGCATAGACCCATTCAGCCATACTACGGTGACACTGTTTGACATAGACCCATTCAGCCATACTACGGTGACACTGTTTAACATAGACCCATTCAGTCATACTACGGTGACACTGTTTGACATAGACCCATTCAGCCATACTACGGTGACACTGTTTGACATAGACCCATTCAGCCATACTACGGTGACACTGTATGCCATAGACCCATTCAGCCATACTACGGTGACAATGTATGACACAGTCCCATTCATCCATACTACGGTGACACTGTATGACATATACCTATTCATCCATACTACGGTGACTCAGTATGACATAGACACATTCAGCCATACTGCAATGACACTGTATGGCATAGACCCATTCAGCCATACTCCGGTGACAATGTATACCATAGACCCATTCAGTCATACTACGGTGATGCAACCATACTACGGCAACACTGTATGGCATAGACCCATTCATCCATACTCCGGTGACACTGTATGCTATAGACCCATTTAGCCATACTACGGTGACACTGTATGACATAGACCCCTTCAGCCATACTACGGTGACACTGTATGGCATATACATATTCAGCCATACTACGGTGACACTGTATGACATATGCTCATTCAGCCATACTACGGTGACACTGTATGACATATATTCATTCAGCCATACTACGGTGACACTGTGTGACATATGCTCATTCAGTCATACTACGGTGACACTGTGTGACATATGCTCATTCAGCCATACTACGGTGACACTGTATGACATATGCCCATTCAGCCATACTACGGTGACACTGTATGACATATGCCCATTCAGCCATACTACGGTGACACTGTATGACATATGCTCATTCAGCCATACTACGGTGACACTGTATGACATATGCTCATTCAGCCATACTACGGTGACACTGTATGACATATGCTCATTCAGCCATACTACGGTGACACTGTATGACATATGCTCATTCAGCCATACTACGGTGACACTGTATGACATATGCTCATTCAACCATACTACGGTGACACTGTATGACATATGCTCATTCAGCCATACTACGGTGACACTGTATGACTTATGCTCATTCAGCCATACTACGGTGACACTGTATGACATATGCTCATTCAGCCATACTACGGCGACACTGTATGACTTATGCTCATTCAGCCATACTACGGCGACACTGGATGACATATGCTCATTCAGCCATACTACTGCGACACTGTAAAACATTGAGGAGGTCAAGCAGTATGTCAGAAAGAGGGAATATAGAATAACAATTTCACGAAGTAGAGAAATTATGAATAACGCATGTGTAAAGTGGAAAACTCAGACACATCCGTCACCCGACAACAATTTATATACATTCATCGGGGAATGAAAATACTAGTGTTAACACAAATAGACACAGTATATAGTTCAAGGCAGAAGCAGCAAATCAGCAAGTAAACATAACGAGACCTTAAAAAAATCCTTGCTCTGTGTTACTCACTTTTTGTAACTCGCAACTCACTATTTTACTCGCTACTCGACAAAAATATATCCTCGATTTTTAATGAGCAATATATACTTGTGAAGGCTAATAGTAACATTGTTAATTTTAAGTTGATTATAAACATGTTAACCATTTAAATCAACACGTAACCAAATATCGGAAAACCCAATTACGCAGTATGTCTACTATTATATCGTTTGACAATAAATCCTAGTTACAGTGACCTCATCAATAGTTGTTGTGCAGTTACACTTGTTGTCGGAGTTTTCGTCTGATTTATCATTGCATCGATGATCGGAATGATTGAAATTGAAAGATATAGTTCTACTTCATCATAATTTTTATGTGATACATTTATTCGGAGCCTTACTTTAAATTGATGAACTGAAGAAACCAAATTGGAATCCCATTAGGAGCATGACTTTAAAGCGAGGAAATGTATTTTCTAATATATGGCGGGAGGTGTACAGTACTGGCTCTACCCAGAAAAAGTGGGTGGTCTGCCTCCGCCAAAAAACAATCGACCGTCATATATAACATTTCATGTGTTGAAAATGACGTAAAACACCATACAAACAAATCAAGAAACCTTGTAAGGCCAAAAAGAAAAAAAAGGTTTGTTTCCGTAAACGCCTTCAAAAAAAAAAGGTATGTAGGTAAGCAAAACTTTCATTTATTTTTTATTATTTTTATTATTAATGACCTTATTTTTGAATAATGAAAAAAACACTTTTAATATGATAAAAAATACTGGGGAAGGTATCAATACCTAGATAATACATGGTTATGGCCCTTTTTCAATAATTGGTAATGTACACTGGAAACCCCAGTGGTCGTGGGTTCAATCTCAATGGAGGCATATTTTTTATTTTGTTATTTGTTTTATCCATATGAAGCCTTGGTTCATGGGTTCAACTTTTTATTATTATTATTTTTTATTGATTTTTTTTTTTTATTGATTTTTTTTTTTGCAATAAAAAAAGTTAGGGTCATCGGCTAAATAAAAGGGTGGGTCGGGTTAGCGGAAATAAACACTTTTTTCTTTTAAGCCTAAAAGTTGCGGCATTCAATTTCAACATCAATAAATTGTCATGCACATATACTCCATCTTCTGCAGCGTATTCAGTATTGGAACTATGTGTTTGCTGGTTTGTTGGTTTGTCTGAATTGTGTTTTATGTGTTTTACATAGCGTTTAGCACATTTTAGGCCATATAAGACGGCCGATTTTTTTGTGGTGGAGATAAACCACCCCATTTTTCCTGGGTAGACTTTTAACGCTGCAGGGGAGCTCAACTTGTAAGAAAGTGTTTATTCCTACGGTTGGCGGTATTAGAACAAAACATGCCATATACATTATATACTTTCACGGATGTAATGTGTAATTGTTTATAGTAAGATGCCTATCGAGTATTCCCAAACCTTCTGCAAAATAAACTTTTAAAAATACCTAACCGAATCCGGTGCTTGTTCGAGTCGAAGCACACGGCGTTTGATTTACGTTTAAAGGACACATTACTGGGATTGAACGTATAAGGTGTCATTTACGTTAATAGCAAAGATATGTAATTGGTACTTCTGTTTTTAGGTCTATTGGCCAGCAAAGCTTATAGGATGGCGAGTTTTCCTTCGTCTGTCGTCGTCGTATCTTAACCAAACTGTACCAGGGTCTTTATATCAATGAAAGCTCGGACAAGTTCGAAAACCAGCCAGCTCGGATTAGTTTCATCGGAGTTATGGCCCTTGATTTGTTGAAAAATGCCATATTCTGCCTTGTGAACACTCTAGCACCTTCACTGGACATATACATGTAAATAAGACAAACCAAATGCATGTGTGTAAATAGGAATAGAAACGTTTATCTCAAAATACTAAAGGTTACTCCGCCGGTCGTTTGACCCAGTTAAAATTGGAGTGCGTGGTCCAGTGGTAGAGCCCGAACTCCAGATCGAGAGGTTGTGGGTTCGATCCTCGCCGCGTCCACGTTATTTATCCTTGAGCAAGATAATTAATCCACATTGCTTAGTACTGGTTCTACCCAGGAAGCCATCGAGAGTGATTAATCTAAGTTGCAATAACTTGTTTCGCAATCGATGTAAAATAAATATGTTTAAACTGAAAGGATTTTACGTCGGAAAAGTCATATAAGCATTTTTACTAAAACAGATGATTTCTCCTTTTTCTTTTTTCCATTAATGGATAGAACAGAACATAACCTTATTTACATCTTAGGCATACACATGCGCAGTCTACAGACATCCGTAATATCTTTGGCATACATATGCGCAGTCTACAGACATCCGTAATATCTTAGGCATACATATGCGCAGTCTACTGACATCCGTAATATCTTAGGCATACATATGCGCAGTCTACAGACATCCGTAATATCTTAGGCATACATATGCGCAGTCTACAGACATCCGTAATATCTTAGGCATACGTATGTGCAGTCTACAGACATCCGTAATATCTTAGGCATACATATGCGCAGTCTACAGACATCCGTAATATCTTAGGCATACATATGCGCAGTCTACTGACATCCGTAATATCTTAGGCATACATATGCGCAGTCTACAGACATCCGTAATATCTTAGGCATACATATGCGCAGTCTACAGACATCTGTAATATCTTAGGCATACATATGCGCAGTCTACAGACATCCGTAATATCTTAGGCATACATATGCGCAGTCTACAGACATCCGTAATATCTTAGGCATACATATGCGCAGTCTACAGACATCCGTAATATCTTAGGCATACATATGCGCAGTCTACAGACATACGTAATATCTTAGGCATACATATGCGCAGTCTACAGACATCCGTAATATCTTAGGCATACATATGCGCAGTCTACAGACATCCGTAATATCTTAGGCATACATATGCGCAGTCTACAGACATACGTAATATCTTAGGCATACATATGCGCAGTCTACAGACATCCGTAATATCTTTCATACATATGCGCAGTCTACAGACATCCGTTATATCTTTCGGATTGTCTCCAGTACCTTTAAAGGGACACACGGCAATCTTGATTTTTTTAAAACTCACGGCGTCCCGTTAGTTTTTCTCTTCACTTGCATTTGTTCAATCATTAATAGTAATTGTTAGAATAGTTAAAAGCAAATTATTTTTACATATTACTAACATTTTATAATAGTGCATCAATAATATGTTTAAAAAAAAATTGGTGAAGTGAAGAAAATTTAAATCTCAATTTTTTTATTTAATCATATGCAAGCAGTTTTAAAGTCAAAATGACGAGGATAAGTAAATTGAGGAGCAAATTTTAATGTTTGAATAAAACTCAAGATTGCCATGTGTCCCTTTAACGTATAATTATTTACCATCTAAAAATAACGCACCTAACTAATATACGTAGTGTCAAATGCATAAACTAGGCCATAGCCAAGATCTTGTTTAAACTGTGAGTATAATTATATAGAATAATACAAATAAGCAAGTCATAGGTCTATATTTTGTACTGATTATATATTTTAAAAAATGAGATATAGGGTCCTATAGAAACCACAGCGTCCGAACGCAATGGCATCGTAGGTCCGCACTGTACTGCAAACAAGGACTTGGTAATACAATGAAAGAGACAAAAAAACACAGAAAGGGTTGTGAAGACAGAGTTACCGACTTGGAACGATCAGTAGGCAATAAGGCCTACTGGTTAGCTTGAATCGATTTTATATGCGCACAATCCTCGTTATTATCCTGTCTTCAGCGCCCAAATAGACAAGACAGTGTAAACAAAACTACATCCCATCAAAAAGAATTCTCTAACAATAAAGTCCACATCCAGAGAAACTAAAGAAACACATACAAAATAATAAACATCTCAGGATGTATCCAGAATCGTACTGAACAACGATAGTAGTTGCAGCTAAAGAAAAAACCAATCTAGGGTACGACCAGAAAACCCGAGGGACGAAAGCTCATGCACCCACCTCTCTTAGTTGGGGTTTCAGTAGGTGCAATCATAGAGTCCCAAGAGGTAGTTCAGTCATCGCACAAGTGAAAAGTGAAACGTAATGACTGCCTGTAGAGGGGTCAATCACTAAACATGCAGTGCGCAAAGGGTTATATCCTTTTCTGACAAACTTCCTGATTAAATTTGTAAAGCGGACAGGAAACTCGTCAGACCCCTTTTACTTTCGAAGTTTATAGACCACATCTCCATAAAATGAGGGTTGTGATATGCCTAAACCTTGCATAAACTATTACAAACCATTACGTAGATCTACATGTATCTACGGTGGTTCGTTTCGATTGAGATCCCGCCCTGAACACGACAGAGCACGAACGCGCAAACGTGAGGTATAGTATATATACATATTTCTATGAACTATGTTTTGCTAATGAACATTACAGCATGGACATTATGAAATGAAATGAGGTTAACACATTATATTGGACTATAATGGAACAGCAACCTCAGAGGGAGAGGAGATAGTACATTTCCCATCAGACATGCCTCCGACAGGTAACGAAGGCAAAATGCATGTAGCTCTACAGCTCAGGGCCATATATGTATCCATTTAGCCAACGAGGGCCATCGACATGGAAAGTGAGTAGCCAACGAGGGCCATCAACATGGAAAGTGGGTGTTTCTTGCACTATATAGCTTTCTCTTAAATCCTCAGTAGATAAAGAGGTTCACATCTACTAATGCATGTTGTTTTAAACTTCCTAGCAGGGAAAAAAGTGTTAACATCCACTAATACAACTTGCTTTAAACGTCCCAGCTTGGAAAAAGAAGGTTAACTTCCACAACTTGCTTTAAACTTCCCAGCAGGGAAAACTGGATTAACATCTACTAATACAGCTTGATTTAAACTTCCCAGCAGGGAAAGCGAGGGTTAACATCCATAAGCATAACTTGCTTTAACCACACCCTATACCCCCAACACCCAGCAGGGAAAAAGAAGGTTTACATCTACTCCACAGCAGGTTAGAGAAGGTTTATATTTAATAACACAACTTCCTTTAAACTACCCAGCAGGAAAAGAAAATGCTTACATCTATTAACACAACTTGTTTTAAACTCGCTAGAGAGGGTTTACCTACACAACTTGCTTTAAACACCACAATCGGGAAATATGTTTGCATCTACCAATACAACTTTACTTTAAAATGTGGTTTACGAAGCCTTTCGCGTTGGTTTAAGGGTCCAGCTGGCAAATGATGATATCTTCTGTTCTAAAGTGAATTATAGTTCATTATGTTAAAATATGATGAAGTAACATAATTATGTTGACCCATTATTTACGAGAAAATTTGTGTTGCTTTTTATTTAGACATCATATTCTGATTGATATGACATCTTCATCATAAGATGTATTTTTATCATCAAAAAGCATGTACCCTTTAAACTCCCCAGTAGGAGAAGAGATGCTTATAGGATTATAAAAATGGGGATGAAAACCGAGTAACACAAATTTCATCACCTACTGAAAATATATTAAAATCTTAGAAATGAAAAAATATGATTTTGTTTGTTTCCTGTATCTTGGGAACAAAACCAATACAGCTTGTTTCTTGTTTTTTTTTATAATTTGACACTCAGTTTGGCACAATTTACTGCAGCTATTTTTTTGAAGTTTTATTACACGTGTTTTTGCATGTATATTTTATTATCTTGTTTTCTTAACAATTGTTTTTTAAAAACTTTTAGATCATATTTATCTTATGTTTCATGACTCACAAATGAATTTCTCCTTTCCTACTCTTTTCAATAACAGGATCATAACATGAATTTTAATCTATACAGAGTTATAAGCCATGTGTCCCTTTAAAAACGTATGTTGGTCAATTTGATTGCAGAAGACATGTTTACCTTGGTTATTTACACTGGCCAGTGATGAGAGAAGTCACTATTAATACTGTCTATTATATATTCTGAGACAACAATGTGCAGTTTTGTCAATCTCTCCCAGAGGCCATTACATTGACCTCTGTCAACGTCTAAGAAAGTAGTCTGGAATCACATGATAATTTGTCACATGACCATAGCTAAAATATAAAAATAGCAACAGAACTTCAACACCGTGACATCACCAACTATCGGCCGTTGACTGACATGTAAACAATCGAAAGAAACATTACTTATTATCTACATTTTGATATATAGTATAGGTTAGTACTTACACTTAAGTAGCTTGTTAAGATCTATCTAATATTCGAAAGTGCCGGTAAGCAAATCGCTGTACTTTTAGGCTATGTGGACGATTTGGTGGTGTCTATTTTAAAGTTTTGACGGCGGAGTGATATGTCAACTTACAAACCTTCATTCTACCGCAATATAATTCCGAGCATAATTTACCTTATATTTAAAACATTCAAGCAGGAAATTGTTTTCTTTGTAATATAAGCATTTCATATGAAGTTAATTCAGAAAAATATTAGTGTCATCAAGAAATTGTGCATTTCCACCGTTTTTCATCGTTTGCCAATATTCTTGGTATTTCGTGAGACGTTGACAGAGATGTATGTATGCAAGGAACGACAACTCTGGGTAGATGTATGTATGCAAGGAACGACAACTCTGGGTAGAGATTGCAGTTTTGTGTGTAGTATTTTATGACTTCACTATTCATTATGAGATCAGTTTTGTTTCAGTGTTTCGTTACATCATAAAACTGATTTTCTTATTTAGATACAGCTTTAATATTTGTAGTTTTTTAAGACATCATTTAACTGGTATTTATCAGGTAACAGTTGTTTGCTGTTATTTTGTGGCATCATGAGACTGGTCACCTTATCTAAATATTTCGTTGATTTTAACTGCCCTTTCACTGACGTTTGACTACATTTCGACTGTAATCTGCTGTTATGCAAATGACATTAATCTGCTGTTATGCAAATGACATGCTTATTAGTTTTACTTTACTCATTTCACTAATTTAACTGTTTTTTAACATATATTTAACGGGTCAGAACAAAACTGATATACAACTGCAATTTATCTGTAGTTCATTTAGCTAATGGTAGCTATATCACATGTAAACAAAGTGAAAGCAATGCGTATGATGTTGGGTTTACTATTGGGAATCCCCATGATGCAGTATATCTACTTTCATTTTCGTGTGTATTTCATTCAAGTATTTATAGAGGGTTCCAAAGGGGTTTTGCGTGAAAACGTGATCGGGGTGTTTTTAAAAACGTGACACGTGAAACAAATAACATTTTTGCGTGATTGCGTGAAAATTATATCAGCGTGATCCGTGATTTTGGTCTTGGTAAAACGTGATCGCGTGATATGCTGACGTGAAACGTGAATTTTTAGTCCTTTTCAGTCTTTTTAGTGTCCCTCCTCCTCCCCCGAGCCTCCCCCGAGATGCCAGAATGCTGTTGTCAATTTGAAAGCCTCAGAATACATCTGAGGGCTCAAGTTTGTGTGTGATTGTGTGTGGTTTTGTTTTGTTGTTTTAACATTTAACGTGAAATGTGAAAGTTCTGCTATTTTCACGTGAAGACGTGATCCTTGTTTTTGTTTTACGTGATCACGTGAACACCCCCCCCCCCACCCCCCCCTTTGGGACCCCCTTTATAGCATCATAAAAACGACGGTCACACCCGGAGGTTCTTACACACTCTTATCAGATAACATTATATGTTTTAACATGTTTAAGCACTGATTCTAAATCTAATTTGAACAGACAGTACAGTTCTTGTGTATTGATCCACATTGAATTAATATTTTAGTAATGGCTTATATCATTTATTTAGCTGTAATCAGTGAGGTAGGAGCATCTCAGAAATGGTATGACCTGGTGGGGGTTTGGGGCAGGGGAAACACTGTCATTAGTTTATATCTCTCGTGTCTAATTTGACATTTTGTGATGGAGGACGATCAATAGAAAATAATAAAAAAAAACTGGAAAATACATGTATATATGAAGGAAAATATGATCTTGTGGCAATACACATTTTCTGTTTTTACACATTCTGCACAGCATACAATTAGGCCAGAAGCACTTCCTTGTCTAATAATTAAAATGAAAATAATTTTTGCAGAATAAAGGCACACACTCTGGCCCCCTTCTCAAACTCCGAAATATTCACTCCATTTTTGGATTTAAGAACAAAGGAACATAAACAAAGAACAACAGTCGGAATTATATATTCTTTCTAAAAATGTGTTAATTGTACTGAAAAATCAGACTCCAAATTTAGACTCCAAAATATTGAGTCCAAGGTCACTCCAAAATGTGACTCCAAGGTCACTCCAATTATTCACTCCACTCCCCCCACCCCTCAATCCCACACCCCACGACCGCCTCCAGTTTTTATTGCATTTTTGGACTGTTCAATTGTTCAGTTATTTAGTACGCTATTGTACAGGTAGCTACGCCCCTGCCTTAACACTATTTATAAGATAGTTATGTTCTTCTTGTAGCATGGTCACTGATAATTCCCTTTGTATTTTCAAAGGTGTAAATCGTTTATTTGAAAATAACACCTTTCAGAATAAATGGTGTACTCTAACTACCAGTTATTGGAAGTTAGAGTATGGCAAGTATATGAAATGGACATACTACAAAACAAATAGAGTATGGTCTCATCTCGTTGGTTAATTTAAACATCTCGATGGGCTACGCCTATCTCGATGTTTAAATCAACCAACTCGACGAGACCATACTCTATCTATTACTTATTGTTACGATATATTTCGTATTAGTTGATACACTTTGTATGTATGGAAGACACCCTTTGTATATTTTTTCTGAATAAAAATGTTCTATCCTATATTTAATTCAAATGTATAGACCCCATGGTTACCGTTTATTTTAGATGAGTCTAGGACGGGTATTCATGGAGGGAGGTGATTAGAAAATATACAAATTGTAACAATTCTGAGAAAATGTATACAAGACTTAAACTTACTGTTAGTATTGTTAAACATAGCGTTATTTGATTTAATTTATTTAAAAAAATAACGTAATCATGAACTTACTATTTAGGTCGTCTGCAGCTCAGCCAGAACGAGTAGGGCAGGTTCCCGAATTCCTATGTATCCTTCCCCTCTCTCTGGGCGGCTCTAAATAACCTATACTGTGTTGATGAGCCGTTAAACAACATTCAATTCAATTCAATTCAGTCAGAACAATATGCCTGAAATTTGGTTCGTATGCAGATCAGTCTGAACAGTAAGTAAGAAATTAAGTTCGTCGTCAATCCACTCGGAACAAAATGAGCCTTAATAATGATACAGAGAAAACGTTTTCGTTAAGTGGAAATGAAAATCCCAGTATGATTTCACAAAGTATAAATACATTCTGTATAACACCTTGACTACTCTGACGTAATCAACATGAAACTAAATGCCATTGTTCAGATTTCTTTATGTCTTTTCACAACCATCCTTAATGAAGTTACGGAAGTTATCTGCACGAATGAACATACTGTTTTGTCAATGTACCCATACACCAGGTTAAATCACCAACACACGTATAAAGTAACACGTCCAGGCGCGTAGCTGCCTATACGCGAGTACGCGGCTGAATCCACATGATTCTGACAAAAGCACCTCAGAACGCCCAGAATGCACCAGATTGCACCATTGTTTTCAAAATTTTCCGGGGGGGGGGGGGGGGGGGGGGCATGCCCCCGGACCCCCCTATCACAATTATGAATCCACATGAATAGAGGGCTAGCTACGCCCCTGACGTCGGGGAATACATTTAGCGAATATATCATGAAAAGTCTTTTTGAAAGTAAAAACATGTCTAAGTTATAAGCGCATCCGTGGCCGTGATAGTAACGACTCATCGTCGAAAACGTTCTCGCATCTAACCGCTGCGGGTTTGAATCTCACTGGGAGCGCGACTTATTGTCAAGTCAGTAAATGTTGACTCTTACACATGGCTGGAGGTATACAGTCCTGGGCCCGGTTTTATGAAACAACTTCGACAATTTTGATCATAAGTTAATTTCTTAAATTCGTTGCTTTGATTTACAGTTCACAAATGAACGTGATTTCATTTTATTTTCTTATACATTTGATATTTCTGCACATAATGCACAAATAATTGTCTACATTGAATGATTAGGTGCAAACAATTGAACAGTTTTAAAATTTGATACTTATCGTAAGACGTTTTATAAAACGGACCCCTGGTTCTTCCCAGGAGAAACGGGGTTGTCCGCTTCTACCACAAAATAATCGACCATCATATATGGCCTAACATGTGCTAACTATGACGTAACACTTAAACAAACACTACTAGTTCTGTGTTTCTGTAGGTAATCTGGATTAACGGCGGAGTTTAAATTAACAGTGTATTGATATACATACATGTAAAGGGTCATAATCTTTTATCCACTGACATTTTACTTCAATTAAAAAATTCTTAGTATGGAAAGGAGGGTTTCTTCTTATAGGTAGAGTATTCTTAATCAAACTTAAAAATAAACAGTATTTGGAGTGTTATAACTTAGAGAAATACGCATTCCAGTTAAAATAATAGAATTAAACTATGCAAAATGTGCCAAGTAGAAATTGTCAATACCTCATGTGTAATCTGATGCACTATTACATTGTACCCCATGAACGCATCGCTTTGCATAAAACGGGTAGTTTTCAGGGCAAAATTGTTTATTGATGGCACTGGTAATGTGTATGTAAACACATACTAAAGACGTCACATATAACGTTTTAACAGGAGATAAAGACAGTTGCTTCAAACAAGTCGTTTCCATTAATGGCTGTGGACATCGGATGGTTAAAATGATGCATGTATCATCTCCGTTAGGTTGAACATAAACATAATGTGGTTTTAAAGTAATAGATAGAAAATGATCTCATCGAGTTGGTTGATTTAAATATCGAACTGGGCGTAGCCCATCGATGTGTGTAAATCAGCCAACGATGGTTTGTGTGTAGCATGTCCATCTCATTGGTCTGACATACTCTAACTTCCGTGAACTGGTAGGCAGAGTACACAAGTCATTCTGACAGGTGTTATTTTCAATTAAATGATTTACAACTGTGCAAATACAAAGGAAATATCTGCGACCATGTTACAAGATATCGTTACCTTACTAAAATGCTGAGAACACCTGACGTATCTTAACAGTTATACTAAGATGCACATTCCTATTACGTTAGATAAAGCACGTGCACTATCAACTTTAATAATTAGCTGGTTACTGTAGAGGTGCGGTAGCTTGTTTGAGTCGAAACAAATACACACTCACAGTTGGATTTACTACATTTTAAAGACAAGTTACTGAAACTGACATTGAAAGTGTAGTGTCAAATGTGTGTAACGGTATGCTCTGCATTTGAATGTGTTGATACTAGGGTTGCCTAATGCAGATATAAATCTATTTTTGGTATTTATTTAACAACATCTACATACTGGTAAACCGGCGACCGAAAGATCAGCTGGCTACCGAAAGATCAGCTCAAAGCAAAAAGGTACCCATCAACACTGGGGTAAGTATTTCTACTCGTTGGATACGTTATTCTCAACATATTTACAAACGAAATGGTTCTCCGTGTTGCGGAGTGAACGATACACGAATGTGTGTAAATGTCTTTGCATTATGTCAACTATTTTGTGAGATATGGCGAGTTAAAGGTGAATGTTTCCCAAAAAGATGTCAATTCTGAAGTTTATACCCTAAATACTCATACAATATTCAATTCTGAGGTAAAACAGGTATACGATTAAAACAATTTATATTTAATGTAAAACGTGTATAATTCTTACTGCAAGAATCCAAGTATTAAAAAAGTTATGACTATTTAAACTACACCGGTCGGTAAGAAAATGCGTCCGAACGGCACAGCTCCGAAAATTATTGGCGCCCCGAAAGATCAGCCCTGAAATCAACTTGAGAAAATCGCATTTTTGTGACCAGACGGGTGTTTTATAAGTATCTCACCATCATTTCAAGTATTTAAGAAAGGGTTGTGAAAAAGAACAATAAACCAATGACAAATACGGCATTATTGACTTTATTTATGCAGTTAAATGTTAGATTAACAGTGTCGTTAGGAAAGTTTTTCTATTTTCATGACTCTGGGCGATTATCGCGTCGGTGTATGGCGTGCAATGCGTAACATTATTCTTTAAAATATGTTTGCACAATACACAGAACTATTTGTATGCAATAAAAATAAATTTGCATACAAAAAATATATTCTTATGCTATAATGTACTATTTGTATTCAATGTTAAACTATTTTCATTCTACAAAAATATAAATGTCTGTTACCAATTGGCAGTATATTCGATAAAATTACTATTATTTAATAGGTCACCCCTTTATTGGGCAGAAAAGTGCACATTTGCATGATAAAACCGTTTATATTGTGTCTATAAAGTGTGGATTCTCAAAATATGTAACTTATATATATACCTTGTCATCAATAGGTTTAGAAACGGTGTACAGTTGTTCTAAAAATGAGCTGATGTTGGCGGGCGCGAGTGAAATATATTTAAAATCAAGCAGATTAGTAATGATTCAAGACACCTCTAACAAATATTTGTAAACTAAAACATTGAAGTTCATCAAACCGTATTAAACTGATTTAAAAGAATGTACAGTTTTGTTGACAAAACAAATAGGATTTACGTCGGTAAAGTCATTTAGGCATTAATGTACAGAACATAACTTTTCTTTTTACATTTTTGGCATACATGTCCAGTAAGAGCAGACAAGGGAGTCAATATATTAATTATGTTGGAATTAATCCAAAATCAAATAAAACCTCTGGCAAATTGCATTTGCACATTTAATCATTATGGTCATAGTTTAAATATCCACGTACGTTTTGAAAAGTACTTTCCACTTAAACTCGAATTACTTGATTAATACTGTCTGTCAAATTAGCGCCCACTCAATGTATTTGATTACTAATGTATGATTACTAATGTATGATTACTAATGTACTATCCGCACCTCGGATGCAATTACAAAAATATCGTCATCTCAGCCAAGCGAACATTTTTGTCAAATTGGTCATAGCCTAGGTATTGTGTGTATATATAATAGATTGCGTGTGTGAATATATACTGAAACGCAAAAGAAACGCAACTCGGGAATTTCCGCTGTATATGTATATACTGCACACTTAATTCCACATAATATTCCAAAGAAATCCCAAGATGTTTTGTAAAAAAAAGTTGCAGTTAATTAGAGAAAGCACACAACTGTGTTTAATCACACTACGCATTGTAACAAGAAATTCATAAATGTTGAAGTTCCTCTTTGAAAAACTGAGCCAGTTCATGACTGTATTTAATGTAACGAGTTTGCAAAATGTTGCATCCTAAGTTTGCTCACACGCTTGAGCCAAACGTGTATTCTGTCAATAATGAAACTTTGAAGGAATACTATTTGCTGTATTATGTGTTGCTTTAGTATTTTTTTCCGAAAGGAACGGTCTTACGTAACCATGTACCATTCGATTAACAGCAGCACAGTAGGAACGCCAGCCCTATGGCGTATGAATATTTATCAAACTAGGTCACGTGATAAAATCGATAACAAAATGACATTATTGGGAAAATTTTCACTGGTCAGATTTATACACCTCTTATCTATAAACTGTGATTATGACAAAACACAATCACAGATCGTTGTTAAAGTAATGATATTCACAAACTACATTGGTCGAACATAATTGGTGTACACTTCGTGTAATTCCCATTAATAGTTAAAGGTATTTTTCAAAGGGATGAATTTAGGTTGTTTTTAGGTTTAAATTGCCAACAATGCGCTTTTAAATCAAAATCGATTTATTTCGTCATTTTAGAAGCGAGAATAAAAACAAAAGCATGTACGCGTAGATAAATCTTTCCTCTGTCCATATGCAAAATTTTAATGAAATCGGAGACAAGTACTTTTTTTTCCCCAAAATTAACTAACATGACCCACGGACTCAAAGACGGCATAACGCATATACATTTACAGACGCGACCGGGTACACAAGAAATGAAATAATGGAATTATTTCAATACATATATTTCAAATGTATGTATCCATGCATTCCATATTAAATTTCTGATCTAAACATGCTTTTGGTTTATGCCGGAGTGCTCCGAATAGGTTTTAACAAACCAAATTGCAACGGTACGTCGGGAAAGGAAATGAGGATGGTGAAAATATATGTTGCAGTGTTAATTTTATGGATCCGAAAAAAATGCAAAAAAATGAAGTTTTAACAGCGAGAACGAATTTTTTTTCATGAAAGTGATCATTGACATGTCGACTATTAAAAACCAAAATTTAAAGTCAATCAGAAAAAAGTACTTTTTTCCCCCCAAAATTAACAAAGTACACCGTGTTCGCTAAAATATGAACAATCGCCTTTCGAAGTTAATTTACACGTGGGATATAAAACCATGAAATTGTGAAATCCTTTTTAAAAGATATATTGATTTCAACATTGTTCTGTATTTAACAAATTATTAGAGTAGAATGTCCACAGTTTTTTTCAAGGACATCATTACGGTAGTATCCCTGCAACCCCGCCCCTCATCCCACCCCCACCACCCTCCATAACGTATTGATTAAGTTGTATATAGCTGCGAATGCGCAGTTGTAATCAAATTCGATTTATTTCATCATTTTAGAAGCGAGAATAAAAACGAAATCATATAGATACATCTCTCCTCTGTATATATGTAGAATTTCAATAAACGGAGACAAGCACTAATTAAGTAACAGGACCGTCCGACCCAAAGACGGCAACATTCATATCCATTAAGGAAAGACGACCGGCTACAAACACAATTAAATAATTTCGTTATGTAAACACATATATTTAAAATGTGCGTGTCCATATAGTTTACACTAATTTTTTATCTATACATGCTTTGGGTTTATGTCAGAGTGGCCAATGTATTTTAACAATGTTGCAACTGTATATCGGAAAATGAAATCATGATGGCGGCAACATACGTTGCAGAGTTAATTTTCGAAATCAGAAAAAGCGATAAACTAATATTAGTTTATCAGGCAGAAAGAATTATATTCTTTTAACTGTTCGTTTAAAACTGAGGGGGCGACTCGAGTTTTAAAGAAAGCAAGATTGGCATGTGTCCCTTTAACCAAGTAAATAAATGACTGACGAGTAACAGACATGCTACTGTCAGTAACAAACATGATTATGTGTAGACTCGAAGATTTCATAACATAAACATGTGGACATGACATTGTGTCAATGGAGCAATTGCCAGATGTGTGGTGTTGTGAAACACTGTACGCGTGAAACCAAAAAGTGCGGGTCGTTTATATTTATAGGGCATATATAGTTATATATATATATTTATATATATTATTCTTTTATATTTATATGGTCCCAGAACGCAGTCATACTCACTACTATATTGAAAGTAAATACTGAATATACATGTGCGGTGCGTTACGATCTGTAGTATTTGAAAACAGACATATTAAACATTTCCCTGAACATATATAATCATGATAAATACTATATTCATGGAATTATTTTTTCCTGAAAAAAAAATACATGTTTGTTTTCAGCAATTGAAATCTACTATATTCTGCGAATATTGCTACTTTGAAAATTTGAATACGTCTGTTTTAATCAAATAGCATGTTTTGTTTGTTTTAATATATATATATTTTAATTTATGATTTAAAAAAAAAATGGATGATCGGAATATGTCTTAAACACTGTTGAATCCTGTAAATTAAAAAGCAGTGGTTTGGTTCAGAGGCGACAATATCGGTGAACAAAACCACTTGTTTTACCGGATTCAACATTGTGCAAGAAAATATTCATATATTATACCATTAATATTATAACATGTGTGTTGTAACAAATGCTTATCCTTGGATAGTGGACTTGACCTTTTACCTAAAAATCAAACGATCATCCTCTTTCCACTGTCCACCAATGAAGTTTCATGAAATTTGCTTTAGGTAAGAGGAAAAACTGTGTGGGCAATACTTTTCTTTTTTCGTTCATGGTAACGGACCTTTCAAGTACTGACTTCAAAATAAACAGGGATTATCATTTCACCAAAGGCAGTGGAAGTATGAAGTTTTATGAAATTAGCTTCAGAAAGTAATAAAGAGTTTGATTGCGGACACGATTTTTCATGATCAAGTCACTGTGGCGTTGACCTCAGATTTATTGACCTCAATATTAATAGGGATCATACTCTTACCAAAGGCAGTCAAACCATGACGTTTGAATATATCAGGGTGATATTGACCTTTGACCTATTAACCTCAAAATCATTCATGAGATTTTCTTTAGGGAAAGTGGACTTAAGTTTACAATATTTTACATTATCATGTCACGGTGACAATGACCTTTGACCTAATGACCTCAAAATCAAAAGGCATCATTCTTTCACCAAATGCACTCAAACCATGAATTTTGCTTCTGGGGAAGTGGACAGTGCAGACAAGGTTTTTCATAATCATTATTGGGTCACGGAGCCCTTGACCTTCAATATTTGATATGCACATACTGATGCTTCGTACAAAGTTTCGTCAAAATCCAACAAGTAGCGCAGACAAGATTTGTGACGGACGAACGGAAAGGCCAATTATAATCTGTCTCACCTACCACTTTGTGGTGGAAGACATACTTATAAAGACAATATGTTAGTTCATATGTATACTTTATTAAGCAAATAATTGAGCGAACATAAACTTCAGCATTGACTCTGGACAGTGGTGTACATGGAGTCTTCTTCCACATGACGTGCAGACTGAAAGAAAAGAAAGACATAGAATAAAAAGTTAATATAAGTCGAGCAGAGTATTCAATTTGAATCAGGTGAGGGGGAGGGAGGGGGGGGGGGGGGGGGGGGGGGCTAGGGCATGTTTAGGGGAATGGGACAGTTTACAATTTAATTATTGTTTAACGCCTCATCAACACGTTGTTTAGGTTATTTCGAGCCGCCCCAAAGAGAGGAGGAAATATACATAGGCATCTAGGAACCCTGCCCTACGCTTGTTACCGATTAGATACCTATGGTTCTTTAACGTGCTTGTAGGACAGACTCCGATAAAAGGACCATCCGGTTTACGTTCCCATCAGACGAACGGGGCTAGCAGGACACATCGAAGTAACCCAGTGGCGCCAGTAAGAATTGAATCCGTGTTCACTGGATTCAAAGCCGATATGCTATAAACGTCCCTTGACCAAAACTGAGTAAATGGCACATCAACATGGGGAGAAAACATTAATATACAACTATTTATTTCTCTCTCAAAACCTGGTGATGCCCCTAGTTTTAGAAATAAAACATGATAAAATAGGGCAGTTGAGAAGACACTTTGTAGATGTGTGGTCTGTTCTGATGTGAAAATGTGTAAAACAGACACAAGATTAGAAATTTGCTCTGTGTCCCTTTAATAAATTGGGGACCCATCACATAGATCATAATCATATTGTAATTAGTTGATGTTAAAGGGACACACGGCAGTCTTGAAGTATTTATCAAGCTTTAACATTAGCATCTCCATTTGTTAACCTTGTAACATTTTAAATTTAAACCTGCTTGCATTAAAAGTTATTTTTGTCTTCGTTATCCTATCAAATATATTATAGGTGCACTATTATCAACAGTAAGTAATGTGTAAAACAATTTCTTCTGAACTATTCTAATAAATAATATTTATGATGCACAAATGCACAGGTATTCGGCGCGTAATTTGGTCACTACTACCCCCCACCCCCCTCTACTACCCTCTACCCACAAAAAAAAAAAAAAAAAAACATCATCCAAAAAGTCATTTCATAACATTTTAAAGCTTTCCAAAAAAAAAAAAATTTTTGGAAAGCTTTAAAATGTTATATAATGACTTTTTGGAATTATTTTTTGGAAAGCTTTAAAATGTTATGAAATGACTTTTTGGATGATGTTTTTTTGTGTTTTTAGAGGGTAGTAGAGGGGGGTGGGGGGTAGAGGGTAGTAGAGGGGGGTGGGGGGTAGTAGTGACCAAATTACGCGCCGAATACCTGTGCACAAATGCAAACTATGCAGAAAAATTAACCGAACTCCAGAGGTTTTAAACAAATAAAAACTGCCTAGTGTACCTTTAACACAACTTGTTTTCGCATGTATCCAGTACATGTAGTTTACACGAGCTCATATGACAATCACGCTGCATTATCACTGAAAACATTGTTTACTCTAACTTTGAACAGCACCGTGCAAGCATAACACAAGCTCCATTTAAAGAACTACACAAGTGCAAACAATTTTTTAAAAGGCTCTCACCTCCATATGATCCAATGGCATTTAATACGGCTTGATATTCTGAAGTCATCAGTATCAATTCACTTAGAGCTGCTCAAGGTCACGATTCACATTTGAGGCCTTTCTGAAAACAACATCAATCCAATGTCAATGATCAAACAGACATAGTTTATCCTTTGTTATACATAATGTAACATATTTAAAAAAGAAAAGATAAAAGAAGAACTAAATTAAATAAAGCATGGATACTACTTGTGCTCAATAACACGGTTAATGTAATAAAAACATCTCTCATCATTCATTATACATGTAAAATATAATGTAGCCTAACTGGAGATCCATTAAAATCATTGTTCCACTTTCACAGCATATTTCCAGCCCATGGAATAGTCATTTCTTTTGAGACACATTGGAGGCAAACGTAGTAGCTCCACCTCCTTAAAGGCTTTTAAGTGAAGTGTACTTTCTCGAAACTGCGTTGTTTATTTCGCAACAGAAAGTATGTAATAAATGTAAATAAATGTCAATTCAAAATCACTTCCTTGCCTCAAAACTTTACTGTACATAAATATGAATCTGACCGATTTCAGTCAAATGTCTATGGCAGTTTACATTGTTTCAATGGTAGTTGTATCGGGTTATGTATTCACGAAAATGGGAATAACATAACGATATAGAGACAACGCTAACAATTAACATTCATGCATCTGAGGGGTGGGGGTGGGGTGGAGGTGGTTTCTAGTTTCCTTTCCCCTCCTTGTTTTCGGTATGCAAGTTCCATCTACCCCCACACCCCAATCTACCGTACTTGGGTGGGAGCGGGGTGCTGGGGACATTGATAGCATTTCTACTAGTAAATGTTTTATTCCACGAAACGTTCTACAGTTTACTGTACATCCAGTTACTGGAAAGATCGGAGTGAAAAATATGAACTTTCTATTAAACAGTATACGCCACTTTTTTAGGCACTATATTTGGCTAATGTCTAAATATGTACGATCTAAAAGTGGTGTGTACTGTTTATTAACAAACTTATTTTAATGACAAAACAAATACCTTGATCATGGACCTCTAGCAGCAGACAGTAATCCCAAATCCAATTTGACCAACATGTCAATTTCACGTGTCAAGTTATGTCACGGTGACCTGTCAGTCACCAACACTGCATCGTGTTGACACATAATGGGACGTTATTTCGTCCGGTAAGGTATTAGTTTTTACATTATCTACGGTATGAAACACTGTACGCGTGTTGTTAGACTCCATAGGTTCCCGTAGTGCTCGCCGACGCAGCGCGCCCAATTTCGGGTGTAAAAAAATGGCGTCTGTTTTAATTGAAAATTCGTAAAATAGTCCGTAAAATACAAAGAAATAGTCCATGTTCGCGGAGTTAAAATGCGAACAGAACTGATATGTTATAGGTCCGTGGCGTTCCTACTGGCATATTGTACATACAATATATAGCGGAAATTCCCGGGTGGCGTTTCTTTTGAGCTTCAGTATATATATATATAATATTGCATCCCAGTGGGGTGACAGTGGATATTGTCAACCTGAGGAAAATAATGTCAACCGAAGCGAAGACGAGGTTGACATTATTTTTCCGAAGGTTGACAATATCCACTGTCACCATCACTGGGATGCAATATTAATTTTATTATACGGAACAAATGTTTTGATTAAAATTTAAATATACGAGGGGGAAAAATCGCAATAATTTTTTTATTTTTTTTAATTTATATTTTTATACCAGTTTTGATTTAAAGTAACAAATCTGCTCGCCACTTTGGTAAACCAAGCGTCTTACGACTGACATAACTTCAACTGTATTTTACTAAGCATCCACCGATTTCCAATTGCCAAAGCGTGTCGTTATTGGAAAAACCCAAAACCTATTTTTTTACTTCCCGTGACGTCACAATCTGTAACAGTAAAAAGTGTTACCGGCGAACAGTAAATAAGGGTATGGGCAATTTATACAGGAGTGTAAACGTGAGGTATAATAAATACATATATCAACTAACCCGTAAACATTCAGTCGTTTGTCACGAGTAATATTTTTTTGTTATAGTTGAAACATTGCATAAACGTTCATCGAAAATAGAGTTTTCCACCTACGAAAAAAGTTTTGTTTAAACTTCCCATAGTGAAAACAGGGGTTCAATCTGCTAACAATTAGAAAGCTTTTTCACAGACAGGCTAGCAGAGTTTTCTCGAAATTCCACAGTTGGGAAAGAGAGGCAAATGATGGAAATAAAACAACAAATTGGAACCCACTCCCTCCCCACCACACACACACACACACAAAAACAACAAACAAACAAAAAAAACTGCAACTTTCCACTGATATCACGAGTTAATATGTTATTCAGGTTACAAAAAAGGTTGTATGGTTGAATCACATGTCATCAGGGTGTTATCAGTGGTTATGCAAAGCAGGTATATACAATTACGGATTACCCTACACATAGTTTACCTAGTTTAACCCAATTAAGGCTGAAAACATGAAAAACAATCGCCTCATTTCTATTTCAAAATATGTTTAATAACATCTGGTTATAAATTTTCGTTCGAATTTAGTTGTTGTTGAGATTTAAGCGTTAAAACCGTTCAATTTCGAGTGTTAACCCCACCCGCCTACTTATTTAGTGTGTCTCATTTGTTAGATTTCCGTGTGGTCTTTGTGGTACCATTTTAGGCTGGTACCTCATACATTATGTTTGGTAGGACCAACAAGATTCGAAACACTCAGCATTTGCAAAAACTGCAGTTTTGTGGTGACAAAGTTATATACAGAACAAAAATAAAGAGTACCCACTGTTAATGCTGGTATTTCCATAGACCGCGTTTTGAGTGAGTATACAAGCTTAAAGAGAGTTTTAATAGAACAGTGCTTTATGTTTGTAAGCCCACTTAATTCAAAACAAAACATTCAATTAAAGAGTTTCAACGTTGTCCAATAATAATCTGTATCAGTTATGGATGATATCAAAACTTCATAGGGAGTTAATTTGATAATTGTGGATAATCAAGAGCTGCAATCTACAAAACCCGTGTTATGTTTTTGGTGATTTTTTGGATAAGGTGACACATAATGTTTTTAGACCGAACACTATCATTTTCAAGACAAATGGAGATAACTTCTTTTTTACGAATTGTTTCACTAACCCTTTTCTGGACTATTGGTGGCGGTCTATATATCTATTCCATACATATCACGTGTGGGGAGGGGGTGGGGGTGGGGGTGGTGAGGGTGGTATACTGGAATCACCTTGTCCGTCTGTGTGTCTGTCCGTAGACGCAATTCTTCTCCGTGCTATTTCTCAATAAGTCCTTCTTAGAATTTCGCAAAACTTGCTAGGAAGTATCAATATCGAGTGGACATGCGCATACTATCATGACGTTCCGGTTCGATAATTTTTCACTGAGTTATGGCCCTTTGTATTTTTAATGCATTTCATAATTGATAGTGAAAGCTTTCCGCCTGTTCGTAGACGCAATTCTTGTCCGGGCTATTTCTCAATATAACTCCTTCTTAGAATTTCGAATAGACATGTGCATGCTATCATGACGTTCCGGATCGATCATTTTCCACTGAGTTATGACCCTTTGTATTTCTAATATATATGTAATACAAAATTCTTGTCCGGGCTATTTCTCTAAAACTCCATTTTAGAATTTAGCGAAATTTGCTAAGTATCAATATCAAGTGGAGATATGCATACTGTATGACGTTCCGGTTCAATAATGTTTCACTGAGTTATGGCCCTTTGTATTTATAATGCATTTCATACTTGGTCTTGACAGCTGTCCGTCTGTCCGTAGACGCAATTCTGGACTGGGCTATTTCTCAATAACTCCTTAGAATTTCGCGAAACTTAGGAAGTATCCATATCGGGTAGACATGCGCATACTATCATGACGCTCCGATTCGATAAATTTCCACTGAGTTATGGCCCTTTGTATTTCTAATACATATATATATATATAATACAAAATTCTTGTCCGGGCTATTTCTCTAAAACTCCTTGTTAGAATTTATTGAAACGTGCTAGAAAGTATCAGTATCAAGTGGAAATGTGCATACTGTCATGACGTTCCAGTTCGATAATTTTTCACTGAGTTATGGCCCTTTGTATTTCTAATACATATATATATATATAATACAAAATTCTTGTCCGGGCTATTTCTCTAAAACTCCTTGTTAGAATTTATTGAAACGTGCTAGAAAGTATCAGTATCAAGTGGAAATGTGCATACTGTCATGACGTTCCAGTTCGATAATTTTTCACTGAGTTATGGCCCTTTGTATTTCTAATACATATATATATATATATAATACAAAATTCTTGTCCGGGCTATTTATCTAAAACTCCTTGTTAGAATTTATTGAAACGTGCTAGAAAGTATCAGTATCAAGTGGAGATGTGCATACTGTCATGACGTTCCGGTTCAATAATGTTTATTTGAGTTATGGCCTTTGTATTGTCAATGCATTTCATACTTGGTAGTGAAAGCTGTCCGTCTGTCCGTAGACGCAATTCGTGTCCGGGCTATTTCACAATAACTCCTTGGAATGTCGTGAAACTTGCTAGGAAGTAAAAATATCGAGTGGACATGCGCATGCTATCATGACGTTCCGGATCGATAATTTTTCACTGAGTTATGGCCCTTTGTATTTATAATATATATGTAATACAAAATTCTTGTTCGGGCTATTTCTCTAAAACCCCATGTTATAATTTTGTGAAACTTGCTACAAAGTATCAATATCAAATGAATCCAGCATACTGTCATGACGTTCCGGTTCGATAATTTTCCACTCAGTTATGGCCCTTTGTATTTTAATGCATTTCATACTTGGTAGTCAAATAGAAAATTCTTGTCCGGGTTTTTTCTCTATAATATAATGTCTATATATCTTATAGGAACAAAGTTTTATATGTTTACCTATTCCCCAACAAGTTGCCAACGGGGGGTATTTGTCCGCCTCCGGCGACAGTTCTATTTTCTTCCTGTTTTGTCCAGAAAATTAGGGAAAGAAAAGTGAACTTTTTTTTTGCTCAGTAACTCTTGCATTTTAAATTGTATATTAATGATTGCGAAGTATTTTATTTTCAGAAGTAAATATACAAAGACAACTCCCAGTGTTGCAACCTTTATACTATATTTAAACAAAATTTAAAACATAGAAAGAATAATAGCGACATCTAGGGAAAAAATAAGACAACACAACGATAAATGGGAACATTTTGCAGCTCAAAACTGAAAACGTTTAAAACAGCTCGTACAGTGTGGTGGTACACTTATATTCCTCTCTGCTACTCTGTTCATCTATTCTGTCCTTCATTACAGTCCTAACAACCTATCTCCTATCACATCTAATATAATCTTATTTTTCGAGAGACATAAGTGTACAATAAAACATGTGTTTTGTTGATTCACATAATGTAAATATGTATTTAGAAAATGTAAATGCTCTTTGTAAATATGTGTGTTATTGTATAATTATGTAAATTGAAAAATAAAATATTTTCAAAAAACAAACAAAAAAACAAACAACATATATGTTCGTGCTGCACAAATATTCTCCCTATATATAATTCTGCCTTGTGAACGTGAATCACTTACGAGATCCCAATTTCGAAAGTTGCCGTAGTGAGCTCAAATTCTCTCCCTTTATTATATTTACTGAATTCACAGTATCCTCAAGATCCGGCACCGTTCATTGTCACTGTCTCAATATAGCTGTGTGTGGTTGAATGCTTAAATGAATGTGGCCCACTCATATGAGCTATAATTGTATGTATATATGCGTCTATATGTTAATTGTGCCTCCAGACGAGTGTGTTATGATGTAGAGATACAGTTCATCGACGTGTGTTGCAGCTACCCTTATTAAGGAGTGAATTCATACGCTTGATTTCTGTGTATCTCGTCATAGTTAGGCGCCCTGTCGTAGTTCGTCCGAAGGTTGTCTGTCCTGGTAGTTCACACATATTTCTCCCTATATATACTATATATATTAGTGGTAAAGTCTCAAATACTTCGATTTGTTACAATGATTTCGAATAAGAACAGTGTTTGTAAGGCTCTGATTATTCTTTAATTAACCTTATGATAGGTTGTCTACTTTTTAATTTAGTTTTTTTTCTTTCTCTTTTCTCTGTGATACGCAGACGTCATAACCTCGCCTCCCAACAAAATTCCTTTTTTTTTCAATTCGACCATCGTTTAATTGTTTAAGGCAAACTATTTTTTTGAAAATGAAAACAAACGCCGCTGACCATGGCATTGTATGCAAATATCACATTGAAGATTACATTTTCACCAGTATATGCGTACCACCTTCGGAATGGCTAAAGTTTTCGTACTATTGATATTTTAATAATAGAGATCTGCTCAACCCGGGGCTAGAGGGCCTCTGCGGAATCAAACAGATGCTGCCCATTTTTTATTATTTGTTGTGATTGGCGATTTCCAAAATTCTCTTTTCTTCCTCTTTTTTTTGAATGTTTTGTTACTTTTGGCGCCGATATTTATGTAAGTGTTAATGCGCCGTAAACCTCCGATTGAGGTTAGTTTTCGTTTAGTTTTATTAATTTCTGTCAACGTTTTAACGACTGACTATCATATTCTTCTAGGTAATTAAATTATGGTAAAACGTCTCTGTTTTCTTCCTGGTAAATGTGCGGTCATGATAGCAATTCAACCGGTATGTATCGCTCGTTCAGTATTTTAAATCTATAACGAATTCTTTGTAAGTCACTTGGTTTATTCATAACTGCTGTTCAGTGTTAACTTTGATTTGTATCCACATACATGTAACTTCTCTAATTGGTTTAGTGCTGGTAGTGGTTCAGTTAATATGGGTATACGATTGTCGTTCCAACCATGTCGGCACCGTGTGGTTCCCGGGCTAGAATAGGGCAACTGCTTATCTTGACAGAGGGGTAATATCTCATTCACACCGCACCCCGAATTCATGTTCATTTTGTCATTTTCCAATGTTAGTTAATGGTATTCATCAACACATCTGTATTGTTTCAGGTGCTACTTGAGTGGTGACAGAAAACGATGATCGTGGCTCCAGCGAAAGTTGGCGTGTTTACAAAAGAATTTGCAGCACATCTGCAGTTCTGCGGGTGAGATGGTTCTAGGCCCATTTTATATAGACGTAAATGGGGAGTGGGCCTGGCATGTTCATTTTTGTTGGCTTCATATAACCATTTTTTGTGTTAGTGCACCGTAAAACCTCAATTAAACAAACCATGTCGTTTTTGAGATCGAACACTAGCTCTGTCAGGAAGACATTGAAGACATTGTTTATTTATATAAGTTTTACTTTTTATCAGAAAATACAGTGTTATTTTACATGGAGACAAGCTTTTTGTTTCTGTGACTAAGAATATTAATGTATGTCATCGAATGCGTCTTTTTTCCATGAGTAGCAAAGAGCCACGTTATGCTTAGAATTTTTTCATAGCATACTCCTAGGCATTGAGAGAGTCAACAATTGTATGCATAACACTGAGTTTTAAGCAGAATTAATTGAAAAACGACGTATATTGATAGGTAAATAAAATAGTAAAGCAACATATCAACATCATGACGGTGTGATAACGATATGTGTGTTACGTTAGTATTTAACATGGATGTAAGATATGCCATAAGTATACTAGTGCATGTACATCTTCTGAGCAAAAATAAAAAATACCCACATTTTTTTCCCTGTTTACCTGGAAAACAAACAGTAAATCATTAATGATGAATATGGAATAAGTATATAGACCGCCATCAATAGTCCAAACAAAGACGAGTTGTTTAGTAAACAAGAATGTTATCTCATTTTTCTTAAACATGCATTTATTTGGCCTAAATACATCAATTCTATGAAAAAAAACTAAACGTGTCCGAGATAATGTGTTCTGTTGGTTCCTTACCAAAGGAAATCACCGAAAAACTAACACAGCTTTTGTAGATACCATCTTTTGATTATTCACAATTATCAAATTACCTCCTTTTGAAGTTATGAAATCATCCATAGCAGATTATTACTTGGCACATTTTGAAACTGTTTAATTGATTATTTTGTTCTGAATTAAGTGATTAAGTGTGCTTACATATATCAAAAATTAAAAACTCTGTTTAAGCTTTTATTCTCACTCAAAACTGGCCTGTGGGAAATACCAGCATTAACAGTGGGTACATTATATTTGTGCTCAGTGTACTTAATGTACCAGTCTGTAATACCATAATAACAGTCTTTAATACCCTAATAACAGTCTTTAATACCTTAATAACAGTCTTTAATACCCTAATAACAGTCTTTAATACCTTAATAACAGTCTTTAATACCCTAATAACAGTCTTTAATACCCTAATAACAGTCTTTAATACCCTAATAACAGTCATCAATACCCTAATAACAGTCTTTAATACCCTAATAACAGTCTTTATACCCTAATAACAGTCTTTAATACCCTAATAACAGTCTTTAATACCCTAATAACAGTCTTTAATACCATGATAACAGTCTTTAATACCCTAATAACAGTCTTTAATACCCTAATTACAGTATTTAATACCCTAATAACAGTCTTTATTACCCTAATAACAGTCTTTAAAACCCTAATAACAGTCTTTAATACCCTAATAACAGTCTTTAATACCATAATAACAGTCTTTAATACCCTAATAACAGTCTTTAATACCCTAATAACAGTCTTTAATACCCTAATAACAGTCTTTAATACCATAATAACATGCGCTACAACCATACAACCGCTGGTTTATTTCACTTGACTGTTTGTATTAGTCGATGACGTAGACGAATATAATATTTGCTGGATTGTTCGAATTACTATAATCGACTAAACCAAACCAAAATCCAACAGTGGGTGGTGTAAATTGCCCCTCCCCCACCCACCCCTCCCACTCCATTTAATGCATAACAGTGAATTTTAAGCAGTGTTCATTGTTAAACGAAGCATATTCATACGTAAACAGTATAATGAAACCATTATTTAATAGAAATTATCACCATTATTACAGTGGCAGTGTTCATTGTCAAACGAAGCATATTTGATGAAACCATTCTTTAATATAACTTATCACCATTATTCCAGTGGCAGTGTTCATTGTCAAACGAAGCATATTTGATGAAACCATTCTTTAATATAACTTATCACCATTATTACAGTGGCAGTGATCATTGTCGAACGAAGCATATTCATACGTAAACAGTATAATGAAACCATTCTTTAATATAACTTATCACCATTATTCCAGTGACAGCGTTCATTGTCAAACGAAGCATATTTGATGAAACCATTCTTTAATATAACTTATCACCATTATTCCAGTGGCAGTGATCATTTTCGAACGAAGCATATTCATACGTAAACAGTATAATAAAACCATTCTTTAATATAACTTATCACCATTATTCCAGTGGCAGTGTTCATTGTCAAACGAAGCATATTCATACGTAAACAGTATAATGAAACCATTCTTTAATATAACTTATCACCATTATTCCAGTGGCAGTGTTCATTGTCAAACGAAGCATATTCATACGTTAACAGTATAATGAAACCATTCTTTAATATAACTTATCACCATTATTCCAGTGGCAGTGTTCATTGTCAAACGAAGCATATTCATACGTAAACAGTATAATGAAACCATTCTTTAATATAACTTATCACCATTATTCCAGTGGCAGTGTTCATTGTCAAACGAAGCATATTCATACGTCAACAGTATAATGAAACCATTCTTTAATATAACTTATCACCATTATTCCAGTGGCAGTGTTCATTGTCAAACGAAGAATAGTCATACGTAAACAGTATAATGAAACCATTCTTTAATATAACTTATCACCATTATTCCAGTGGCAGTGTTCATTGTCAAACGAAGCATATTTGATGAAACCATTCTTTAATATAACTTATCACCATTATTCCAGTGGCAGTGTTCATTGTCAAACGAAGCATATGTGATGAAAACATTCTTTAATATAACTTATCACCATTATTCCAGTGGCAGTGTTCATTGTCAAACGAAGCATATTTGATGAAACTATTCTTTAATATAACTTATCACCATTATTCCAGTGACAGTGTTCATTGTCAAACGAAGCATATTTGATGAAACCATTCTTTAATATAACTTATCACCATTATTCCAGTGGCAGTGTTCATTGTCAAACAAAGCATATTTGATGAAACCATTCTTTAATATAACTTATCACCATTATTCCAGTGGCAGTGTTCATTGTCAAACAAAGCATATTTGATGAAATCATTCTTTAATATAACTTATCACCATTATTCCAGTGGCAGTGTTCATTGTCAAACGAAGCATATTTGATGAAACCATTCTTTAATATAACTTATCACCATTATTCCAGTGGCAGTGTTCATTGTCAAACGAAGCATATTTGATGAAACCATTCTTTAATATAACTTATCACCATTATTCCAGTGGCAGTGTTCATTGTCAAACGAAGCATACTTATACGTAAACAGTATAATGAAACCATTCTTTAATATAGCTTATCACCATTATTCCAGTGTGATAAATATAATTATGTGAGTTACGTTAGTATTTAACATGTATATAAAATATTCCATAAATGTGCTAGAACATACTTAAAGTAATTACTGTTAATACACTATCCACGCGTGATACAAACATACAATTGCTGTTTTATGTCACCTGAAAGTTTGTATTGGTTGACGGTATAGGGAAATATTTTGCCGGATTTTACGAATATTCATGTAATCGACTAAACTATAACAAAAACCAAAAGTGGGTGGGGTAAATTGACCCCCATATTTAATGCATAACATTGAATTGTATGCAGTATTCATTGTCAAATGAAGCAATTCTATACTTAAACTGTATAAATGAAACCATTCTTTAATGGAAAAGCTATTCCATAAGAGTGCTAGTACATACTTAAAGTAACCGTTGGAAGGACCCTAACGGCATATGAGACAACCATACAACCGCTGTTTTATGTCACCTGAAACCTTATATTTTTTGATGGAATAGGTGAATAGTTGCCGGATTTTATGAACTTTAATGTAGCCGACTAAACAATAACGTTTTCAGCCGTTGAAATCTACTATATTCTGCGAATATTGCTACTTTGAAAATTTGAATACGTCTGTTTTTCATCAAATAGCATGTATTTTTTGTTTTAATTTTGTTTTTGTTTTTAATTTACGATTTAAAAAAACATGGATGATCGGAATATATGTCTTACACACTGTTGAATCCTGTAATTTAACAACAGGTGTTTTGGTTCGCAGGCGACAGTATCGGTGAACAAAACCACTTGTTTTACTGGATTCAACATTGTGCAAGAAAATAGTCATATATTATACCATTAATATTATAACATGTGGTTTGTAACATATGTGTGTTGTAATATTTATAAACCAGATGTCTGCCCCCACTGCTTATCCTTGTTAATAAATGTTTGATAGTGGATGTCAGCAGGGACCTTTCTAGGCTATTGTTTTTTTTGTATTATATTTACACAAGCATGTTTGTGTTTTACTTCTATTGCCTATTGATGCTGCCTTGTTGGTTAGAGATTAGATCATGGCGGGGATTTCTTTATTTACACTGTCCTGTTTTAATGGGATGACAGTAGGGTAAGTGTGAGGTTTGGTGCACCCTAGAACCGGTTTAAACCCCCAGTGGCCAAAGTATACTTTGTCACTGACCGTTCCAAGGCGGTAGCCCTATTGTCAACCCTTTTGTGTTTGTGATGTCGTTTGCTTTTATTATTACTTTTGCCTTCTTGTTTGTCTGTTTACATGTTTGTTTCTGTGTTTTGTGGTTGACTGTCCTCCTTGAATGCTACTTTCCCTGTCCGATCTTTTTATATTTCTTTGACCTAAAAATCAAACGGATCATCCTCTTTCCACTGTCCACCAATGAAGTTTCATGAAATTTGCCCTATTGTCAACCCTTTTGTGTTTGTGATGTCGTTTGCTTTTATTATTACTTTTGCCTTCTTGTTTGTCTGTTTGCATGTTTGTTTCTGTGTTTTGTGGTTGACTGTCCTCCTTGAATGCTACTTTCCCTGTCCGATCTTTTTATATTTCTTTGACCTAAAAATCAAACGGATCATCCTCTTTCCACTGTCCACCAATGAAGTTTCATGAAATTTGCTTTAGGTGAAGAGGAAAAACTGTGTGGGCAAGACTTTTCATTTTCCGGTCATGGTAACTGACCTTTCAACTACTGACTTCAAAATAAACAGGGATTATCATTTCACCAAAGGCAGTCAAAGTATGACGTTTTATGAAATTAGCTTTGGAGAAAGTAAAAAAGAGTTTCATTGCGGACACGAATTTTCATGATCAAGTCACTGTGACATTGACCTTAGATTTATTGACCTCAATATTAATAGGGATCATACTCTTACCTTACCAAAGGCAGTCAACCCATGACGTTTGAATATATTTACTTCAGGGAAAATAGAGGTTTTCATGATCGGATCAGTGACCTTGACTTTTGATCTCGAACTAAATAGGGGTCATTCTCTCACCAAATGCAGTCAACCCATGTAGTTTCATGATACATGTATTTGCTTCAGTAAATAAGGAGTTACATTGTGACCAAGGTATTTAATGATCGTTTCAGGGTGATATTGACCGTTGACCTATTAACCTCAAAATCATCAAACTGTGCAATAGTCTTATCACAGGCAGTCAACCCATGGCGTTTCAAGAGACTTCCTTCACGAAAAGAAAAGTTACAGTGCGGACAATGCGTTTCATTATCCGGTCAGTGACCTTGACCATTGACCCTAAAATCAAAAGGATCACCCTCTCGCCACAGGCAATCCATCCATTAAGTTTCACGAGATTTGCTTTAGAGAAAGTGGACTTACAGTTTACAACATTTTACATTATCATGTTACGGTGACAATAACCTTTGACCTAATGACCTCAAAATCAAAAGGCATTGTTACAACCGAGCGGCCTCTCGTCTTGCAATTGACGTAAATTCCTGTCAGGACTCACTTGTTCTATACCATTAAAGTTCTTGGACTTGAAATAAGTAAAACTATTCACTCCTTTATATAACGTTAATACTAGTATATTGTGGCAAGTACTTTCAGAACAAAAATAATATCTTCCAAAGCCTTTTATATAAAAAGAGGACTCTCAGTTAAAATCCGGCCAATAGTCGCTTATTTCGCAAGTTACCCGAAAATACCCCGTGATGCACCTCTTATACTCAACTACTGGTAAAATGGCGTCACCCGGCGCAAAATATGAAAATCTGCCAGTTTCCAACGGGCCAAAATGCGACTGCATCCCACGGATTCTGAATGCTGAGAGTCCTCGATTCTAAAAATCGGCTGCTTTTATACTAAACTCAGATCCAACCAAATTTGGTCGGGGCGATCCAACAGAATCTTGTTGGAAAATCAACAACTCTACAAAATATCGTAGGGCAGTTGGGAATCCACAGGTTCATGTCGGGACGTCGGGTCAGCTCAGCCATATTATGTTGGGAGAGTTTACATTTGACTTATACAATAAGTAATTTAAGATTTAAACCTGTACCGATATTCAATAATAAATGTATAAATAAGTACACTTACACACAATGCATGATGAAAATAAAACAATGAAATATCTCCGTGTGGCCTTAAACTACGAAGAAGTCAAGCGTTACCAATCGTGAACGCTCGGCCAATCCCGTCATTCTTCGGGATCCCACCTCGTGTGTATCATGGCGCTTCAGTATGTTCAAAATCTTGACATTCTGTTAGCCGGAAGGCAACGGCACAGAAAATAGAGCACTGTTGCTATGTAAACAATGTGGCCGCTGTTCGCACGTGTTGATGTATAATTTGCGTTGAATGTTTGTTTTTTACAATGCAGATGAAGGTTTTATCACTGCTTTCATGAAAATAAAACTATTGATGGAGCAATCGGCTGAATAACATTGCAACATTTGGATGGAAACTTTGATTTTGAATGCAAATTTGTTTTGGTGGTTTTGGCGGGAATCTAAGGCGCGATGACGTAACCAAGCAATATGGAAACCTGCGTAATACATTCGAGTAATGCTGCGAAGTTGTGTACGAGATGTTGCGAATGAAGCGTTACAAGACTAAAAATAGATTTTATTGCTGTATGTATAAGAAGCGTATTCATAGGTTTTACTGGATCACTAATGAACATTTTCGAAATTTCGACTCTATGCTTACACTTTGTGAACAATGAAAACAGTCAATCAATCAACCCCTTGACCCGTTTAGTAAACAAAAATAACTTTCTTACATGTCTTGTGACCCCACCTTTTCTGGTGATTTTTCAAGAGGAAAATTAGTTTTCTATATGAACATTACACTGCTGCATTATACATACTTGAGTTGAATTTGCAGCAAATCACTTTAACACTGGTGCCTATGAGGGAAATAATTAGTGGTTTCACACCTACACAAAAGAGCTCTCCTTAGTGGAGGTATAGCGCTGAAATTGAAAGTTATTTGCTCAGTAAATCTACATCAAATATACATCTTTGCACAACAAACAATGACAAATCATGACAATTTATGATACAAATAGTGTTTATGGATGAAGGTTATCCTACGCTTGAAGTTATAAGATGAAGAATGTACGAAAACTCATGAATTTAAACTGGTAAGATTACTTTCCCCCACGCCACGGCCACTAACTTGCTTACAAAGGGCTATTCCAGAAAATATCCGCACCCCCCCTATAGTAGCAATGCAAAACCCGATAGGTGGCGCCGCGTAAGCTATATTTAGAATTTAGGAATATCCCAACCTGGAGTTGGGTACGTCAAATTACGCATCTTTTAAGTGCTAAGACACTAAAAAGTGGAACTTTTTATGTTGAATATAGGAAGAAAACACTGCATACATTACGTAATTGACCCTCACGGCTTTTGTTATTTATTGGTAGATGAAAAATAAATGGAAGCGAAGTGCGGTTTTTGGAAGTTCAGTATTAAATCGGATGATTACGCTCTAGTTTATGTACAAATAAAGTACTTCAATAATTAATCTTCAATTTGTTTTATATTTAATCTCACAAAAAATGACGTACTCGTGGTGTATTTGCGCATTTGTCAACACCTGCTAACATCAGAAAAGACAACTCTTGTCATGTGACTGTAATGCGCATGCGTGGTACTACAAACAAGATCGTCTTTTTCGAGTCTTATTTCGGACTAGAAACTTGTTCCCACTAATAATTCTCATGAATTCTTTAGTGAAATAACACTTTAAATATTTCATACACATGTTATCATTCATCACGAAAGAACTTTTGGCTTTTTTAGGCTAATTTACTCATTTTTCAGAATTGTTCAAATTTGACCTTGACATTGTCACGATAAGTCATGTAGGCCATCTAACGCGAGTACTCATCTACTACTTCTACTATAGTACTGCCCAGGGCGTAAAGCATCACGGGCAAGTGACATCATCATCATTTGTTTACATAGCAAAGATGACGGGTTTAACACCAACTTGTGAAAATAGTAGCACATATTTAAAAGAAAAAGGGAAAGAAACATTCATTTGACACATTACTTTGTAAATAAAGATCTGCATGACTTCATTGCAAGGATAAAACGATATTTATCAGCTAGGTTGCTTTTTTCAGAAAAAATGATAAAAAGGCTTATTCATTTTGGTAATTGTTGGACACAAAAAATATTTTTTTTGCATGTGGGGTGGTTCATAAACTTACTTTTTTTCCTCAATGGACTATTTTGATGATACTATTTAGAAAATAATAATCAGTTTCCCAATATTTTCTAATTTGAAAAATGCGTTTGCATTGCTACCTATAGAAGGGTATTTTTTTTGTCCAGGGGGGGTATTTTGAAATGTTTG